>CM062245.1:14392298-14881009 GCA_031216285.1 Syzygium syzygioides | reverse complement strand
CGTGCGGTTTTTCGACGGAGGAAATGGATCGGGGCGGTAGGAGATTCGAATCGCTTCGAGTTGGAGGACTAGGGTTTAGAATGGCAGCTTGTACTTCGGTTCCCCGATCGGACTGTGCAGTGAGAAGCTACTCGTTAACTGGAAGGACTCTTTTGGCTTTGTTTGTGTTCTGGTCAATATGCTTTGATGTCTTACCGTGGCTTCAGTCTCTGTCGCAGAGGCTACTGCCGCTTAAAATTGCCCGCGGCTGGTGTTTCGGTATGGGGAAGCTGAAGCCGTGCTCCAGAAGGAGGTATGAATCTGTCCATTTTGCAGTTTCCGGTGTTCGTGTCGTTTGCTGTTTCGGCAATGCCGCGGCGTGACAATGGCCAAGCTTGGATATGCGATGTGGGCTCCTTTTCTTGGTTTCATCGGCTCGATGAGTTGTGGTTTATAATTTCTCTGCCTCTCTCTCTCTCTCTCTCTCTGGTTTGCACAATTCTGTAAGATTTTAGGAACCTACAGTTAGTAAAGATTTCTGATTTGCTTCATTTATTTTTCTCTAAAAGAGTCATATTCGAAATTTTGAAAGACAAATGCAAAGTACATGGCATTTACTGTACATGGCATTTACTCGGACAACTAATGTAGTCTATTGCGCATGTTCCGCTATGTAGTTGAGAAGCCCTTAGAGCTCCCCTGTTTCCCATGTTTGTTGGCCATCTGACCTATCTTCTTTATCATCAAATTCAATGTGAGGCTTCTGACCCTGAGCTACATGGGATTGAATTGTATAATCGAGCCCTTTTCTGTGATTATATATAAATCCTGCCAAAGTTCTGGTTGTTTTAACAGAATTATGCCAAATATGTATTGATGATAATTGGATGATTTGGTTTCTTTGACCTTAATTGTCTTTCTGTCCAATCGAACTCATAGTTCTGATTAGCTGTTAGGAGTTTCCTTTAAGGTATTGCTTATATAATATGTAATACTATGCTACCATCTTTCTTTGAGAATTTATTTTTGGCCAAATGTCTTTTAGAGCTTTCGTAATGCATATTTCCCAATTCAATTTTTTCTTCTTTAGGCCGTATGTGTTCAAATGCCGTGGGAATCTATGCACTATGCAGTTTCTAATTAATTACTTCTGCCTGAGAGGAATAATAATAGAGTGGCACATTTGGATCTAATAATACAGGAGAACTTTGATATGTGCAGTCAGTCAAGATGCGGAAGAAGCTTTCAAAAAGACGGTAGAAATTGACAGGTTGATTGATCTGCTGAGGCATGCAAATCCACAGGAGGTGAGTGGATGATGCTTTGCTTTTCTCCCCTAATGAGTAATTGGATAAAACCTTATCATTTAGCTCAGATGGCATTGTATTTACATTGCTTGGTGCTGACTTTTAACATGCTGTTGAGCTATGGATCTTTGCTTTTTGCATCAGTTGGCAAGTAAAATGTATTTATCTCTGACCTTCCTATGAATGACACTCATACTATTAGTCCGCTGGTCCTCCTATGTGACTTAATTTTGATCAATAACTTAAAATTTGTATATTGTTTCCTCCTGATTTTGCCTTTTTAATCTTTGTGCAGCTTCAGAAAATTGTTGCGGAGAACATCCTGGCCTTTAATGAGGGCTTCTGGATCAGACTTGCTGCTAGAAACGATACCTGCAAGTCAGAAGATGACAAAGCATGGCTCTTGTACTTGTTTGATTCTGCTGTGTTAATCTTTTCCATTGCCAAATCTGTCCTTCGTACTTGTTGAGAAATGGTTTGACATCATTTTATGTATATGCAGAAAGATTACGAGGAATTGGCCTTATCTGTGATGAGCATAGTGGACCGCCTTGTGCATAAGACTAATGTATCTTTCTTCCTCCTTCATGCACAAGCACGTTTGAGCAGTTCACCTTTAACACCCTGGCTTACACGTCAAGGGGTTGTTTCTTCTTCTTCTTCTTCTTCTTCTTTTGTAATTGTACCTTATCTTTTATGCTTCCTTCTGTAGGAAAAGATAGAATCTTCGACTGATGTTCTCAAGGAAATTTTAAAGCCTGTTGTTGATGAAAAGGAAGAGATTCGCTGGCCTCCTAGAGACCCTGAGGCTCTTAAAGCAATGGAGGAAGTATGTGCTTTAAATATTTTCCAATTTGGTTCTTTTCTGTGGCAGTTTAGTGTACTTGGGTGATCTATACTGTATTTATAACGCAATTTTTCAAGCATACTACAACAGCTGAGCCTTATCCAACTGAGTGGAGTCGGCTCATTGTTCTACTCACAATGAGGACAAATTTGATTTTGTCTATTGTTCACCAGCCAGTCGTGTGATTTATTTAGGGTTTGTCTGGGGCTTCTACTTTTAAATTTTGATTAACTTTGCGGAACTCACACTTTACCTTTAATTAAACTTGAAATACTAAAAAATTTCAAGAATTTCAAATATTGACATGTGGAATAAAAAAATTACTGATTTTTCAAAATGTGAATAGTATTTTTATTTTCAAATTTTGGAGGAGAATTCACAGGTAAAATGTAGAATTATCTGAAAATGGCCACCCAAAAAGGCCTTTACTTTTTCTTCCCATTGTTTCATCAATCTCTTGACCCTAGAGTAGAATGCTGATTGGTCATACATAGATAAAAAATAATGTAAGAGTTAGAAAATGGAAAACCTGTCATGCTTTGTTGCTTCTCTGCACATGAAGATATTTTATTCTTCTGAAGGTAAATTATTTGACCGGAGCTTCATTGAATTTATAGTTCGGGGATCATGCCACCCTATATTTCATCATTGCACTAGGAAGACATTTAGTTTTTTATGTTGTGATCCTATGTATTGAGCAGAGTAGATTTTTCCTAGGAAGTAATGCAAATGGAGCAAGAAGGTCAACTAGATGAAGGATTCCTTTCTGAAGTTAATGCACAGTTAAGACAAGTAAGTCTCTTTGCTACTTCTATAAACTTCTGCCAGAAGATCTTTTGGTTATAATGGTTCTTCCTGATTATGATCTCTTTCTTTTCGGTTTACTCAACTAATTGGTCGTTCTTCTTGTGATCATCATCTGTCTTATGTGGTTGACATTGATTTATTTATTTTATGAAAGGCAGCTCATCTCAAATGCAAGGTGGAGTAAGAAAATATGCTTGTATAAATTATCTAGGATTGACATTTAATTTTCATTATTTTATTGTTTTTTTTTTGGGTAAAGTTCATTATTTTATTGTTTATGCTGGTAAGATTTCTTAAAGAGCTGGGTGATTTTTTAATTACGATAAAGAATCTTATTTGATAATACCAGCTCTGTCTGTTTCCTTTTCAAGAAAAACTGTGCTGTGAATGCCAATGTCTGTTCTACGAGTTTCTTGCATATTACTCGGTTTCTAAATCTAAGACCATGTG
The DNA here is from genome assembly GCA_031216285.1 of Syzygium syzygioides. Classification (NCBI taxonomy): domain Eukaryota; kingdom Viridiplantae; phylum Streptophyta; class Magnoliopsida; order Myrtales; family Myrtaceae; genus Syzygium; species Syzygium syzygioides. The sequence continues at coordinate 14,877,619 of CM062245.1, read as the reverse complement.
CAGGCAAAAGAAGATGGGGACAAGCCCGGGCTTGTGGCTATGCTACAGAAAGTCTTGCAACTTTATGCTTCTACAGTTCTCTCCAAGCGCAGTTATGCCAAGAGAGGTGAATAACAGTGAGCGAGTTGATAATTCTCCTATGAACCTTAAAGGAAATAATGGTTTGTTGGTGCTCAATTATTGGGTTTATTTTCTCAGTTGATTCCTTATGGTCTCAAGCTCTTGAATTTGATTAGTTGGGAGACTGGGAAGTTTGGATATAGAACATTTATTTATTTTTCTGGTTTTCTATGCCCCTTCAGAATCTTTTCATTTTTCTCTGATGTACCTGTAATGAGGCCAATTATGAAGCTGACCTTGTGATATGCACGTATTGCAGGAAATGAAGTGTTGAAGGCTGAAGAGTTCCTGGAGGTCCTTATAAAAGGTGGCTTTCTCATGAATTTACTTATGCACAAGTGCTTTCATACTGTAAATTGTCAACTTGACTGTAGTGTGTTTATATGTGGCTGCATTAGAAGATATGTTTAAAGTCATGCACAATGAGATCGATTGTGGGCACAGAAAAGGTCAGCCTAATTCTATATGCCACCCTTCTCCTAGCCCTATATGTGAAGACTAGTTTTTGGGGGGCCAATTTCTATATCTGACTTTTGACTTTTATGTTTTAAAAATTCTGTGAAAAGTCAATTTGTAGAATTGAATGCGCAGAAGCTAGAACCAGACCCAGATTTATGCTTTTTTGGCTTTTGAGTGAAATAGAAATGGCCGAAATTTCGTTTGAGGTGTAAAATCAAAGTTCAAATCTCATTTGTATCTACACGTTTATTATTCTTTCGGTGCAAATCATGAAGAAAAATTATTAGCATGATTGTTGGATGACAAATTGTCGGTATTGGATATTATGAAGTCCTGGCTTAAGTCAAAATTCATGGCTAAAGGATGAAAGTTGTGGCCAGAAACAGTGCCACCTCATACAGGTTGCAAGCCTGGTTTGAATATGGGGATCCTCCTTCCTTCATCTCTTTTGGCAAGAAAAAGAGGTTGTGCCAGGTCTGGGTTACGTCATAAGCTAGCTAACTAATTCTTCAAGTTGTGTACCTTACAGAATGTTATGCAACTCCATGTAAAGCAGGTCAGTCTTATTAAAAGGTTCGGTTTGAAGATGATTAGGTTGTCTTTATATCCTGGTAAAAATATGTATTAAATGCAGTAACAGCTTCATTATCTGAAGTGCATGCGATTTTCTTACTTTTTCCAAGGGCAGACTATCCATAGTGGGCCAGGCTTGATTGATTAATGTGGTGAAATCGATTGTTATGTAAGTCGACTGTTAAGTCCTAATTTGGTTCTAGACTATTCAAAACTGTGGTTGGACGGTGATGAATTTTTTGCCTATTGGCTTGTGAGAATTTCATAGCTGGCCTCTGGTAAACGCAGGTCTGAATTTAGAGAAATCTTGTGAAGTACACTGTTGCAGTATTACTGGCTGGTTCAATACATGTTTTTGGCTCAATGAGCAAGTAATGCTTTTCTGTCCATTCTTTTTTTGGTGCCTCAATAATGGAACTGCTCATGGCAACAGCTCCAGAGGAAGAATGGAATAAGCTATTGCTTGATGGCATGACAGTTGGAAAAGGCGATGTTTCACCAGAAGATTTATATGCAGTCATAAAGAAGCGGATAGAGCGGACTTTGATCCGAACAGTAAGTCCCTTTCTTGACTTTGCATGCCACATTTTGATGAGTCTTATTTTCTTTTCACTTCTCTAGCTCTTTGATGTCTCTGACAGTCCATTTTCCTCTCTTATCAGGAAGGAGGTTCTTACCAGCAGAGGGTCCTCACGGAGTATCTAAAAGGCATCCAATCGAGAGCAGAGGAGATCATACAAGTATTACAAGGAAAACCCGAATAGTGTATGTTCAGCGTCGATAGATTTCTCGGGCGATGCATCATCCCTGCATGGCATGAGGAAAAGCTAGCGTTTGGTTACACACAAAGAACAAAGAAGACAACAATTTTAGAGAGCTTTAGATTTTTTGACTTGATTCCATTCGACATTCCATCCGCGCTCGAAAATCTGTATGGAGCAGCCCGATTCATTTCAGCCGAGAAAGATGTGCATTGTAGTTGTTCTTAACTTCATTATCCAAGTATCGTCAAACCTGTAAAATATATGGAGCAGTATCATGGAAAGCTTCACCACCTTCAATGAGGCAGAGACATCGCCTACTGCATGAAAGAGTTGTTTCAAGTGCTACGTATGTTCTCAAATAGAAGATTTGTTTCATGCAGGTCTTATGAGCCGAGTAGAGAGGGAGTGAATATGGACATTGCTCACAAGAAACACAGTTCCAATAGTTGTCCGACCCCGCCTATATTGCTAAAATATTTTCATATTGAACCAAATGTAGAAAAACTCATATCCAAACTGAGTTGAGAGCACGAGATTAAGTAAGGATCAAAAAGAAAGTCATGGGCGTGGATTGAGTTTAAATAAGTTGTGAATACATGTACTATCCTTGTCCTGGTCCAAACGGCTCTTGTAGATAGGCTCATGCAGGTCATACATCCTTAAATGACAATAGGCAACATATACAAGGAGACAACAAAAACACGTGCTTGACTACGATATTTCGGATAGGGATGGTCTGTTCAACTGCAGCTGCATCACCAGGTGAACGGATGGACATCGGAGATGTTGTCACTGAACTGCATAAGGCCAAACTTTTCCTCCTTGGATAGGAGGTAGTACCTAGTAACAGAGTTAGTGACAGAGAAAGCATGGTAGCCTAGGAGATCCCTTCTTCGTTGCAACGTATCTAGAGGCTGAGGGAAAGGATGTGGATAGAAGTGATTACAGAGGGATCGGTGTAAAATTTTCACAGGCTTGTGTGTCAATTTGGAATGATATCAATGAAGTGCAAAACATTAGGAATTTTTCGATGGTCGGGGTATTGATCACAGCTCATGTAACTTGATCTTTAACCCCCAAAACAAAGAAATAATAATAAAGATAAAACGAATGAATTAAATCCAGAAACTGTCCCATTGCATATATACAATTTCGAACTCTCAGACCAGGAATTGAGCTGCAATTGTAAGTGGCATGATAGGTGATGACTTGAAGCTTTTGGAATCGCAGATAGCCCAATGCTACCGAATGACTTTGTTTACCTTGTAGCTTCATAGCGAATGCAGTGACAATACTTATGTAGAAAAGAAAAGTTTTTATAGTCAACAACAAAAGATTGAGAAACGATTGTTGTTGGACTTTGTTTAAATATTGTCATCTTGTTGGTTTCAGGTCTGTGAGCATGGGCTCAGTGGGTTGAAGAAGAAGAAGAAAGAAAACACCATTTCAGCTCTTCCAATGGAGCTGGTTTCCCTGACAGAGAAGAAAGCTAACAAAGTAGCCTAAAAAATCACGCACAACATAGCATTCCTACAATTGTCCGGTCCCATAGTTTCTTTGGGAAAAGGTCACGAGAGTACAAAGAAGCCAGTGTTCATATGGCCAAGCATCATAAGATCATGTGCATGTATTCATCTATACCTTTCTATAGTGATGTCTGGCGAAGCGAGAAAGGGAACATGGTGTCCATAAAATTTATAGAAAAATATGTTAAAGAGAAAAAAATCCACAGATACCAAGTTAATTCCATAGAAACCAGACGAGAGAACATAAATCCAAACAAATTACAGTTAGCAGCTGTAAACCAGGCAGTTTCAGAGTTGCATAAAAATTACGTCATAGAGGATGAATGCTAAAGGTTCTGTTTTGGTAATGCCCAACAGAAATGAAGAATCGAAACAACAATATAGCAACTGCGGTATTTCTATTTGTTATCCTCTGTATTGTGAACTTGTGTTTTGAAGTTCAAAACGTTGGCAGGAGAACTCCCAATGTATTTCCATCACGCGAATCTCGCAAAAAGGAAAGAATGGTCATCAATTCTGGAATATAGTCTTACAACTTGTGGATTGCTTTTACAACTCCGAACAAACTTGTCAGTTGAACCTGTTCAACCTGTCAAATTCAATTCAACAAAGGAAAAGAAGTGCACAACCAAAATCAAAAGGCCAGTCTTACAATATAAAGAATCATGACTTATCAAACATACGAAGCATAAAGATGCATAATTAGGAGTCATAGAAATTTGCCAAAGAGATGCTGATATGTAATGCAACAAATACAAAATTAGGATAATAGAACACCACCTTTTAACAATGATAGGTCACAATATCCACAAAACTATCTATATAGACCAAAAAAACCTACAAAAGTTGAATATCAACTAGCATACAGAAGGATACAAATACAATAACCCTAAGCGCTTGCATCTCAATAATGAAAATCGAACATGAAATGCATTAACAGCAAAACCTTATTTGTTGCCCTCCAATAAACAAACACATCTTTCATTTCATTTGGCTCGCAACGTAACTTGCACATGCATTAGCCTCTCTTCTAGCTAAAATTCTTTCTACTGATGATCAAAAAGCTCTTCAAGAAAAAATCCTGTAATATCTACTCAGTTTTCCAGATCCCATCATTTCTTCTCCACTTGATACATCTCCACAATCACTCTGCCAATTTGCTTTTATAGCTTAAATCTATTTCACTTCTAATGACCAGTGTTGCTGCTATTCTTTTAGCTTAGATCAATCAGTTCTGATGTCAAGTCACCATACCAATGCCAGCATTCACATCCCTGCTGGTGCTTACACTTCATCTTGGCACTCCATTGCACATCCTTCTTCCTATTCTCCTCTTTTTTGTGATAAGGAAGCAACACTATCTGCACAAATTTTCAAAGCAGGTAGGGAAACTCCAGCTGCCAGCCCTCTTAACAATTCAGGGAATGCAATAAAGTGCAGCTATGAATTCACATTGATTCCCCACCTCCGACAGCATGACCAATGCAAACACTTGAGAAGAAACTTTACAATACGTGTAGTCTGATTAAGACTCTAAAGATCCCCGATAAAACAGCTTGATTTCGTGCTTTCCAAATCAAGTATACATGCATTCTAGACCAAAATCCAGCTACAAATCTTCAAAAATCTCAATTACTAATTCAAATAAAAAAAAAATAGAGGAGTTACATTCAGTAGCAGACAAACACAATGGAATGGTTCCGAAAAGAGATGAGAGATTTCAGGAACAACAACCAAATTTGCCAAGCTCAACTTTCCACCTCTCTTTTACAATGTATAGGAGAATGAACTAATTTTAATAGCAAGTGCAGTTGCCGATTCATTAAACGGTGATGTTGGAAATGAAAGCATGACCCTTTCAAGTTTTAAGAGTCTGAAATTTATAAGACCTTAATCCACAAGCAGGGTGAGTTCTCACAGGTAATTCTTTGATTAGGATTAATGTCGGTCCCAACGAATAACGACCCCGATAACATACCAATCACATCTCCATTACTTTCCATATTACGATAACAACGAGACATAGTATAAATGGAGAGTAGTTATAAATGCAAAGACAAACTCAGGTCGAAACTTATAATGGGTCAGACTTACGATCATCCAGCCGGACTAAAAAGTACGATATATAAAATCATCGCTAGACTAATCAAGCCTCATCCCACACGTGATTAGAAAACACAACCGTCAGCTCAGCCGCCATCACGAATAAGCTTTGTACACGTCACAGCATTAGTCATGCTAAACTGAAATTTATACTCAAAGTTAGCTCTTTTTGAACATATGCTACTTAACACTACCCTAAATGCTGAGTAAAGCATCACATCTTTCACACACCCCATAAGATTATTTATATGTCTACGCCATTGCCTTCCAGTTCTCCCATGGGGAAGCATTCTAAGCTGGACTGAGAAACGTTTAAATGCTCTCAAGTCCCCAGTCGGGTCCGGGTCAGAGTAGCAGGTCATATTGTTGAAGTCACAGATTTCATAACAGAACGGTATGTGAATAGAGGTCAGAAACTTTGGCATGGACTCGGAGTACTCCAGCAACTGAATAACCAGAGAATCCACACGGGCAAATCAACAAACAACACATCAACGACCAAGCAACTACGCCGACGGCAGAAAGAATGGCATGAACTTTAAAAACAAAACAAAACAAAACAGAGGAGATACATCCGGTAGTCGACAAAAGGACATGAAAGAATAAACGAAAACGACAAACCGCACGAGTCTAAGTCAAAAAGATTGTATTTTTACGTGCAAATAGGGTATAGTCCAGTTACACGAACCTCAAGGTCACGTTCCCGACGACAATGGGAATGCTAGAATCCTCTGTTCTCTCTTCGTCTTCCTCGTCGTACCAACCCTCCGCATTCACCCTCTCGAGGTAACTCCCGTAAATGTGCTCGGGCATGTACCCATTGTTCTCACCGGTCATGACATGCCCGTGCCACTCCCACGTACGACAGTCCGGGTCGACCCCGTCATGGACGGAGACGCAGACGTAGTGCTCCCCGACGTTGATGCCCTTGCCGGAGTTCGGCTTCAGCGAGTCGGCCCTGCCGGAACAGATGGCCCTGATGACCTCCATCTCGATCCTGCGCTCCTGCGCCGCGACCCAGGCTCTGATGCTGTCCCCGCTCTTGCCGCGACGGGCATCCGCCACGGATGATGATGGGTTCGGGAGGGAGCCGCCTCCGGGGGAGGATTGGCTGGTGAAAGGATGATGGGTATCTGATGCTGCTGGTGGGTTGTTCAACGTCTGGGCTTGAGGAGGAGGAGGAGGAGGTGGAGGGGGTGGGGGAGCGAGGGTGGCCAGGTTGCGTGCGGAGGAGCTGGAGGGAGTCGTCTTGGCCATGGTCATGAGAAGTGCCAGCCGATCAAGAAGTCTAACGTCGTACCTGGTTCTGTTCTGCGCTTTTCAGGTTGACACAGAACAACTTCAGCTTTGCTGTGCTTGGCTTTTATAGCGCGAGAAGAAGAATCGCCGCACGAACACGAAACTGACTTAGGAGGACAACGTTTGTCTTTTTCAATCGGACAACACGGCCTGAGATTTCGTTTGTTTCATAAAAAATAAATAATTTTTTTTTAAAAAAGATAGCTCATAAAAACGAATGGATGAACTACGAAAATGTTTTTATTTTCAACGAACAATTTCAGACATTTATTATTATCGATAATAGAAATATTTACATTGACCAGGCAATATAAGCAGTCATTTTTAGAAAAATGCCGTTCAAATCGTTCATTTTTCAGGACTTTATTTTTCGATGTTTGACTAAAACCTAAAAAGGATTTGGAAAGTATTTTCATGTCGTTTGATGAGGAAAATTTAATAGAGAAAATTATCAAAAAAATTCATATTTTTAAAATTTTTAAATTTTTTGTTTTTTCCTATTGGTTCTTTCGAGCTCAAGCCTCACCCAAGGCTAGCGAGCTTGAGGCTCGCTGCCAGAGGCCAGGCCAGAATTTTAAAAAAATAAATAACTAATAAAAAAATTCGAACTTTTTAAAAATATATTTTTGTAAAAACAAATGTTTCATGAATCAAGGAGACGAGCCCAAGCACTGAGGACCCGTGAACGACCTTTGTGGACTTGAGTCTGAGGGTCGAGACTAGAGCTCGAGCACCGGGGAATTGAGTGCGACCTTTATGGACTAGAGTTCGAGTGCTGGAGCATTGGATAAGGGCACCAGGGGTTTGGGCCTGACTTCAATGGACTTGGGCGTGGACACTAGGTGTGACATCCCAATTTTTCATAATCATATTTATGTGGCATTAAGAATTTTCTATGTCCAATAATAATATTTAGGCTATAAATTTAAGTATTATCTAGCATAAAAATTGGGTGAACACATAGAGATCTTAGTTGGATCGTAACTCTTGTTAGATGTGGCGGATGATTTCCTATAAACATAATTGTCCCGAATTAAACGTGTTGAAATTCAATTGATAAGCGTTGACATATATGATGATGATTAGAATGATGTTAATTAATCTATCGTCATCTTAGCCGTCAATGGGGATGGATATTTTCAAAATTATATGATTATCAAGTTTGAATTTACTAAACTGAGATTTTCTTAGCACTCAATATGATTTATCAATAATTTTGGTAAAATCAAGTGTCATGGGTTACATTATTTATTTTTAATCCTAGTTAACTAATAATAATCACAATTTATTTACATTAATGGAGACCCACTTATTTGGCAATGGGAGAACTTCTCACAATATTATCTTTTAATCATTCTTAGTAAGCCACTTGTTTTCCTTAGATAGCATGATAGCCACTTGTTTTATCTTTGCATGTCAAGACTCCAAGACTCTTTTAATCTTGACGCATAATGCTCAACTTGCCCTTCTAATGATACATGCAAAGCCATGTGTCTCTTCCAAAGTGAGACATCATGCTAACTTGACACTTAAGGACTTAGTGTCATCACCATAAGGCATCAGTCATCAAACTCTTCTCCACTTGGCCATATAACCTTGCCAAATGTAAGTGGGAATGGAAGACCAACTTACATCTAGACATATTACTCCAAGTGGATCTTCTTGTAACCTTGGTAATTCAAACTCAAATTTTACCTTGGCTGTGTCACTCTATTTTCAATCTTCAGAAGCAAATTTCTTCTACTTTTGATCTTGGAGTTTATCTTTTACGAAATGGAAGGGGGTTAAGGCATTTGATTGTTTGAGTTTGGTTCAGAGGTAAGTGAAAACTCTAAACGTTAAGTTAGTTCAACCTACTTATCACTTTTAACTTGATTGGTTGAGATATGGTGATTGTTGGATTCGTTTGTTGGTATCGTACATGTCCAAACGATTTGTGATTGGTTTTCTTAAAATGTATTATAATTGACTAGTGAAAATGATAAATCTGAACTTGGAAGTGTCATCTTTAAAATTTCATACTCAATTAATGTAGATAATTTCCACTTTCTACTCTCTAGCCATACTTACTTTTTGAGTCTGGGTATATTTACCTTTTGAGTCTAGGTATATTTACTTATGAACCCGAATATATTTAGTTCTGAACTTAAGAATATTTACTTTTTGAACCCAAATATATTTACTTTCTTAATCTGAATATATTTATTTCTAAGCTTAAGAACATTTACTTTATTTACTTTCTGAACCCAAATATATTTATTTTCTTAATCTGAATATATTTACTTTTGAACTTAAGTAGATTTACTTTTTGAACCCTTTGAACTTGAATATATTTACTTCCGAACCTGAGTAAATTTATTTTCTAAACCCGAATATATTTGTTTTTTGAATTTGAATATATTTACTTTTGAGCCTAAGTAGATTTACTTCGTGAACCCAAAAATATTTACTTTATGAACCTGAATATATTTACTTTTTGAATATGTATACATTTATTTCTCAACCTGAGTAGATTTACTTTCTGTACCCAAGAATATTTACTTTCTGAATTTGAATAAATTTACTTTCTGAACCCAAATATATTTATTTTCTAAATATGAAAGTATGCACTTGTCTTCTGAATGTACTCATTTATTTGTCTAGACTCAGAACATACCCACTATCTGTTGAGAGTCAAAATATACTCGGTTATTTTTTCATATTCAAAAATACTCATTATTTGTCCAGACACAGAGTATACCCATAATTTGTTCAAACTCAAAATGTATTCATTTATTTGTCTAGACTAAGAATATGTCCATTGTTTGTTCGGACTTTGAGTATACCTATTTGTTTGTTCATATTCATGTTCAGACTTAAGGGGGTGTTTGGTTGGGCTTTGCGAAGGAGCTTTGAGCCTCCAAAGCCTTTTGGAGGAATTATAGAGTGTTTGGCAAATTATTTTTAGGACTATTTGGCCAAATGTTGGCCTTCTCAAGGCTGAAAGCTCAAGGCACCCTAGGGGGTGCCTTGAGCTTTCAGCATTCTCGGAATGCTAATACCCCAATTAATGAAAATATGTTAGTTGCCTTTTTTGCCCTTAAAATTTGTCTAAAAACCCACTTTTACCTATCATGTGTACTGTTCATCTTCTTCTTCGTGAGGTGGCCGACGAGGGAGGCTGACAAGGCGGCCAGCGCTGGATTGGGCCAACAAGAGGCCGGCAGCCGTCGCCCGAGGCCGGGCGACCCTCAGCGAGGGTCGCGGGACCCAGGCGACCGCCGCCTAAGTCGCGTGACCAAGGCGACCGCCACCTAAGTCGCGTGACCCAAGCAGTCGCCTGAGATCGTACGACCCAGGGGACAGCCGCTTGAGGTCACGCGACCTAGGTGGCCACGACCCTCGCCGAGGGTCGCCCAGCCTCGGGCGACAGCCACCGGCCCTAAATTTGGCTCGCCGGCAGTCGCCCCACCTCAGGCGACGGCCAGCGCCGACTCCGATGAAAGATAAGTTAGGTTTTTTTATTCTCAAAGTCCATTTGCAAAAAAAATTCACCAAACACTATATTTTGGCCAAAATAGCTTTACAAAATATTTTTACCAAACACCATTTACATTTTCCCAATGGGCTTTCATCCAAAGGTATATGCATTCCCCCAAGTAGCATTTTCAAAGTTGAATCAAACAGGCCTTTAATCCCTGAATATAATTATTGATTTGCTCAGAATCAATTTTGAAATATATCCTGCTTTTGAATATATTCAACTAATGAATCTTATCACATATTGCTTCTTACTGGTTTGTTTAACTAATATCTCATTTCTTGAGGAGCAAGAAGGTGGGTATGCATATTGAAATGCGAGTAAATACTTATTGTCATGGTTTGCACGAGAATAATATAATTCCATCATCCATAAATAAAAAGGTGGCGATGTTATGCCTTGCTGTGTGATCAGAATGCTTCGTGGAATGTTACGAGATGTCTCAAAGTTAAGATGCCCCATAGGTTGGGATACCTTGGAAGTTTCGAGATGCCTTGCTATGTGATCGTGATGTTGTGCGAATTTTTACAGGATACCTCGGAATTGAGATGCCCTATAGGTTGGGATGCTTTAGGTGGTGTACCGGGAGTTTTGAGATACCCTCTTGTGTGATATGGATGTTCTGTGAGTCGGGATGCCTCGGGAATTTTTGGGAGAAGAAGTAATAATATATGTAATGCATGTATCTATACATTATTGAAATTGTGGTTAAACATGCATCATGGTATAATAAGTCATTTGTTCGCATTTGAATTAATGACCTTACGGAATGTCGCTACAATTTTCCAAGGGCATATCATGAACGTATGGATAAATCAATTGCGTATACATGTGTTGTGAATGGTTATTGGCTTGAACTCCTGTTATTTGTTGATAGCAGGTGAAGTAATAAAATGATATTTTAACTTAAAAGATTTCATTTACTAGGCCTCGGCTTACTCCTTTATTTTTCAGTTTGTAGGATGATTTCCTAGACATAATAATAAATGGGACATGATTATTTTTGAGGCCATCAACCCCGGAATTGGATGATGGTTCGCTTATGAATTAATATGGGAGTAGCGGCGTTAGTTGACCTGACCTTCGTCGTAGGATTTTTGTATTTTATATTTTGCTTGATTGAAGTGTTGTCGCGACCTCTTCGACGTGCAGCCTAAGGCCATCTCAAATTTGTATAACTAATATTTAATATAAATAAAGATAATATCCATGTTTAACTCGTGCAATTTCTTGTATGGGATTTTATTAGAAAAATTTTATTGAGCTTCCGCATGCCATTACTAAATGAATGAAGGACACGTATCGAACGTGATGTTCTAGGGCACCACATCGTGGGCTCGGGCATAGGTTAGTGGGACACAAAGGTCCCAGGCCCTGCCTCGATGGACCCAGGCCCAGCCGCTGGAGACTTGGTCCTAATAAATGCCTGGACTCGGGAATTAATGTTGGGGTTTCCGTATCCAAGTATATAGTTTCAAGTTCAAGTATCAATACCTAATCATATTTCAGAAAAAGTTTTTTGGTTCTTTTAAAGAGGAAATCATTTTCTTGAATTCAAGCATTGGTAGGAAAATATTTTTTGTTGACTCATTTTTCTAAGCAAACCAAATGCCGGAAAATGAGGAAAATCTTTTCACGAAAAATGTTTTTTGCGAAACAAACAGACCCTAAGTGATTTCATATTCGTGTTAGACCAAATTTTGAAACTGATTTTCGAGATGCCAAATTTCAGATGTAAAATTTCTTTCAAATGTAGAATTCCTTTTAGTGTCATTCTCGTTCTACTAATTTACTTACTTAAGCTCAAGGAGCTTGGAAGCGACATGAAATCAAGTTTGGGGAGTTGCACATGGCCTGCTCGGAAGATGGAAAGACTTTGCATTTCAAGTACAAGAAGGTTTCGAGCAAAAAAAGAAGTACAAGAAGGGCTCCAATCATAACAAAAGCTATTTACACCAACAAATATCCTAACTCTTTTAAATGGACAAACAGTGGGTTTAGTCGATTAATGTGAGTTTGATTGATTGTGATCAGCATAGTTATAGATAATTCTACGATTTAGTTATTGACCAATATATCGATGATCATAGTGTGTAGCTTTCAACAATTGTACAATACAGCTTTCGATGAGCAAAGGAGTGCAGTTAATCAAGGAAGATTGGTTGACAATAGTGCTTCAAGCTATAAAACAAATCGACAATAAGAAAATTGTGCAAAAAGTCCCAAATCTTTGTACTTTTGCTAATTGAGTCCTAAGCCTTTTAAGTTTACCAATTGAGTTCTAAATATTTTCATGTTTTACCACTTAAGTCTATTTAGCCAATTTTGACTCGAAATTGATAACGTGGACACCGATCGTCCTACGTGATATGATCGGCGTTGATGTGGATATTTTTTAATAATATTTTAATATTTTCGATTTTTTTTTCAATTTTTTTCTTTTTTCTTTTCTTTTTCTTTTTTTTCTTTTCCTTTCTTTTGTTTGTTGTTTTTCACCTCTGGCGAGCGAGGGCTGATGCCCTTGACTGGATCCGGGCAAGGGCATCTTGCCCATGGCCGGTGAAGGCGCGAAAGCCTCACCCATGGTTGGTGAGGTTGCTAGCTTGAGGTGTAAAAAAAACAAACAAAAGGAAAAGAAAAATTAATAAAAATTTTGAAAAATATTATAATACTATTAAAAATGTCAACGTTAGTACCGACCGTACCACGTAATACGACTAACACCCATGTTATCGATTTATGACTAACATTGGCTAGATGGACTCAATTGGCAAAACGTGAAATGATTTAGGATTCAATTATTATAATCAAAAGGCTTATGACTCAATTTGTAAAAGTGCAGTAGTCGATAATTTTCCCAATCAACAATTGTAAGGCATGAGCATCAACATCTAGAAGAAAAATCGTCACCGGTTATGTGGAGACAACATGGCCAAGTAGTAAAGGGGTGTGCATCGAAGTTCATCGACTGAACAAATAAAGACTTGGCCAGTCTAAAGTGTTAGAAGCAAAGGGCGAAGATGAGGATAAGGACATAATTTGAAGGAAAGAATAGTGAATAACGATTGAGTAACCTAATGGCCCTGGAAGTTGCAACTGTTTATGAATGAGATCGAAGTGCGGATAAAGGAACTGGAATCTCGAAAGTGTAGTTATAACCATACTTGAAATAATAACCGCTAGTGAGCAGTTACAATTAGTGGATTATATATATAGCGGCGCGTAATCATGTAAGGACCCCTCATCCAAAACATAATTCCCAATATACTTTTATCAGTTTATTAATGCCATTGTCTAATCCATTGCCATCATTTACGTTATCTTGCTTTTAAATTTGATGTTCATCTTCGTTGCAATGCCGGTTAAATTCCTATCCGAAAATCACCACTAAACCCATCTCACAAAAATATCAAAGATCGATCTTCTGATGAAAGATTTTTCGTTACTTGGGTCAGCGCCCATTTTTTGGTGAAATGGAAGCCAATTGACATTTTGGTCCGGACAAATGAAATGTCATCTGCACTATGTTTAAACATATCAGTTATAGAGGGCTTTTTCATTTGATTTGCCCTTGAAGAATAGATATGCTTATCGATCAACATTTGAGTGATTCCCAATTTAACTTTTGAGAAAGTGGGGAAGCGCTACTGCTTATTTATTTTGTGAGATTTTGTAAGATTATAATCAATTATTCTATAAAATATTAAATAAAGACATGGTTTAATATCTGAACATTTGTCAGTCCTGTAGTGCAGATTCTACCATGAGTGCAGCTGTTCTACGCGAGAGAGGATGGATTTCTTCTCTCGTGTGTACAAATTTGCAGCGGACGAGTTTCTTTTTTATTCTACAATACCTTCAATAATTTTTTTCGAGATGATAATTTGTCCTAATTCAATTCATAACGTTCTTTTGTCCAAATGCAGTGTTTTTTTTTTGGACTTCAAAGTTAGTGATTTTGCATTATGGGTGCGTTTGTTTCGCAAAAAATGAATGATTTGAAAAATATTTTCTAGAGAGAGAGTAAATAAATGATTTTATGGACTCCTGACAATTTAATGTGAAAGTAAAACAGTCAAGTTGAGTATTATCAAGCTCGAGTGAAGTCAAAATCTGAATATTGATAGTGATATGATGATAGTCACTAGTGCGCAAAATTCTATTAGAAATAATGAACAAGAGTTGAGAGATGAAAGAAATTGAACATAAAATTTATAGCGGTTCAGTTTAGAGTAAAGCTTATGTCCACTATCTCACGCTGACAATTTACTGACAAGATTTCATTAATCAAAAAGTGGGTAATAATACTACGGTTTATGATTTGTCTCACTATATCACCTAATCACTCTTTCAATGCTTCTTAAGAAATATATTTTATAGTTCACGGAACACAAGTACTAAAGAATGAAGTTCTCTTGAACTTTGGATTTTTTTATTCTGGATCTTTCTATGCCATTCGACACCTTGGTCTCCTTTTATACTCATCAACTTCTAATTTATCCATTGAATACTCTTCAGGGAATCGATCACTCTCCAAACAACCCATTGGACAAAAATGCACAAGGAAGATTGGGCAACCCGTTACACAAAAATGCACAAAGAAGATTGGGTAGCCATTGAGAGATAAGATTAGAATATTCGTTGATTTGGTTGCTTATACAAACAAATCTTGATTTCCATAAGTAGAATTCTTCAATTAAAGAAAGTAGCTTGCCTTTTGGAGTGATTGCCAATCAATCAAGATGTCTTGCGTGAAGAATTTCGTTGAAAAATAATCTTTAAGATTGAAGATCAGTCAATGCTTTCTATATAAGAAATTTGAGCCAGATCGCTAGCATAGTATACATATAAATATAGCATAGAATCTGAAGAAATCAAATGCTCCGATGATAACCGCATATAAGCTTTGCTAATATTCATACTATTGCTCTGATGATATCCGTGCAATATTATTGATGATATTCACGAAATAACTGTCTTAAGCTTTTAGCCAGTGTTCAAACAATAGTAGATGGAGTCTAAATAGAATCCAGATTGATATAAACTTTTCATCATGAGTAGTTCCTAAAATAAAACACTTTTATGTGTTCATTAAATTTAAGATAAATCGTGAATAGTTTTGTCAATTTCAAAATATAACAGAAGGTTTTCTCAACGGAGCGCTCTAGAGCACCAACTTGTTTTGTGATTATTGTGCGCATTCGTTTCAACTAAGCATAACCATTTCTATAACATGTTTATACAATCACAATTAGACTAATCATACAGCTTAATCTAATCATTTCTATTCTAACATATTCTCATGCCAAAAGTAGATTTGTCCATCGAATCAATCCCTCCTTCGTACTTGATAAATAATGCCAAGATTGAATCTCAAATGGCTTTGGTGGATTCGATTCGATTTCGAACTCATTACTCTAAGTTTTGTGCGCCTCCCCCTCAACTTTATACTCGAGCTTTGTGTGCCTTTTTTGGGAGGATCACAGCTGAAAATCAAGGACAAAGGAAGTGGCGTGCTTCACGATCCTCGCACTCTATTTGTTCAATAGTGGATTCTTAGGATGCAGTTAAGTCAGAATTTTCGGCATTACATCGAGCTTTTATCGATCGTCAAAGGTCGTCATGCTCCTCATCGGTAGTCATCCTCGGCGAGTTAAGTGTGCCATCTGTACCCGGTCGCCGTCTATCTCGAAGTTGGGGAACCCCATACAATCAATGTAATCATTCGTCGGCAAGCCTCTCTCTCCGCGTCCGCGGTCGTGCCCATCTCCTCATAATGATCGATTCAATTTAGTTTTGCAAGCCGAATGATATCAAAAGTAGGGAAAATGACATAAATGATCCATATGTGATCATGAATTTTCAATTTATTCAATATGATCGATGAACTTTAGCCTTACGTGCAATATCGTTCATAAAGTTGGAATTTATTCAATATGGGCTCTGGACTTTTAGTATATGTATAATTTAATATTTAATGTTATTTCTAAACTTGAATTAATGTAATGATAACATTGGACATTTTCATATATCGACAACATTAAACATTTTCATGAAGCACGAGGACTACATCAAACATATACCAAAAATCCAGGAATCATACTGAATAAATTAAAAGTTCGAGTTTGACGAAAAAAATTAAAAATTCAAGGACCACGTTATGTCAAAATGCAGAAATTATAGTTGTCATTATCCCTCAGAAAGCAAGCACACACGTCACCCATTTAGGGGTGATCAGTTCGCGGTCCAATTCAGTTCCAAGGCAGAACTGGGAACTGGACCTGGAGAACTAGGTCCCAAAATTAGGAATCGGGGACTGGACCAGTTGGTCCTACCGGTCCAATAAAACTGGTCACTTAGGCTACGTTTGGTGGTCAAGATAAAATTCGGGATAGGATAAATTTTATCCTATTTCATATTTGGTGTCTACTCAAGATAGGATAAAGTCGGATATAGAAAGGATATAGCTTGGATAAAATTATCCCGTGGAGGAGGTGGGATAAAGGTGGATGGGATTTCTAATATTCATAATATAAAAGTTAATTTTGTCGAATAAAAACTTGTTAAATCAATAAAATTAAAATAATATTTGAATATAAATAATATATGAATTTTAATATAAAAAATTCAAAATAACAAAAAAAACAATAATTTCGTTTTTTTATTTATTCTTATTTTATTTATATATTTAAAATTTATTTATATCTTGTGATATAAATTTCATGTATAAATCAATACTAATGATTTAGATTTATTATATATTTTAGGTATATTAGTATAGCTTATTATTTAATAAAATTTTATTAGAGAATGATGGAAGGGGAAAAAGAAATAAAAAAAATTAAAAAAGAGAGGCAAAAATAATAATAATAAATTATCAAATAAGAATGAAATAGGTAAGAGTGTCGTGAGAGAGATTTTTATAATCTCCGTTTATGCAATTCTTGGGTTCATTTACATTAATATGACGTTCATAGCAAATAATGAACACGGTAAGATGTGAAAATATCCGATTTTATTTTCATTATTCACTAAATAGTAGATAGGATACAGCAAATCCCTTGTATTTCAAATCCTTTCTATCCAATTCTATCCTAACTAGAAATCCAGATGACTAAACGCAGTCTTAGGATTTAATTTTTTTTTGGTCAAACACTCATGGTATAGTTCACATTTTACTAATTTTTGTCAACGAAACTATGTCAATGAAGTTTATTTAGGGTTTGGTTCACATTTTACTAATTTTTTGAAAAAAAAATTAATATATACAGTCAGTCCAGTCCAATCCAGTCGAGTTCTCCCTCGAAACCAGGAACCAGACCAACACTCCCGAGAGCCACTAACTGATTTGTTCGGGCGATCCGTTTTTGCACACTGTTACCCCGTCCATAGATATACAAAAGGCAGTAGCGCAATCGACAACCGGTCCGTGTGTCAGTCGGGCGGAGAAGTCGGCTTACTCCGTCGGCGCCGGTATCATCCCTTGCAAATCAAAAAGGAAGGAGCAACGCCGCCGTCCGAAAAAACAGTCCGATCCGAAAACACGCAGCGGCAGCGCTCGTAATTCCAAGCCAGGGACAGGCCCAATCTCGACATTTCACCCCCGCCAGGGGATCGATTCGGGCCATCGCGATTCGGGCATCGTCTTCCCATAAAAAAAACACCAACCGCGTGAGGGTCGGTCGTCGCCCTCCTCTTCCTTCCGTTTCTTCTTCCCCCGATCAGCCTAGGGTTCCGATCCCGAACCGGCCTCGGCCCCCGATCGCCGCCGCCGCCTACGCCTTCGCTGCCGCGGCCTCCGTCTTCGGATCCGCTGGAGAGCCCCCCGCCTTCCGTCGGCGATCCCCCGGCGCCCGTTCCCCAGTCCCGCGGATCGCCGGCTCCCGACGACCCGATTCTCGCGGGGGCCCCCTCTGTCGATCTGATATCTCCGGCGAAATCAGTTCGATCGGGTTCGCCGGCCTCGGCTTTCTCTGGATTGCGGCTCGGCGATGAGGGGATACGAGCGAGATGTGAGTTCGGCGCTGCTTGTAGTCCACAGTCGTCCTCTCTTTGGGGATGCCGGATTTTCCGTCTTTCGTGTGTTTGATTCGGTGTGTTGTTGCGAATGCCTGTGTTCTCTGTGTTGACGGGGGGGCCCGGGTGGTGGGTGCAGGAATACGAGGATTACGATGACTACGAGGAGGATGGAGGAGAACAGGACGAGGAATATGAGGAGGAGGAGGAGGAGGAAGACCCGAAACCCTCCAAGGAGGAGATGGACTACCTCGAGTTTAGGCAGACGTTGAAAGAGAGGATTAGGAAGCGGAAGATGAAGAAGGAAGGCGCTTCTGCTTCCCAGGACAGAAGGAAGCTTCCGAATGACAAGTGAGTTTGCCCTTAACTCGTTGCAAGATTCAGTTGCATTTGTTAGCCATAAAGGGCGTATTTTGTTGCTGCTGCTGCTGCTGTTTCGTCTTTCATTCCCATCGTGTGTTTCAATCTGTCACTTCATTTCCAGCTGAAATTTTCAATCTTTGTGATGATGGCTTAGGTGTAGTGTTTTCGGAAGTCGTTCTTGCTTGTATCAAAAATTGGTTTGTTGGAATGCTTTTTCATATGCTTGTGCTGCGCGAGTAATTTATGAATCGACCCTTGAGGTTTGTTCACTCATTTCAACAGTTATGGGTCCTTCTTTGGCCCTTCTAAGCCAGTCATTGCGCAGAGAGTGATTCAAGAAAGCAAGTCGCTTTTGGAGAATCAACATTTGGCTACCCGAGTTCTACAGTCACAGTACAAGGTCTGTGCCATAATTTGACGTTCTTATTGTTTGTGAAGATTACACGAGACTTCATAATAGAGATTCTTCATACCTAATAGTTATAAGTGTCATCAGTTCCTCCACCGTTGTTCCCTTCATGCAGCATGGAATTCATGAGGCCCTAATTGCCCTAGCAACTTGTGAATTGTACAATTAGCAACGAATGAACTACAACCTTTGGCAGTGCGTTATTTGGTTCGCCCATTATAACAAGACAAGAAGGGAACAGGCAATATAAACCCAAACAGCCAGTATCTAAGTAATAATAGGTCTTTAATGGTAAAAGTGGGTTCTTCACATCCACGAGGGCCACCTGTTTTCCATGATCCGAATTTAATATAGCAGACTTAGTCAGGCATCATGGTCTTAAAATTTCAACCCATTTCTTAATTGCCATGTATCTTAGTTGTGAATACTCTCATCATACCTTTCATGCTATCAGCTCTTTGCTGAGACCTTTATGCATTTCAGAATCAGAAGAGTTCTTCCTCAACATCTACGGGATCAAGGCCTGTAGTTCGTGACAAGATACCTAAAGTAATCCCTGCGGTAAGTTGTCTGCAGAGATGCTCTTACAGCTTTTCATACTTAGCTGCTACCTTTTCCTAATAAATTCTTATGCTGATTCTTTAAGGTTAAACAGAAGGTTCAAAAGCTGAAGGATACAAGAGACTATTCATTTTTATTATCTGATGATGCTGAACTTCCTGCTCCTGCAAGGCAACCCCCTTCACGAAATACCTCTGCTTCTACCTCTGGTGTGTTACTATGTTCTAGATGAATTCTCTCATATATATCTGTTGCCTATATCTTTCATTGATATGCTTATATGGCTCTTTTGTGGTTTTGAAGAGGCACGGCCAGCTAAAATGCCATTGCCAAGCAAACAGGCATCTGGTAGCAATGGTAGAATCCCTCAAAACGTTCGAGATGATAGGAGACCATCTTCTATAAATGGTCAGAGAACATCTTCTATGAACGGTCAGAGAACATCTTCTATGAACGGTCAGAGACCACCTTCTATAAACGGTCAAAGACCACCTTCTATAAATGGTCAGACAAACGGTAGAGCGGCCCCAGCTAAGCTCTCATCTACTACCAAATCTAATTCAATGTTGGCAGCTGACAAAAGGCAGATTCATAATAACAATCGAAATGGTCCTGGACGGCCTGCAATGTCAAATGGGTTGCAACAAAAGAAACCTGTTGCCATCACAGGGAAGACTTCACAAGTTGCTAAGATTTCTACTCCTGTGATGTCCAAACCGCCAGCTGCGAAAATCCCGTCGCCTGCTTTGAAGCACAATGTGCAACAGAGAAAGGATGTAGGGATTCCCAATAAGTACAAAATTGTACCTAGACAGCCAGCTGCTTCTATGAGGCCTCAGGTTTAAGTCCATCTCATTGTGTTCATTTTTTCGGGGATATATTCATACTTGTGTAAACTCACAAAAGATGGACATCTGTTATAGTCACTTTGGTTTGCTGACTGTCTGATCTTGTTTCTTATAAACAGATGAACAAGCCTTCAAATCAAATTTCATCTGCTGTTAAATCCCAAGATCAGAAGCCCAAGAAGAAGCCTGTAAGACCATTCTCCGACGATGAAGATGATGATGAAATGGCTATTAATATGATCAGGAAGATGTTCAGGCGAGTGTTTTATGTATATTGTCTTATCATACTTCTTCTGTGGTCATTTGACTCGATCATTCTATTTCTATTTATATTATTGGATGGCCTGATAATATTTCTGTCTGTGTGCACTTTTGGGAGTAGTTGGATAACTCTTGTCATGAGACCTCTGTTCATGAGATGCTTAATCATAAACAAAACTGATTCAGTCTTCGCTCATGACTTTGCGTTAGCTTCAGCAAAGTACTTTGAGTCAATTAAGTAAAGATTCCTTATCTAGGTGATTTTGTTATGCATTAATTCAGGAACTTGATTGCACTGTTTCTTAAATTAAATGTTTGTGGTGGTGGCCCATTAGGAAAGGCTCTGTGCCATGGAACCAAATCTCTTCCCTAGGCTGTACATACCTTTACCAGCTCTGTTCTGACCCTTGTAGACACAAAATATCTGCAGTTGCAAGCATACAATTGTTAAGCCCTATCTTGCCAAATGAGAATGGATGAAAAATTTCTTTTGATGAAGGAGAATGAATATAAGTTAACAGCACTCTATGGGTGTAAATGAAGTACTTTGAGATCAATAAAAGAATATGGTGTCTGATAATATCTGAGCCATGTCGATGCCTTGTGAAGTAGGAATTTCCTTAATTCTCGAATCTTGATCGTGGCATTTTAAGCAGTGAAATGTCATAAGAAGGAAATGATTTCTGGTATTAGTCTTGTAATGTTTGTGACAATGGCGAAGTTGAATGTTGGCACCATATGGACTGGGGTTAGCATCTTGATCAAGAATCCATCGTAACTATTCTTACCTGGCAGCTTGTGCTCACCTGCCACAGCTTAGTTACTTTAAAGCATTTGTTGGCGATGATGGTGTATTTGATTAGATGTGGTGAGACCAGCTGTGGTTGAAAAATGTATTTATCAATTTTTTGTTTGTAAGTAACTAAAGTTGTACATTCGCTAGCAGAATGCTTCTGATGGTGGTATGTTTTTTAAGATTGCTGTCGTAGGAAGAGATGCAGACTCTTCAACTCAAAATCCTAGTCTTAACCATTTTAGAGGATATGGAAGCCATTGATACCTGTTCAATTACTCAGCTTGTATGTGGTCGCTGCGTGTTCATAGACTACTCTTTTATGTTGGAAAAAAAAATACAAATTAAGCGGAATGGAAGATGTTGAGTTCTTAGACTTGGAAGATGTGGTAGGACATAGTTACAGTGTGAAATGACTTTCTTTCAGCAGACTTCACTTAGTTGGAAAGGATGGATTGTCGTTGCCATTGCATATTTTAATTATTTCGACTATTCTCTTCAATAAAAAGGCATGTCATGATGGCATAAGTGGCCGTGCTTTTTCAAGTGCTTGTCCATGAACCAACGAAATTGGTCTTTCCCAAGACCTTTTCAGAATCCAAGGATACGGGGCCAATATTGATCAGCAATTGATAGATTCTTCACTTAGAGCATAAGGATGCGCACGTATACAGCTTGTATGATATGGTTATTAAAACAACTGAATACGGAATTCTTGATTTTTTTCAGTGATTTCTTCCTTGTCCTATAGTTCCTTCCATTCCTTATATTATCAAATTAAAATAAGTTGCAGAGGAAGATTTTATGTCATGGTAGCAGAATTTGTCATTTTTTTCTAGATATACAACTGTTGCTGATGGTCCGTAAAATTGCTGCCGCATATGTTCTTGAGGATCCCCGTCCCATATCTTCAGGGCAGGAAAATGGAGTTCATCTAGGAGCAAGGAACAAGGCAGGAAAAGCGCCTGTCCCTGAAGATATGGAACGGGATCCTCAAAAACATATGTGGAAGCAATTTTATGGACCAGGAGCAATTGTTGTACATCTAGAAATGCTACTAGATAAACTCCATTTTCCTGCCCTGCCTGCCTGTCTTCACAAAAATCTAACAGTTCCCATTGTATTATTCTTAGGAAAATATGAGCTACAAATTGAGACTGATGGTTAGGTTCAACCTAAACAGCAGATGTTTAATCACGAATCTACTATCCAACTAATACAATATTGTATTTAAGCAAGACAGATAGAAAATATATTTCTTCAAGTATGCACAAAATAGAAGAGCAGATGCCTAATCTGGCATATTTCCTGCTTTAATCGAGATAGATATTCTGCAAATTCTCCTTCATGTAGCATGAGTTTTGATAATATGCTATCCTGGACCTAGTGGGCTTGATGTTCTGTAGATGCCAGTTGATCTTAGTGAGGATAAGCAAACAGATCTTAAGCTTATTTCGCGAAATATATGTGGGTGAGATGGAGACATTTCTTATGCCATGTCTCATTTTCTCCAAAAAGCTTGTCTGACCACATGCTACAGCCGCTCCTTTTGTGTGGTTCCCTTCAGGCTATTTCTGTTTTTTTCCCTTAAAAAAACTAAATGTTATTGTTGTGGTATTGTTGCGATCTGGACCATGCGGACTATGGTGGACAATACCATCAGCAGCTAGCTATTCATGTTCACTTGTACGGTGTAAGTTTGCGCTGTTCGTAAATCACCCCATGAGCACCCCATTCTTGATGCTGTTGAGAACTAGTGGGTGGACTGGATTCGATGTGAATTAGTCTGAAGATTTCCTCACCTATTAGATTTCCTCACCACAAACTGGTGTCTTCTCTTAGCTCAAGCTCTTTATAAGTTTATCTGATTTATCTTGAGGGAAAATTTGAAATGGCTATGACACCTGGTGTGTATAGTTCGTCTCATATCTATACTTGATGACAAGTTGGTTAGATGCTAGATGCGAGTGCTTTTGGATTAATATTTGATCACAATTTTCTTGCAGGTATAATCCTCAAAAATATGCTGGTCGGGATGATGACGACAGTGACATGGAGGCAAATTTCGATGAAATTATGAAGGAGGAGAAGAGAAGGTTCGTCTCATACCATTTAGTTGCCATGGTGGTTGAACAACGATTGTCATGCTTGCACTTTTTTGCTATTTTTGTTCAATTATTTGTTTCATTTTCTGTTATTTGAGTGTTCGTGGCACTGTGCATTATTTTATGTTATTGAGTGTTCACAGCTGCTGCCACCACACTGGTGACGTTTTGAGTGATTTCCTCGGGATCTTCTGGTTTCTTTATAACTCGGTTCTGCCACCAAATCCATTTCATAATGTTGTGGAGCTGCTTCATCACAGGGTCATTTGCAGTATGTGCAAATGGATAAAGCATGAAACTAGGTTGTGGAATATAGGGAATAGGTGCACCTTAACTTTCATGTGTGAGATAAGAGCTGTCTTACATTTTACATGCTTAATGCTTGCACGAATAAGGAATGATTTCGAAAAGAAAATGATGTAGGGCTAAACAATGTTGAAGTCTTTTGCCTTTTGAAAAATGGCCACTTGCAATAGTCATATTGATGGTCTTTCTAAATTAAGGCCTCTTGCACTTTGAATTTGAATATCATATTGATGGTCTTTCTAAATTAAGCCTACTTGCATTTTGAATTCGAATATAGTGCTGATTTTAATTCCCGCGAAATTTTTACGAGCTGTCGGATTGTTGGTGTTGGTTTTTCTAGATTCCATGTGTAGTGTCTGTGCTTTGAAAATTGAACTAGTGAGTGCTGACCATAATTCGGACTTGTTTGCCTGATTGGGGTGTACAGTGCTAAAATTGCAAGGAAGGAAGACGAGGAGCAACAACGCCTAATCGAGGAGGAGGAGCGAAGAGAACAGATGAGGAAAATGGCGAAGAAGCGTAAGCTGAGCCACTGACATTAGCCCCAGTATTTCGCCCGTTGTAGTTTGTACATTATTCTTTGTCGGATATGATTATGTTGTCAAAGATAACATTAATAAAGATCATGATTTTTTCCCTAGGAATACTGATTTTCCTGTAAAGCCTTGTTCTCATGTTAAGCATTCACCTTTTGCAAGGGTCTTGTTCTAGCGAGTCTGATGGATTTTGTCTTTTACAGGCATTTGCTAATCTACTCTGTCAAATACTTACTGAAAGTACCAATTCAATTTTGTTGTATTGTGAGACCCACGATACGCCTCAATTCATTAGAAACATCGAAACGGTGTGATTCAAGCCAAAAAGCAATGAATGTGATTCATTGGCGAGATGAAGCTAAGATACATGAACTTGCACCTACGAAGTGATCGTATAGAGCGTAGAGAGCTATGTTCTTTCAAATGGCAGGTGTGCAACTGCTACACAATGTTCCAAGACCATAGACCATAACCGAGTCAAAGACCGAACTTCAAGAAGCAATCACTCAATAACTTTCACACAAATGAGTTGATCAGCTCCTCTCGACTTCATTGTCGATCACGTTTCCTATGCAATTTTTGAGCGCTCCAACGTGGTCAATGCCTAATACCGTCTGTGGATCATGTGTTTCGAAGGCGAAGGCGCATTGGAGCGCCCCTTTCTTATTCACCCCCATCTCACCGTAGTTACTAGATATATAGGTAAATGTCAGCCTTCATAATGAGAAATATTGAAACTATTTCATACAAATAAGCAAATAAGAATAAATAGGGAAGCTATTCCGGTTTAGTTTAAATCGAAGAATCAAAGAATTCGTCCTCCAAATCAGGATAATTCAAGAAGTTCTCAAGAAGTTCTGATCGAATTACGATCGAAGGGGGGAAAAGGGATCGGACAATCTTTCCACTTTGATAGTAGAATAACTCCCCAAGAACATAACCAGGTCCCTTCTTCGCCTTCTTTAGCTTTAAAGAAGAGCTCTTGGCTTTGCACCAACAGAAAAAAAAAAATCTGAAAGTCGAGCACGGTACGGTAAATCATACAAAGCATGGTGTTATGCTCGTTCAGTGGTATCCAATAGATTGGGCTTTTTTCACACTAAATTTGAATAAAATTGGGCCTATGACATGATGGTCAAACTGTGAAATTGTCGAGTCCATTACTGAAAAATTACAAGATATTCAGAGTCTCTCTTTATAGATCTGCCATTGGACTTCTTCAGGAGTCCAACTGCTCCACAAACTACAAGTAAGTCATCGTTCAAAGTTTTCCCAAAATCCACCCTACAAAACCTTAAACCCCCAACTCTGATCACAAGAAAACATAATTCACCTAAAATGTCAAAATCCCATCTTCATCATCATTCCCTCTCTTCAAAACAAAAGATAAAAAAAAAAACCCATGAATTTAAAGGGACGTTATTGGAAAGATAAAATAAGAATGCAAAAAACTCCCTCAAACCCTAGAAACCTTCAAATGTCCCATGCAAGAATAAGATGCCTCCATGCAAGAAACCCCAGAGTCAAACAAGCACCTTCATCCAATAACCAGACTCGGACCCATGATGGGTCTACCCTATTGTGCTAAAGTCACTCTCTCCAAATCTTATGATCTGCGAAAACCAAAGATCTCTTACGTACCAACCCCACGAAGGAGAAAAATAAGACAAAAGAACAATAAAAGAAGAAACCCCTTTTCAGGTTAATTAATAAGAAGCTTTCATTACTGGCTGCATTTACACACCCTCTGCTGCTGCAATAAAACCAGGAACCGAGGTAATTTACTTGTCCATGCCGCTTTTGGTTGGTGTTCTTGAAAAGGGTTTGTGAAAAAGTGGTCTTTCCCCCCCTGTATTTTCAACTGAATAAAGTTCCCAATATTTCAGAGAGAGAGAGAGAGAGATATTGATGTGATCCAATCGACAAAAGCAGAAAGCAATGGCTGTCCATGCGCGGAACAGTTCTTTAAATTTTGCCCTGCGCCAAAAGATTTTGAGAGAGAGAAGACAGATTTGGCCAGAAATGATATACTTAAGTTCAACATAGTAAAAGCATGCTTCTTAGAAAACAAAATAGAAATACAATGATGGGTATGAGTACTGTTTAAGCACTTAATCAAGAAAATTATACATTCCACCATGCACATAATTATAGTCAATGACTTAAGATTGTAACTTCATCATCAAAATTGAGAAACATCAAAGAATGCTCGTGAAGCAATTACCAAATAATAAAATGACGAGGGTTTGGTTGATAAGTGAATGGATGGATGCATTGATGATTCTCATCGCATGCGAACAGATCCAATTAAAGAAAGCCAAAGAAAGGCCTATGTGCTGTGCACAAGGCTCGAGAGCGCAGTGCCTTTCGCACTCATCCCATTAAGGTGGTGGAGGACGACCACGGATTGCAGAGAAAAAAGGAAAACTGGAGAGCCAAAAAACAAAACAAAGGGGGAAAATAACAATATTCTGAAAAAGCTAATTGCTCCTCTCTGGAACCCCCTAGTCTAGCCGACTTCTCACTTCTTAGCCCTACGTCTTGAATGCCATGGGTCTCAACATAAGATCATCATCATCATCATCATCATCATCAAATCCATGCATGTTTCAATAGAAACGTGGACACATCACGGTTCTAGCCATCATGCATGGCAGGGTAAAACCATAGATGGTCGTCATATCTACGTTTATGCTTGGAGCTAATTTTGTAATCGAATTCATGTCCACCGTCTAACGGTGAGTTGACCTAGCAAAACTCTCAATTAGTCAAAAGGGCGAGGTGGGACAATCAATGGTAATCATCATCTCTGGACATTATCATAAGAATCTTACACCCACCGCGAAATCGTTCGATTTAAAACATAATTAGTACACGTCACTTGATACTCGAAATCTTAAATTGACGAGCTTCTCATTATAATTTCATCAAGATTTTACTAGAAATGAAATCTCTTCACACGATTTATGTCATAGTTAAGCAATACATCACACGATATATGTCATAGTTAAGCAATACATCACAAGCCATTTTATTTAAAACTTTGCTCATGACACGATAGGATTCAAACTCGTGATCAATTGAAAAACATTTATTCCCTTTATTATTTGGCCAGCGATGTTAACGATGATTACGTGCCTGACATACTCCTAGAAAAGGGCATGTTTTGTTTGGACTTTGTACACACGTGTATAAGGTTTAGAGTAATCAGAGGTCTTTTTCAATCACAAATCAAATTGAAAGTCGAATGTAACATCAGAGTGTCTTAGTCGGTGGAGGCAATATAGGATCAACGAAATTACGTTTACCATCTTAAAACTCGATAGATTTACGCTTTATCTCTCAATTTTTCAAAACATTAAGATTTCACTTCTATAAGGTTTTCCACATAGGTAAATTTTGTCGATGATCGTCTTCTATGGTCGAGCACCGACAGCAGTATTATTTTACACGCTAGGAAGGTAGGCGGAAAGAATTCCTTGATGTTATATCGGGCGCAAGTACTAATCATTTTATTTCCCTATTTTTCTATTTTTCTGTTTCGAAAAATAGGCTTGGAACAAAAATAATAACTCTTCTCATTGCTTACCCACACTACCCGCCACCCACTGCCACCAGTCGTTTTCTGTCACCCGTTGTCCACTCGCCTGCCACCTGTCGTTTGTCATCGCCGCCGGCCATCCATCGCCGCCGATAACAGAAATTTAAGAATAACTTATCAAAAGAATTGTTGAGTTGTTATAAAATGCTATTTTTTATTCAGAAACTCGTCCAAGTAATAAAAATAAAAAAAATTATTTTTGGCCATAAATTAGGCCGGAGAAGAGTATGGTTTCCATTCGCGCCCGAAATAGTCTAAAAGTGATGCAAAAATCATGTTCTAAACTAAGGTCATGAATTCGAGCAGCAAAAAAAAAAAACTAAGGTCATCAGATGCAAATGTTGTCAACCAGAAGCTACAGTTGCAAAATACTATCAGAAAAAAAAAATGCAACTGATAAAAATATTTGCATGCAAAAAAATATTAGAAAAAAGCAACTTTCCCTTTCTGGGTTCTAAGATTATACATAAATAATTTGAAATTACAGTGTCCATAATCCTCCGTTGGAGGTCCTGAAAGGAGGAGGAGAAGCAGCAGATTAAGTCAATTAATGACAACACCATCAAAATAAAATCTCAATTTCCTCTGATTTCTGATGTGTTAAGAACATTGGTCTATGAGTACCCAGTTATTGTTAGATCTTAGAAAGAGATGTCTGGTTCCACAAATTATAAAACCTTGAAAAATCGCCCCCGCTGCGGCTCGGAAAGTATCACGCGATAGTCGCGGGCTCTCATTAGCCGGCCGGCGAGCTCGGGGCATTATTTTAAGACTCCATTAGTCACTTCAGGATCTTATTTTAGGATAATGTCAACCTTGCACTATCTTTTAAGAAAACCAATTATTTGAAGTCCTTATTTGAAATCTTTCCCGGAATTAACGAAGTAGAATGCGAAAATATTAGATGAGGGAAAAGCTCGGGCAATTATTTTGCAACTGTGAGACCAGAACTGATTTTAGATTAGGAATCTGAGCTTTTGGGAGATTAGATATATTGAATGAGGGGGACAAACGAAGGCAAAGTCACCCTCTTCTTTTTTTCAATATTTCTTACTCAACTTATATGCGTTTAACACGATGTACTAATTTTACGTATTTCATTAAATTTCCCCGGCTTCATTAGATTCTCAATCGACGACTCTTAACTTCGTGATTTAAATTTAAAGCATGTACCCCGATTTAACAATTACGGATTAAACATACATATATCATTCGAAGAATTCAAAAAGTAATCGCAGCGAGATATAAAGTTGCTAATTGGAGAGCATGTATGTCGACATCGCGAGATCATATCGAGCGACTTACTGCCGATAAAACTGTTCCATCTGATTTCACCATTAATATTGACGGATCAAGGATGCGAAGCGGCGACAAATTGGAGTTGCTGCTAAAAAGATACATATTTTGCTGTCAATTATGCAATGTTAATGTGCTAGTTACGGTCTATTTGAAGGGCTCGAAGGAAAGCAACTAATACACCACATCTGACTATCGACAAGATTCTAGCATCTCCTCACGAGCGATTACAACGAAACCGATTGAACCTGAATGGAGCTGTGGTTATCAGAAAATATATGCATGACAAACAAACATGAACAATCTTCAAGAAGCCAACCAAGCCATGAAAAATCTTTCATCGACAGATTGTTTCGAGTGAAATAAACGATAATTTTTAGGACAATGTTCTTCTAATCATTCATTTTCCGAGAAGAAAACTCGCCCTAAAGCTCAACACTTGGTGTCGGTGTTAGAATGTTGAACTTAGGCAAGTGGCGGACTCGGTGGCGGTGATGCCTGAGACAAGAGAGAAGGATAGTGCCGATAAATGGAGGTTTCAAGAGCGACTCATCAATTCTGCGTAAACCAAACCATTTATTCATTATCCATAGATTTTAGTTACATTAGGTCAAAATACTTAAAACGGGGGAAATTGATCAATCAATCCTGAACTAAACTCACTGTACGGATGCCAAACTAGTCATAAACTTTTCAATTTTGTTAATTGAGTCATAAATTTTTAGTGCGAAATTCCAATGTAATCTTCTCAACCAATGCTTGCTGGAAGTAGCCGGCGTGTCGATACACTACATAGGAAGGCGATTTGCGGCAAAAGTTGTCTAGAAAGATTGCACTAAGTTTTGCACAAAAACTTAGAATTAAATTGATAAAATTAGAAAATTTAGAACTAAATTGATATTTATATGATTTATGACTTGGGAAATAATTTCTTTTCTGAAAACGGACATTAATGGGTTCGTTTTTTTTTTTTTTTCCTGGGAAGCAAGAGATGAGACAAAAGGAACATGTGATTACAGTTACGAGGGACATGTTTGGTCAATTTTCAAAAGCGACAGGCCCTCGTTTGGAAGGTTGTGTGGTAAGTAAAAACAGTAGAGAAAAGAAAGCCTTTTTCGAGTGGCTTACATTACGAAAGGCAAAAGACGAGAGATTCGTCAGCGGAGAAGGACGGGGTAAATAATGGGGCACGCCCTTTCAGTGCATCGCACCGTACGTGGTGGAGAAAATATGACATTTAGTCAGAATTCCTGAGGCCAGAGTTTGGACCAGATTCTGGATAAAAAGAAAAAAGGCAAAAACGATATATAGGATATAGCAAAAGCCTTGAATTTCACATCGTACACTTGTCAGTTTTATATTAGCTAGAAATACAGACGATCAAATGCGATTTTGAGATTTTTGAAAAAGCCACAATCAAGGTCCCGACCTCGCCATTGGCGAAAATTCAAGCGACATAAATAGCACGTCGCAAATGAACAAACGGTAGACGTGGGAGCCGCATCAGAATTCTGAAACCCGACTTCTACCGACGGCGAGCTCGAGACTTGGCCGGGGCATGTTTTTAAACCGTAAGTCCTTAATTGATGAGAAGAAAATCAAGTTACCAATTAACCCAATGGCCAAAGCATTAAGTCCAACATTCACACTAATCCCCGGACTCTCCGCCGTATTCGGTGTGGTTGTAGGAAAGACCATTTCCATTATGTCTCAGTTTTTCCTTTTCTAAAAATCTAGACAACCAAACACAGTCTTAAGATTTTAAAAAAGCTACTATCAAGTCGCGACATAATGCCTGAAAATGACCAAATAGTAGACGTGGGAGCCACGTAGGATTTCTGAAACCTCACTACCGCCAACGGCGAGCTCGAGGCATTTTTCTAAACCTTAAGTCCTTAATTGATCAAAACAAAATCAAGTTCTCAATTAACCAACGGCCAAAACATTAAGTGCAATGTTTCCTTTCCCATACAAAGTCATCATGAGAAAGTTCATTTCTATCATGTCTCAAATTTTTCCTTTCCTTTTCTTTTTCTGGACGAGCAACTTCATACTTCATCAGCGATTTGGTTTTCCATTGACGTGTCATGGCCACCCAAGCGAAAAGCAGCCACAAAAACAAACGAATTGTTCTAACATTTAAAGTTAGAGGAAGAGGACATTATTGAGCATTAACAGCATGGATTCTCAGCCAACATGCTTCTTCCATTAGCTGTTAAATCTCCTATCGATCAAACAAGCTGTCGCCTCTTCTTAATAATGAGAAACAATTTGAAAGAAGCGAGCCGACCCAAGTCGGAGACCCTGGTCTCATGACCATTAGCTTATAAATGAAGTGCTGGTCACTTTACTCCTCGATGGAATCATGATAGTAGGTGCCGTTTTCAATTGCAAAGAGCAAAGGAAGCTTTTGAGCAAGAAAGCAAGATCGATGGTTCAAACGAAAAGACCCATTTGGTCAATCGTCTTGGCAACAGAATGATGACAATCCGTCGTCAAAAACGACCTTTTCACACTGCAAAAATCTCAACAAAAGAGTGCTTGTCCGAATTAAAGCTACATTACATAAACGCTAGGGTTAGGGTTAGGGTTAGGGTTCGACCTTTATGACTCTCCAGGAAGATCTTTTCTGTCAGTTGAGCCATTACTTTTTTTCACAGATTTTTCGCTGAGAAAAAGATGCTAAGCCTAATTTCTGTAGGTTGCTGCTTTTTGGGCAGTAAATGAGAATCCACTTTGAGTTTTAGACCAAATCCAATAAATTTAAAGAATCAAGTAGAAAAGAAAAGAAGAGGAAATATTTGAATCTATTAGTAACCCATCTGCTCAAGATTTGGCTATAGGTTTAGCTCACCTTCCAATTTGAAATCTTTTTTCTTTAGATGACAGTTTCTGTGAACTTGCAGCTTTTAAAATTGGAAAATCTGTTCGATATTTATTGTCTTTGTCATTCACAAAAACCGCTGAATGTGAGAAAATCTTGAATCACTCCAAGCTCAAAACCCGATTGGGAGCATTTTTAAAATCTTAAATCCTTGAACGACCAAACTAAAACCTTAAATCCTCGATCGACTAACAATGAAAACTTCAAGTCTTGTTTCTGCAACGAGTCCCGATTAAAGCCGACACAGTATATAGTTTCTACGTCACCGTGAGGAAAATTTTTACCAAAATATAGACAGTTTTACACAGTACACAAGATATGCATTCATAACTACTTGGCATACGAATATGTTGCACAGACATCATGACCAAATACACTTTATATATAATGTCAAATATTTCATGATAAATCTGTTTCTATACTTCCTGTACAGGTACTGTGGAAATGATTAAACTGTGTACATGAATTTTGCACGAAGAGTTTTTTCTTCCCTTGTAACGCCCCTCCCCTAGCCAAATGTCATGGGAAAATTTCTTCTCATTAGAAAAAAAAATCATTTTTCAAGACATGAAATAAACAAAAGAAGCAAGGTTAATACTACGAGAAACCCTAAACCGATATATACCACGACAAATCATTTTCATCA
Source organism: Syzygium syzygioides (assembly GCA_031216285.1). Classification (NCBI taxonomy): domain Eukaryota; kingdom Viridiplantae; phylum Streptophyta; class Magnoliopsida; order Myrtales; family Myrtaceae; genus Syzygium; species Syzygium syzygioides. The sequence goes on along the minus strand of CM062245.1, from coordinate 14,844,630 downwards.
ATTATGAAAAATTTACCCTAAATTAATTTTTTGATCGCAAAAAATCCCTAATTAGTACCTTTGTGAAAAATTTATTTTACGTTAATTTCCGTTAATTGAATTAATACCACAAAAAATTACAAACCGATATATCAGTGACAAAGTAAAATGCCAAATTGACATTCCTTCCAACTAACTCAACAATTTGACGATAAAATTTAACAAAATTTAAAAATTTTCGTGATACTAACCCTAAAATGTACATACACATTTCACAAATAACTATGCCATTTCCCTAATTGATTGCTTAACAAAATGTACATTTGACGTGTGTTCGATACCTAGCTAAATCCCTGCCCGTAATAAAGATATAAGCCATGAAAACATTGGAAATGACAAAAAGAAAAAGACCTGTCCAACAGCACATAACAGATGCTTCACACTCCCAACAAAGCCATCATTCCATTTTTCCATGCCAGGCAAAGCAGGAACAAAAGCTGAGCCATGACAATGTTTTTTAATATCATCGCGCGGACAAGTCTCCCCTAGAAAATAGACAAAAAGGTTCAGCAGCTAAGCAAATCAGTGCACACTTCTAAAGAGAATAAAGGTGAACTTTGACTCAATCCGTCTTTATCCACAGTCAAATTGGCCTCATTGCCAATCCTTCAGAAACAGATTGGCACGAGTAAAGCTTCGTATTGGAGCATGCGTCTCCATATCGCCCGATGCAAGCAATTTTCTCCAAACACAACTCATGAAATACAAGGATAATAATAATAATAACATGATCTGGTGTCATGAGTACATTCAAATGTAAGGTCATAAAGTTCTAGCAGAGTCAATACTCAAAACATGTTCTATATAATTTAAAGCGTGCATATAAAAAGCCAAGATGAGACCGGTGAATATACTTTGTTCATTCTACACAAAAGACCAGTTCATGAACATGAAGGCCAGACAGTGGTGGGAATCATCGTCGTTGAGAACTTTCCATGCAACGGCTTGCTCATAAGCCACCGGCCTTCCCATGCTAGAAACGCACACTCCGGCAGGCAGATAGGCGATACCCTGGCAAACAATGAATTAATGTCAGCCTGACTTGTACCACAGCTCTGCAAAAGTCGATCGATTTACACTTTTTTTCCCGCATTCTAATAAGCGAATGATCAAGTCTACTCAAGTCAGGGAGATGATTCATTTTGGAGAAATCACTTTTTCCAGATGAAACCTGCCTTATCTGCTTTAATTTTTCCCAGGTGTCAATATTATAAAGTCAAGGCTGAGCCTGCAGCTTGATTACAGTTTGGAGCTTCTCAAATTAGGATGAAGGGTTAAACTAATTGTACCTGCTGCATGATCTTCGAGAACTCTGAAGAAAGAACTTTCCTGCCACCTTCATCAAGAACCTTTTCCAGCATAATATCCTGGAGGGCCACCAGAGTAGTTTCGAGCATGTCAAGTCCAGCTTGGTTGGCAAAGGTGAAGACGGGAGAGGCCTGTGATCCATTTTCTTTAGGTCAGTAAAAAAAGCAATAAGGCAATAAAAATACTCAGAAGTCAGATATAGCTTTAATTGGAAAGGCACGAATAAGATGATAAATGTAAATAATTAAAGAGGAAAAAATGGTGGTGTACCACATTTGTATTCACAGAGCAGCACATAATTGCATCAGAATGGTTCCAAAATTGCTTCAAAACAGCATCACCAGCTTGGGAGTCCCCTCTTAACAGTTCAGCTCCGGTACAAATTCTATAAACAAAAAAAAATCGGTTGGTGGCTACTAGCAGGGCAGAGAAAAGAGTTCAAGGATACAATTGACGCAAAATTATGCCTATAAAAGTGAAAACATCAGTGCGTATTCTCAAGCAGCAGCACAATGTAAAAAACATCATCAGACATATCAAGTATACCTAAGCTGACAATAGCTTACACAAAGTGCGATATCAACACATTTACAGCTAAGCCAATTTAGAATAAACCCTATGAAAATCAGAGGAAAATTTTTCGAATTCTAAGGTAATATTGTACACACTACCAAATTCTTACACGAATAAATATATCTTAAAGTACATTATTCAACCCCCTAAAATCCAATAATACGTCTACCAATGCCTTTTATCCAAAGCTCCCAGTTATTTAGCAACACACTACGGATAATTTAGCTCTCTTTTTTGGTCAGAGCTGGTGAACGTATTCCCTGGAAAAAGTGGCATGTTAATTTTCAGGTAAGTGTAATATTACTCCTCTCTAACTCAGCTCTCACTGGTACAGCAACTAGAGAGCCCAGATTCCAGTCACGTTTAACAAAAACATTGCTAAGAGTCAAACCTGTAGCTTCGGCAGATCCATTGTGCCAGCGTAAGAGCTTCAGGAGAACTAGATAGAGATTTTGGCCCCAGATGGCCACTTAGCCTGGAAGGTGCAATTGCCATGGCAACCCTTTGGACAGATCCCACGACACTACGCACATATTGACGGGCCATGATGGCAACAGTGTCCCGTAGATGGTTCTCAAACACGAATTGGAATGCGATGGTCAGGACGGATCGCAGGTTGTAGTTGCTAGCATCAGCTTCACAAGTAGGACGAGCACCACCAGATCCCACCTCCAGTGTAGAGGCCAGGTCCAACGTCCGAGTAGGGGCAGGTCCATCCTGAATGAGGAAATCACAGAGAAGTAAAAGATCAGATAAATGGCATGCTCAGAGTTTCAAGTAATTTTAGGAAACTGCTCAAACAGGCTTCTTGGCAGCCATTCATTCTTCGGAGCCTATCTATTTCACAATATTTTAAGTCTCTGAAAGATGCATGACGGTACTTAATATAAACAGATACCCAGTGAGATAAAATAGTTTGTGCAGTAAAGGTTTTTTTTTTGGTCAAATCGTGCAGTAAAGGATGTTTTCTAGCTTTGTATCGTATAGCAAGTGGTATAAAAGAGCAAACAAGAAGTAGATTGGAAGCATCATCAGGCAAGGTCGCAGCCAAACATACCCCAACAGTAGGATTTTATGAAAGAAGGCAGTATCTAGGATGCTTAACTGTTTTAGGATCCAATTGTATGACACGAAACCCGGAAGGCAACAAAGAAGCATCATCTGCGAAAGATTCATCTATAGGAGCAAAGACAAGCTGCGCACAGGCACCGACTGCATTTTCATCTACCCCACTGCACAACTGCACCGATGATTTCAGAAAGCAACATCAGTGGCAAAGAGCTTCCTAACATGTAAGGTAGAAAATTGACAAGCACTTCCATGTAAAAAGCCAAAAGAATATGCAAACCTGAAGTAAATACATGTCATGCGCCAAAGGTATATCTTCAGGTGAGAATGCATGACCCTCTAGCCGAACCACCTCCAAGAACTATATATGAGACATTGTGAGCAGTGACGTACAAGAAAATAACAGAGAATTCATTGAAAGCAATTAAAGAAAGATCAGAATGCATAGACAGAGCTATCACCTCCTCCTGCTCTACAGTATGGGCAAGAGGCAAAATGACGTGGCTACTAGGGAAGCCACCAGGTCTCACACATGGAATGGCGTAAGGACTAGTTTTCAGAGATGCAGCTGAGTATGCATCAATTCCATGGTCAGCCCACTCAGAGCGGTGCTCCCTCAGAAAGCGTACAAGCACAGCAGGCGGAACATTCTGTAAAGTGCATTAAGAGAGGCACAGACGAAGTTAATCAGGAAAGTAAGTTCAGAGCAACAACCAAGAAACTATAAAGCAACAGCTGGTGGAAGAAAAAGGGCCTTCAGCCACCGTTACTGCAAACAGGCAACTCTTGTCATGCCACTGTGAACACACCTGAAGAAGCATGGATGCCTTGGCACAGAGCACCCCTCTTCCGAAATTTGGAAACATGGATGCATTGTATTGGGAACCAAGAAATTTATTTGGAGATGAGTTGACAGCAATGGTGACATCTTCTACCCCATCGCTACTTAGAACAGACCAACCGTCATCCACAAATCCATTCACAGCATCATTGAACCCCCTAGAATACATGTTTCCAAGCTGTAAGACACCATTTCAAAATCATGAAGAACCTAGCTTTTGCATCTTCAAAGGAGCAAAAGACCTAACAGAGGAGGCAGGCTGATAATACATTTCAACGTCAATGAGCACTGCTCATGTTAAATACCTGCACAGTTTCTGACTAAACGTCCTCAAGACTGCAGGTTGCCGGCTACCTCCATACTGAATCTCGCCACTAGTTTCTTGGGCTAATTGTCTAATATGGCGCAAAGCCTGCATATCACAATTTAAATGGTTAAGTATAAGATAAATATATACTCAACGGGAAAGGATACATGGAACCCTTTTTACAGCAACAGTCATCTTCTGTGCAAGAATTTTGGATGATTCATAGAGTGGTCTGAGAACTTCAGGAACACTCCAAGCCTAACAAGAGAATGAACAGGAAAGAAATCAACATAAATATCATAATATAGTTAATAGAACCATAAGTAGCATATGAATAGCTGAAATGAATTACGCACTCACATCTAGATCAACATGATCCACAATATGAATGATTGCACCACCTCCCTCACAAGGTCGGATGAGATAACCACTTGGAAGAACTTCAGCTCTCACAAAATTTGAAGATGACGGCCCTGGTGGGCCGCCGGTACTCGTAGTCAATGACCTCTCACATATCTGCAAAAAGAATTTTCAGACAACAAACAAAATCACAAGCACACTAAATGATTTTTAAACGCCGAATATTTCACATATTACCACCTCTAAATCAAGTCTCATTAGAAACAAAAGCATACCAAATGTACAGTTAGGCCCCTCGAGAAAATTAAATGGGGAAAGAAAACTAGTTACAACCTGATTACAGTTCATCGGAAATGAGGAAAACTTATAGTAGCATAATGAAAGAACACACTTATTCAAAGTTAGTTTGTAATAATTTTACCATGAGTTCACACGATTCTAAATAAGAACAAGGTCAAGACAAAGATTAAAGGGGTTAGTTACCACAAGACTGCCATCTTCCAGAGTAGAGGTATATCGAAGTGTCCAAAAATCACGTGCTGCTGCCAGAGTTGTGGGTGCATAGGTCTAACCAGAAGTATATAAACAGTCAGGAACAGAAAAAACAAGTATTCTTCTAGGCACCACTGCCAAAATCTGAGGCTGCTACCAACCTGCATGTATACAAGCTCTATCGTCCCACCATTCCCTGTAGGAATCACATTAAGAACCTCAAGGCATCGACAGTCGCGAAACCAAGATGGACGATCTTTGAGAATTTCGGCGACCTGTAAGTGGTTCATCACAAATATTTTATTGCCATAATCAGGTTAATTGAAGCCAATTAGGATACACATACCTTCATGGGCTCTAGACTCACAAGACCGCAGACTCGCGCTGCTACCCCATTACAATTGCGGGATACAGCAACAATTCCAATAGAATCCGGACCAGGCTACAAATCACCGTGTGAATTATGAGCATAATGAATGTCTCTGAAACCAATGTCTCTAAAAGAGTCAACCAGCTATACCTTCATCCCAATCATCTGTACCCAGTCAACAGCAGTTCCAGTAGCCTTGGCGAGGAACTGTGTGAGGGTCTCCGCAGCAATCGCAAGAAGACTAAGAGAGCAATACATTGAAATAAAGTGCATTAGACCAGCAAAATCATTTGCCGAATGAAACATTCACATGCACAGAATATTTTTCCAATTAAAGAAATTACTTACCCAGCTGGGCTGCTGGCATCCTTTTCCGGATGCTGAGGTGTTGGGTTATGCTGCTGTTGGTGCTGACCGCTCATGACCACAGACTCACAGCTATTGTCTGTGGTCGCCGTTGACGCCTGCTAAGAATGAATGAAATGAGCCATCCCCAAAGACAGCTAAATATACAAAATTTGAAATGAGAGCGAAACCAAGATCCATGACAAATAACAGCCCAATCATATTGACAAGCAGAGCATTAGAATTAACAGGAACCTGACTCACTAGTCTATTTTCAGTGACTAGATTACAACTTGTGAGTTTTCCACCCCACATATTTACTCAAGATGTAAAATTATAAGGAATACCATAAGCTTATATTATGGACAAAATTTAAACTTCTGACCGGGTTCCAGGTATGCATAATCTATAGCATAGGAAGATTAAGGAAAATGCAATCATCAATGAACAAATTGCGTGTCATGCCATTTGCACCAAAGATCCATGTAGAAGACTCAACAGCATCTATAATCAGACACATTGTGGTTATAAATGGGAAGCGCTTACACTATGCAGCTGCTGCCGCATGTAGCCGTTCTCATAAACCAACTGTGAAACTTGTTTCTGGAGGCGATCATTCTCTTCCATTAACAGTTTGTTCATGGCTGACAGCTTTCTGTTAACTGTTGTGAGTCGGAATGATTCCTTCCTCTGCTTTTCCCGACATCTACATGGAAAGGTTAATTCATCAGTGAGGGATGGGCAGACGGTATAAAATTTACATATACACTCAAACTTGTCACTTAAACCAACCACCAGAGCAAAATATACAATACAATAGAAGAATACCTAAGCGCACCCCTACAGATTGTACTTAATCTGACGTGCTAACAGAAAAAAGTAGTTTTTATAATAGAGTAGATAATGTGTTTGCCTAAGGATAGCACAGCCAATTTTCGTTATGTGTGACCTCCAACGCAAAGAGACGAAAGATGAGCAAAGGTGGCATCTCTAGTAATTTGAGTCACAAGTGAAACAAAATATATACATTAGCAACCTAACTTTTCTATGAAACATCACAAGCAAACAAAATTAGACAATCAGCGAGTCTCTAGGTAATCCTAGTCCTAACAAGCTTTATGAAAAAAATAGCTTTGTTCTACATTATTACATCAAAAACCTTACGGACTAGACCAAAAGAATCTCACTTGCTCACTCAGGAAACATAAATCAAAACATGATCTGACAACTTCCCTCCGCAAATTGTCTATAATCATTAAATTGAGCAGACAAAAATAAAAACCCAGTTCTGCTACAACAGTAGATACGTGTTTGGTTAGAGATGCCCAAAATAGAGTTTTCATAACATTGCATTGCCCAGCGGACAAAATCACACAGCCTGGAAGAGATCAAATTGATCCCATCCTAGTGCCACAAAACGAAAGATGCTGATGAGAAGATTTCAACCACTTCCAGATGAAGAACAGCTTTTCAATGAATAATGCAACATGTCTTTTACTTAGGTAATTAACCAAGGCAACAATAGAGCAAGAAATTATCTGGTTTTTGGCTCTTTCCTTCAATGGCAAAACATCCCAAAGAAGGGAAAAAGAGATCCAGAGCAACAGAGTGATGATATGGCCGTGAAGGAAAGCACAAATAAACGAGGATTTACCAAAAGCTCCAACGGAAACCATCAATGTACAGAAAGAATTGCAACGAGGGCCACCCAGAGAATATTTAGGATTTTTAAAGCCGTCAATATCTTCTTTTTTACAGTTTTCACAGCATATGGAACCAGAGAAAAAGCAAGAACCAACTTGAACATGAACATTGCCCGACCAAAAAACACCGCGTTTCTGGAAAAACTTTCAACTTTACCAAAAAATTTTCAAATTTTTATCTTATCGCGACAAGAAGAATGAAACCCCATAAAAGTTTCGAAAGAAACACACCTCCCTACTCGTGCAAATATTCACTCTCCCTTTCGTGACGAAAGATAAGAGGAAACGAAAACACGCGCTCTGAATCATCGGAAGCTTCCCAAATGACGAAATGTATCGAGATTAACGAAGAAAGAAGAAGAAAAGGAAGGAGAGAAAACAATGTGTAAGCATTTTTGGTTTTAACACCTGCGATTCTGGAACCAGACTTTGATCTGCTTGGGCTCGATGTTGGAGAGGATGGGGCACTCTCGGATCAGCTGTTGCCGCCTCAGCGAGCTGGGCTTGGGGCACTCGTTGTAGACCCTCTCCAGCGCCTCCACCTGCTCGGGCGTGTACCGCACGTACTTGCTCGCGTCCATCTGCTTGCTCGAGCACTCCTTGTGCATCACCAACGCCATCGCAGTCGCGCGTTCGCTCTGCTTTTCTCTCTAAAGGGTTCTACCGAGCGGCAGCAGAAGATGACGGGTCCGGCTGAATTCACGAAATGCGAACGTCCGGGTCAGTCGGGCAGGCTCTCTCCGGTGGCAGGCTCTCTCGGCCGAAGAGAGCCCCCTATCTCCTTCATGACAATAATGTCCAGAGCTCCCTCTCTCCCCCACGCACTTCCTCCGCGACCAAAACAGAGCTCTCTTGTTCTTGTTGGGAACAGAGAGAGAAAGAGAACGAGGGATGAAGAAGATGGTCCCTGTGCTGTTGGTCTTTTATCTCGAGACGCCAATTTCGAGAATTTCTCTCTGCTTTCTGCAGAGAGCGAGAGAGAGAGAGAGAGACTGTTCAAAGGAAGGACCCCCTATAAACCACAGCCAAACCCACAGACTTTCACAGAGAGAGAGAGAGAGAGCAGAGGAAGAATACAAAAGGAAGAGCCAATGGCAGGAGGGAGAAAGAGACGGCCAGATGTGAGGTGTCCCCCCTCTCTCTCTTTCTCTCTCTCTCTCTCTCTCTTCTGGGTCTTCCTGCAAATCTTCACCCCCCCTCCCTCTCTCTCTCTCTCTAGCTTTCTCTCTCTACTGCAACAGTTCTCTGCGGGGTGATGACATGAAATGGCAACTCTGTGGAAGGAAAAAAAAGGCGCATTTACTCTTCCTTTCCTCGTTTCTGTTCTCCCATTCGAGCAAAAAACACAGAGAAACGGTACACAAAACATGGGCATGAGCGAGGATGGCCATGCGGATGCGCATGCGCATGGTGATGATGGATGCATAATTTATGCATGATGCATGCATACATGGCGATGATGGATGCATAATTTATGCACGATGCATGCATACATGGCGCATGCGCATGTCATGTATGTGAGACTGCAAGCACGCATGTATGCGGCGGGAGGAGAGAGAGAGGCCAAGACAACATCATTGGGTGACGGCATTCTAGAATGTCTTGTCTGATCGATTTCCGTCGATATTTTTTCCTTTTCTAATTTGGTCCGTCGAGCCTTTTTTTAATGTAATCTCGATTTTCGGTCAAATTTGGAGCCGCGAAAACTTGCCGATGATGGAATTTTGAAGATTGATAAGTCTGCCCCCCCGACCGATCTTGCAAACTAAGTCAAGATTGCTCTTTTTCTTGGACCGGAATTGATAAATCAGTCAAGACCCACATGACACCGACGAAAATCAATACCGATGATTCGAACGGCACGGGGATATGTCATCGCGCTTATCCGGGCGACAATTAGCGATTCATACCGCGATCCGCCTTCTGTTCGCTCGACCCATACCCGATTTTTAAACGGGTACTCAGAACAACTGTAGTTAAAAGAGCTAACTTGGAAACTAGCTAAAGTTCGTACGTGGCTAGAATTCGCATGTCGGGAAAATATGAGATCTCTTTTTCCGGTTCCTCGCTCCGGTCTCGAAAAGCGACTCCTTGCAAACTGTTTGTTACCCTGCAATGGGTGGTTCTCGTCCGACAAGACAAAGGGAAAATCGACTTTACATTGTATGGCCTCGAGCCAAAATAACGTCTGATCTTTGGCAAACCGATTAACAATGAAGAGCAAAAGAATCAAGTAGAGAAATTGCTGCACCGTCTTTGAAGACGTCATCAGTTTAAAAACGATCGTCAGCGAATTCCCAATGTGCTAATAATGGGAATGCGAAGATGGGCTTTATCAATCTCGAATCTTTTTGATTCCGAGTGGTGAAATAGATGTGATTTTAAATTAAACATTTCATGACGAGCGGGAAGACCTTATGGTAGCACTCAAAGGAGGTAGCTACTACTCCAGCCCTGTCCTCCTCCTTATCCTCAAAAGAAAAAAATTGCAAGAGAAAGCGGGAGTAATATCCACAAATCGTGCCAGTGCCTTTTACTAAAACCCAAAGAAAGAAGCCTTGGCAGACGAAAGAAAATTTCAAGATATTCAGCCTCTTTAGTACTCATTATTAAATAAAGAAGCAGATAACTGTCGATAGCCCCCTTTTGGCGAAAGTATTTGCCGGTTAAACGGATGACGTGATACGACCGACAAATCACGTTTATCCATGTCCTATGTTTATTATTCTACATTACATATGAATTTTGAAATTACTCATCTTTACTGGCTAATTACACCATAATACTGACATTTAGTGTAGTCGTTACGAGAAATGTCCTCTCAATCTTTTGAATGTGCTCGTAAGAGCCATTCAGAACCACTTTTACAAAACCATCATTTTATACCATATTGAATTTACACGCTCCCAACAACATTCTTAAGAAGCCTCTACGTGATTATAGAGAAAATTGGATTAGAATTAATTTTTTTTATCGATAATTGTTTTTTTGTTTCAAATATGTATACAAAATGCAATCTTACTTCTTACAAGAACTACACAAATTTAGAATGCCAATTTCAAGAGGCTTGGACTTTAGAGTAATCTATTCAACGAAGTGGGCCATAGTGGAATTACTAGAAGTTGGGGGGGCAGGTACCGGGTTTTTTTTTGGTCAAAAATACCTTCTCATTCCATAAACCAAGACTTTTAGAATGAAGTTGATAAGCTCCTTACCATAAAATCCCATAGGGGCAGAGGGGTGTAAACAGCCAATTAGAAGGAAGGACCTATTTACAACGGGCTTTGATAAGCTACTCCGCCAGTCGATTGGCTTTGTGAGGACAACGGGCCATACGATTTTTACGGTCATCAATCAAGATCTGCAAATCTCGGGGGATTTGGTCAGCGCTCGAGACATAAAGAAGTAAAGATAAGTTATCAGTTTTAATTACTATGATATTCATGAATTAACTCACTCAAAGTAATGTCCTCTTTGTCCCGTCACGTATCGAGCTTCACAGTTTTGTCCTTTAATGTACATATAGACACTTTTCCAGGAGATCACTCATCCTGGTGGTACTTTAACCTAAGCACGCTTAATTTTGGAGTTTCAAAGAAAAGCTTAATGTTATGTCAAAAAGCGCTTTCGTGAGTTAATTCTAATTTTCACATAAATATCCTAGGCACACTCTCCCGTTGTTTGGTGTGTAATTTGGGTCATGCATGCCCCATTTGCCATCCTAGAAACCTATCAGGAGCCGCTCATTGTCTAAGCTCTCTAGCCTTGGCAACCACTCCCCACCCTTGTTGGATCGAGTTGTTACTGGCCCACAAGCTTCTGTGTGCTTCGTTTGGTTTCACTCGTCTCATACCGAGCCTCACAATTTTGTCATTTGGCATATAAATATACACTTTCCCGTAAGGTCACTCATCTTGGCGATGTTGTAGCCTAATGGAGTTCTAAAGAAAAAACTTGCTGTTACGTCAAAAGGCTCATCTGTGAGTTCATTCTAATTTTCACATATATATCTCAGGTACGCTCTCCCTATATTCGGTGTGTAATTCGGCTCATTCATGCCCCATTCGCCATTCTAGAAGCTTGCCATGGGTCGCTTCTTGTATGAGCCCTCTGGCCTCTATGATCACTCTTCGCCCTCATCAGATTGAGTCGTTTGTGAATTAGTTCTACTCCTCATAGTACTTCTTTCCTCCAAGTACAAAAGGGTTGCCTTTAGAGTTAGGGCATTGAAACAAATTGTTGAAGAAGCTCCATCCGATTTTGCAAACCCATCAACGAGAACTCCATTTGAATATTGACATGCACATGCAATCATACCTTCGGAAGATCCTTCCAACAGAGATCCATCGATGTTGAACTTCCAAGAGCCCTTCACTGGGGGACTCCACTGTAGAGGCTGGTTTACTTGCCTTCTATCTTGCTTCGTAGTTCTTGGATTCCATATTGTAAAGATCTTATTAAATGCAAGAGCTGCATCAACCATTGAGCTTAGATGTGGTAGGCAGGATTGAAAGATGAAAGCATCTCGTGTTTTCCCAAGATGCCACAAAACTCCGGCGATCGCCACCTAGGTGGTAAGTTAGAGTGCGTATGATAACTATTTTGTTTCTCTGTTTTTCTATTTTTTCTGTTCCTAGAAACAGTTTTGGAACAAAAATCCATTTGGTAACGTAATTTCATATTTTTATTTATTTCTGGAACAAATTTTAAGTCTAGAAATAGGTTTGGAACATAGATGAAAAATAAAATTTGTTCACTTTTCTAATTTTGGAACAAAAAAAGAAATAAAAACTCTTCTCATCGCTCACTCTCGCCTCTTGCCGCCCCCCACCGGCCACTGCCATCAACTACTGCTTCCCGCTTCCCGCTGCCCGTCGATGAGTGGAAAAGAGCATAAGAGGAAGAAATTTTGTGTCGCTATCAAACGAATTCATGTTACAAGAAGAGCAATTTTGTATTATTATAAAAAACATATCTCTGTTCAAAAACTCGTCGAAAGACTATTTTTGGCAAAAAAATATATTCCTGGAACAGAATGTATCATTCGCACACTTAGTATTAGAGTCAAAAATTGCAACACCCACTTGGCCATTCTCCTCATATCCAGGTGCAAGATTTTGATATTCAGTCTTTGGGTCAGACAAATTGCTTTTGTCCAATGGCATAGAAGGAAGAGGTGCTCTGTTGTTTCCGGAAATTGTTGACACAATGGACAAAGCCAGTCAAGTGAGGCTTTTCTCTTGAATAAATTCTCTTGCTAGGTAGTGTATTCTAACAGGCTCCACTTAAAGAGTCGGATTTTTTGGTAAGGAGTTCAACTGTAGATCTTCATCCATAGAGCCCTGGTGTCTGAACCACATCATTTTCATAGACAAATTCCACAAAATTCCAATTTGGTGTGCAAATGTGTCATCATGGAGTGATCTAAACCTTCTCATGATTTGTTTCCTCATCTACGATCCAAATGGCACGACCAAGATTCATGAATGTCGATGCGTCTTTCCCTTAAAGCACACCCTTCTTGGTCACCACGGCTAATTACGGTATTTGTCCACTAAACTAAGATCCTATTTTACTTTAATTCGGGCTAAAGTCTGGCGAGGGAAATGATTTTTATCGTTTCTTTTTAATACGTTGATCATTGAATTCTTTGTTAAAAGGATTTAAATTAAATTACACGTTTAAAGTACCACGAGTCTTGTTCTTTTTCACTCATGAAAAGTCCAAAAGAAGAGAGTGCGACCCAACACGAATTTAGAAAATCCTCGCAGTCTCCTCTTTTCTCTGTAGCACATGCCTTGGATGCTTTCGACGCTGCTTTCCTCTTCAAAAAGGGTAAAAAAAGTCAAACCTTGTGCGTCCAAAAAAGTCAATCTCTCTCTCTCTCTCTCTCTCTCTCTCTCATGCATATGTTTGTAATCAATTAGGTTTTCATGATGGAGCACAAGGGCAAGTCAATGCCCACACAGACTCACTTGGTGGTTCCTCCTGTCTGCCTTGGCTATGTTATTATCATGACTCTCTCTGTCTCTCTCTCTCTCAAAAGGTGCTATTCTTATCGACAATCAATAATCAAGTTTTGATAAATTTGACAATCACAATGAACACGGAGTCTTCGGAAATACTAAAGTATTGTACTCGGAAAGAAGCTCCCGAGCGATGACAACGTAGCACCGTGCGTTGAGTAGAGATTGATAATCCAGCCCACTAATTTATACTATTGGCCTAATTCTCTAAAAAAAAGCCTTAAATTTAGGTCTGATCCTAGTTTTGCCCCCAACTTTCTTCTGTAAAAAAAAAAATCATCAACTTTCACTTTAGCCCCAAATCTCCCATGCATTCAAAAACCGCTATTGGTTTTTTGAAAGTTATTATCACCAGGAGGCTACTGTCGTTCCATACGAAGATGAGAGTGCTAATAAAGACGTGGGTTCTGATAATGATAGTATTTTTAGACAAAATAAGTTCATGATCAAATTGGGATTGGGCATAAAGTTGAAATTTTTTTAGGGAATTAAATCAATTTTCTATATGCCAGGTTGATGGCTTGACTCCAAACTCTAGCGCCTCCACTGTTTCTTTCTTATTTTTCGTTGGTCATTTTTTAATTTAATTTTGTCCTTCATTTTTTTTTGGTTAAATAATTTTGTCCTTCATTTTATTCCCAAACAAACATAAGATTTTATATAGCTTAATTTTTTCCCTTTTTTCCTCTTTATTTCATTGTTCTTAATCTAATTATGAATTTCTTTTTCATTTTCAACTTATATTTTAAGCATAGAAGTGTCCTTCAAATTTATTTTTTTCTTCAAATCAATCAACTAACGTACCATTGGAATACTATTATTTTATCGTCAAATGGTATGATTGATTCTAACTTTATAAATGTAAGATTAAATTTTAATGAAAATGTTCTTTTTTTAGAAGAAATATAATGATGTTCAAATAATCTGTTAGCTGGAAAATGCATTATATACAATTTTTTTCCGCAGCATTGCTGGGGCTACGTTGTAGTAAAACTATGTCATAGAGTAAGAAATTTTTGCAAAAAATAAAAAAACAAAGTGAATGAAAATTTTCTTAACACGGGTAACATCTTGATAGTTAAAGCATACCTTGTGTCATTTCTCCACGAATAAAAAAGCATAACCAAGTGGAACTAGGTTTCGATATTACAATGGAAAGTCTAGCAAAAAAAATTTTTAGACTACATATGTATACATGGTCGATTTCATATCATGTATTAGTGATTTAACACTTACCATGGCACATGCATCTTACCAAGTTAGAGAAGTACTTATATTCACCCTTGCCTTGATCAACAAGTCATAAAAGAGCATGCTCTTTATTATCTTAACAGATAATAAAAGTCACAATAATCGATCTTGAATTACATAGCATGCGGACTATATACTACAACTAGTACATGAACCTTGAATGTGTCTGATATTGTCATTTATTATGTCTATCATATAGCCAATGTCCTATTACATTAGGGTCTTTTTATGATTGGGAGCATCTAAGTTTAAGGAGTAAATCCACGCCGTAGGTTTACTTTCTTAAATAATTGTCACGTCAGTACACTCTAGATTGCTAAAATGCGTGGCCTCCAGTCTATGTATAAAACCCCAAGTTCAATATCGGAGGGGTGAGACCTTATGATGTTATTCGTAAGTAAGATTCATTCTCAAATTGTCATCAATTTTGTGGTTTCTTCGGGTGCGTTTGATAACCATTCTATTCTCGAAAATAATTTATGCTCAGAAATAATTTTTTTATTCCATTCCCTAAAAATAATTTCTAAGTATTTTGAAAGTGTTTAGTAACTGCCTAAAATTTCTATTGTAAAAATAGAAAAAGAATAGAAATGCATTTGGTAATTGCATAAATTTTTTTTATTAATAATATTTTTGAATTTTTAATAATTTTTTTTCTTTTTTTCCTTTTCTTTTTGTTCTTCTCCTCTTTCCTTGGTCCATGGTCGGCAACCGGCCACAAGCCAAGGTCGGCGAGGGCCACCTTAGCCCAGGCCATGAGCCACCCTCATCGAATCTAGTGAGGGTCTGGCAAGAGCGACCCTCGCCTAGGCTGCGAGGGTCTAGCCCTCGCCAGATCCGAGAAGGGTGTCCTTTGCCCATGCCATAAGAGTCTAGTCCTCACCCTTGCCCTCACCAACCGCCGGCCACAAGCTAGGAAAGAAGAAGAAGAAAAAAATGCTTTTGCATTTATGATTCTTGTTTCTAGAATCAAGAATCAACTTTTTTTATTCTTGATTTTGTTTTAAAACTGATTCTGGAAACACATTTGTACCTAGGAACAAAAAATTTATCAAACGGATTTATATTCTTTCTTTATTCTCGAGAACAAAAGAATAAAATCAGGCACTACTTGGCTGGTTACCAAACAAGCCCTTCAAGTACTCCTTTTGGAGACTTAACCTATGTGAAACGAGCTGGACTGCATAAATGTTATCAGAACAAGCTCCCTTTAATAGGTGTATGGTTCGTGGAAAGATCTAGGTCCTTACCCGATTTGATGAGGGTAAGGAGTAATTATTGAGGCATGAGAGCTTGGACAAACTGCAGCTCTGAGATGACGAGGTGACGGGAGGGCAAGAATGGATTGGACCATACATTGAATAGGGAGAGTATTGTTGAGCGGTATGACTACGTTGGAGAGAGTAAATAGTAGAAGGGCAGGGGCCATGAGTGGCAAATGTGATGGATTGGGGCATGCGAGTGCACCAATAGAGAGAGAGAGAGAGAGAGAGAGAGAGAGAGAGAGAGAGAGAGAGAGAGAGAGAGAGAGAGAGAGAGAGAGAGAGAGAGAGAGACCCTTCCAAATTTAGAGGACACATGCCCTACCTAAGTCCACGAGGAATGATGCTAAGAGTCTTACATCTTTACATCTTTCTCACACATCTATCTATGCTTTGACTCTGTTTAATAGTTGAAACACTTTTTCCTAGTAGAGTTCCCCACCATGCATAGGCACAGGCCAAACTTAATAAGCGTGCAATGTGCATGCTCCCTTCCAATATCACATTGCGTGATCTTGCGAAAACAAAACAGAAAATGTGGGAGTCCTTTTCAAAGAGAAGGGACCCAAAAAGCCCCCTTTGGGTGGAGAATTGAGATCGAGACCCCATTGTTTTTTTTCCTTCTTGTCATGCACCAAAAGATGAACTCCCACATCTCTCCCAATTCAAAAAACTAAGTGAACCCCACCCTCCACTTTTGTCACCCTTGATTACGTTGCCTTTGCTTCCATTTTACATCTCTCTCTCTCTCTCTCTCATGCATGATAGGAGGTGTAAAGGTGGCCATTAATAAGGAAAAGCACAAAAACCCTAGCCTTCTAAACACTATTGACACTCAAGCAAAGGGAGAGACACTAGCTATTGATGCCCTTTCATGGGATGCTCATTCATGCCCAAGGCAGATCTTGGTCTCTTTTGGCACCAATGATGGCACTCCATATCATATATCCTACCTACAACATTGAGGAGTCGCACTAAAGTATGCGAATTCCATTGGTCTAAGCCTTAGGGGAAAAAAGCAAAAGGGGAGAAAAAAATAAAAGAAGGGGAGATTTTATTGGTCAGTGAGACTTTTTTGAGACTAATGTCGTCGAGTCAACGTCAACTTGACAACATCAACCATTGCATGCATATTCCTAGTGATTAGTCGGTCAACATGCATGTGCAATGTATGTGTGGAAACGATGTTCATGCTAATTGGAATCATGAACATGTTTAGCATGAACATGTTTATGTTCATGCTAATTGGAATCATGAACATGTTTATAGTGGTGTGCGTGTGTGTCCACATCATAAAGCCGCTTTCTGAAGTTAAATTAAGCTTTTTGGAGAAATTAACGTCCAAAAGCTTCAAAGCTCTCTTGTTTATTCTTCTGCTTGCGGCTGCTAATTATCATCCTCTGGCTCCCCGATTAGAAGAATGGGGATCCAAGCCAATGATCCGTATGAAGTGATGAAATTTATGATGGGCGTAACAACGGTTGAGATTTTGTTGATGTACAAACAGAGGCACGGGACGGAATAAATGATCCTTTACTTATGAGGGTCTCTTACCAAAAGCTATAACTGATAGTAGAGGAGAGTCTCATAACTAATATTCAAGCCTAGAACGCCTTGATCTGGTGATGTAGGACTCTTGCTCCACCACGATCCACTAGCATGATTGATGCCCGGTCCTCCACACCAGGGTCCTTGGGGACTGCCTAGCCATTGGGGGCAAGGGTGGAGAGAGTGACCCCGACAATGTTGACCGAACGCCGGACTCTAATACCAACTTACAAGAGTCTTATACCAAAAGCTTTGATGTGATTTTTACCGACCTCTCATTTTTCACGTGTAAGCCAACGTTTTTTAAGTGAGGACAAGTGGGACTAATAACGTTATGTATAAATCTGAAGTCCAGAAGATCTAACTTGGGAGCTCTTATAAAACCAGAATTTGTAAGCTGATTGAATGAAGTAATCAACTTTACCATAAATTCGTCCGTGCATCAATAGTGGCCCACCATTTGATTGCAATTAATTAGGATCGAGATCCTCTAAAGTTAGCACTCTTTTACTAGCTGAATGTACCCCCTTAAAATGTAGACACATCAGCAACAAGCAAGTTGGACGGTTCAAATCAGCTAAATTTTTTTTTCCTTTTCCTTTCTCTTTCTCCTTTCCTCTTCACTACAAAAAAAACGCATTTTTGCAACGAAAATTTTCCAACGAAAACTTTTCGTCGCAAATTTGCGACAAATTTTCCAACAAAAAATAAAATTCGTTGGAAATTTCCAACGAATTTTTTTTTGTCGCAAAAATCGTTTGAAATTTTCAACAAAAACAATTCGTTGGTAAATTCGTTGGAAATTTCCAACGAATTTTTTTTCGTTGGAAAATTAGTTGGCAATTTCCAACGATATACAATTCGTTGGAACTTTCCAACGAATTTACCAACGAATTTTAATTTTCCGGATAATTATTTTAGTGTATATAATTTTCATTGAAAAATTGGTTGGAAATTTCCAACGAATTTTTTTTCGTTGGAAATTTCCAACGAATTTTCCAACGAAATTTAATTTTCCGGGTAATTATTTTTGTGTGTACAATTTTCGTTGGTAAATTCGTTGGAAATGTCCAACGAAAAAAAATTCGTTGGAAATTTCCAACGAAAAAAAATTCGTTGGAAATTTCCAACGAATTTTCCAACGAAATGTAATTTTCCGGGTAATTATTTTTGTGTGTACAATTTTCGTTGGTAAATTCGTTGGAAATTTCCAACGAAAAATAATTCGTTGGAAATTTCCAACGAATTTTCCAACCAATTTCAAAATCACCCGGTGCTATTCGATATTTTTATATTCGTTGGAAAATTCGTTGGAAATTTCCAACGAAATTTCCAACGAATTTTAATTTCCGGGGAATTTTTTAAGTGTTTAAACTTTTCGTTGGTAAATTCGTTGGAAATTTCCAACGAAAAAAAATTCGTTGGAAATTTCCAACGAATTTTCCAACGAATTTCAAAAAAACCCGGCACTATTCGGTATTTTTATATTCGTTGGAAAATTCGTTGGAAATTTCCAACGAAATTTCCAACGAATTTTGATTTCCGGGGAATTTTTTAAGTGTTTAAACTTTTCGTTGGTAAATTCGTTGGAAATTTCCAACGAAAAAAAATTCGTTGGAAATTTCCAACGAATTTTCCAACGAATTTTAAAAAAACCCGGCACTATTCGGTATTTTTATATTCGTTGAAAAATTCGTTGGAAATTTCCAACGAAATTTCCAACGAATTTTGATTTCCCGGGCTATTATTTCAATTTGTACAATTTTCCCACGAAAATTGTACAAACTGAAGAAAAAAATCACCCCGCCAAAAATAAAAATCAATTCTTTTCTCCATTAAAAAATAACCCCAAAATCCCCCCCACCCATTTTCATCCTCCTTCCCCAGCATCCTGTCGTCGCCGCTTCATCTTCCCCAGCATTCTGTCGTCGCCGCTTCATTTTCATCAACGCGGAGGATGAAGGTCTCCCTGCGCCATGGTCGCCCTCAGCATCCTCGGCCTCCCCTTCCAGTCCGGCATCGTCGCCGGCGAGCCCCGGGAGCTCGCCCTCCACCTCGACACCTCCTTCGACTTCGCCAGCCCCTTCTCCCTCGTCGTCGGGACCGGCACCGGCCCGCTTGGCTCCCCCGCCGCCGGGTCCGTGTCCATGTCCGCCGAGTTCGACCTCGTCCGCCGTGGGAGCCCCCGGTTCATGCTTCACTTCCTTTCCTTCCTTGTTCGCCGGCGAGGGGCGCGCTCGCCCAGATCCGGGCGAGCTCGAGCTCGTCGCCGGCGAGGGCCGAGCTCGCCCGGATCTGGCGCGAGCTCGGCCTCGCCGGCCGACGAGCTCGAGCTCGCCCGGATCTGGGCGAGCTCGGCCCTCGCCGGCGACGAGCTCGAGCTCGCCCGGATCTGGGCGAGCTCGGCCATCGCCGGCCATGGCGAGGGCCGAGCTCGCCATGGCCGGCGAGCTCGAGCTCGCCCAGATCTGGGCGAGCTCGGCCCTCGCCGGCGACGAGGCGAGGGCCACTTTTCGAAATAAAATTTTCGAAAAAAAAAAAATTCAAAAAAAAATTCAAAAAAAAAATCCGAAAAAAAAAATTTCGAAAAAAAAAATTTCCACTATTTTTAGAACAAAAAAAAATTTGTAATTTTTCCAACGAAAAATTTTTCGTTGGAAAAAAAATTTCCACGATTTTTCGACCAAAATTTTTTTTTTTGTAATTTTTCCAACGAAAAATTTTTTGTTGGAAAAAAAATTTCCACGATTTTTTGATCAAAAATTCTTTTTTTGTAATTTTTCCAACGAATTTAGCCACGAATTTTCCAACAAATTTTCCAACGAAATAAAATTCGTCGCAAATTTCCAACGAAAATTGAAATTTTTCGTTGGAAAAATTTCCAACGAGCTAGTACCAACGAATTTTTTTTCGTTGGAAAATTTGTTGGAAATTCCCTTTCCAACGAATTTTTCCAAATTTTTCGTTGGAAATTTTGTCGGAAAAAGGCAGTTTTTTTGTAGTGCTTCCCATTTTCCCATTCTTTCTTCTTTGCCATTTTTGCTCCTGGGACCATCTCCACAAGTGCACAATTACTCCAACCATTTGTTGTGCCCTAGGTAAATATCACCACCGACCACCATCGAGACTCCCGTGCCTTTGCCATCCGCCACCCCGCCATCGCTGCACAATGACGCCTCCCTCTCTATTGCTGGTCCCCAAGCTCCCTTAACCGCTATCTCTCGCTTTGCATGGTCTCTTTGTTGCCAGATCATGACCTTGGTTGTCGCGAGGTTGGGACCACCGAGACCCGATAGTGGATGGAAGAGAGAGAGGACTGGGGATCACGAGCTAGATGGCGACGGCGGGAAGTTCGGGCTGCAAGGGGCGCGGGGCTGGAGGCGCCGGTGTGTCAATGGCGGCTGAGTGTGCATCAGGGACTGGCGAGGCTCGTCAATGCAACTAACGTTATCACCATCGCTTCTTCTGCGGTTTACGACCTAAAAGCACGAGAATATTTTTAGTGTAAGAGGTAATGTTATCAAGTAAAGTTACCCACCAGCTTTAGAGGATCCTATCCAATTAATTATAGCAAAATAGTTGCATTTGACGATTAAGGTTTCATAATTTCGTAAAAAAATTGATATTTTTAGAAATTATCTTTTAAGAAATTATTTTTCAAAAAAATAATTATATTTTTTAGTGCTTGATTGAAATATGAAAAATGAATTGGAAATTATTTCTGTTATTTGGAAAGGAAAACTTAATTATATTTTCTTAAAGTGACATGCGCCATTCATGTGATATATGGGATACTCAGCTGTCGGGATTTCTTGGACCCGGGCACCAGGAACCCGGCCATGGGTGCCAGGGACCTGAGCCCGGCTTTGATGGACTTGGGCCCGGTTGCCAATGACTTAGGCATAGGAGTCGGGTAACCGAACACAAG
The DNA here is from genome assembly GCA_031216285.1 of Syzygium syzygioides. Taxonomy (NCBI): domain Eukaryota; kingdom Viridiplantae; phylum Streptophyta; class Magnoliopsida; order Myrtales; family Myrtaceae; genus Syzygium; species Syzygium syzygioides. Next base: position 14,823,209 of record CM062245.1, on the reverse strand, counting down.
CATAGAGGTATTGGGTCCTGGAGGGACCTGGGCTCATCCTTTGTGGACTTGGCCCTAATAGTTAGTGACATGAGCGTGAGAGCTAGGTACCCGAGCATGGCCCCCGAGAACAAGGGCACGGGCATTGGAATCTTGGACATGACCACCAAGGACTTTGGAATGGGCACCGAGGTCTCCCAACCTCTGTGGACCTAGCCTTCGGCATTGGAGACTTGGGCTCAGGAGGTGGGTACCTGGACATAGGTGTCAGGGATCTGAGCACGGGGTACCTAGGCTTGGGCTTGGCCATAAGGGAGGGACTCGACCCCAACCTCAATGGATTCAGGCTCGAGCATCAGTGACTCGAGCATGGGAGCCGAGTATCCAGGTATTGGCCGGCAAGGACCCGGGCATGGGAGTCGGGTGTCCGCACTACTATCACAAGACAGTTTGACTTTGTCACCTCGGGTTTTTGGAATGACAACCCGTTAAAACTAAACCACCACCACCGATAATTTCGAGTCTTATGTTTTACAATGAAAAATAGAGCATAATGTGTGATTGACTAACTGATCACAACCGCCATTTTGCATAGCCCCTATGCTTCTTAAAATGAAGCCAAGGCAAATTGCATACTCATTGCTCGAAACTTGAGTCAAACTTCATTTAGAAATGGAAAAATGATACAAACAGTCCTTGAACTTTGATCAAATATACAATTTAGTCCTTGAATTTTAGCCTAACGTTCAATGTGATTCTTAAACTTTTAATTTGTTCAATGTGATTCTTAGACTTTCGATACGTGTTCAATTTAGTCTTTGAACTATATGAAAATTTTCAATGTAGCCTATAAACTCAACTCGACTATAATTAAACTAAAATAAACTCAAGGTCGAGTTTAATGAGCTCACTTATGTAATTCTAAGGATTTTTTATGTATTTTTTTAATTATTAAATAATTTCGTAAAAATAATAGAAACTTAATCAAACTCGTTAGCTTGTCGAGCTTCGAATTGACAACCTCCAGCTCAATTATACACTTTATTCAAGTATCTTAAGCTCAAGTTCAACTTGACAAGATACTTGAGTAGCTCGACATTGAACTTGACTTGAAATTAGGCGAATCAATCTTGATTAATCACCCGAGTAATCACCCGATTGAGCCCCAGCTACTCGCAAGTAACTTGACTTTATCATGCCCCAGAAAAACACCCATTTATTTATTTGGCTCATCATCTAAAGTGCTTACTCACATTTCTTTTGTCTCGTAATGCAATTTCTGTTGAGATATATCTAACCAATTGAGTTACATGATGCTTATGACTAGGCAACTGGACTTAACCAACAAACCGGATAAAAATATTTACAAGTTGTGAAGGAAAAAAATGTCTAGGTTCGAAGTGAATTTATTTCTTTTATTTCTTTTTTCATACATTAGTCATTTCACTTTAAAGAAATTCTAATCACTAATAACCAAATTTTGTCTAGGTTACAAATGAATTTAGTTTATTGAACTAACTTCAAGTCCTTGTGCCTAATGTCAAGTTATATAATCCTGGTTCATGTTGAATTTAAATATGTTGATAGTAATTCGAGCACTTTTAATGTCAATCAACATCGTCATCGTCGAATTTTTAACATAATTATCTCATGTAGCAGCCTCCTAGGGTGTCACGTCAAAAATTTTTTCGAAAAGGTTGGATAGAAATTTTCTAATAATAATTCAAGGTACAAGGGCAAAAACCCCGGCCATCTTCAATACAGGTGTAATTATATCCACGATAAGTTAATTATGAATTATTTCCCAAACATTTATTAAAGAACAATATATTAAATCATCAATCTCATAAATTTTAATCTTAATATTTTCAAGATCTATTTAAATCTACGCATGATTTTTTTTTGACTTTGATGAACCCTTTTCCGGTTTTGACCGTTTTGCTTCTCATACTAAACCATACATCTCGTAGGACCCGACACGAAAAACCCTTTTGACTTTCTCTTATCCTAATCCCTTTAGGAAAATTTCAATCTATTATTTCTATAGAGAACAGAGCGATCTTATGTGGTCAAATACCTATCGGTACTTAAGAGCGACATAAGGGAAAAATGAAAATCTCTTAAAATTGCACCAACGGTGCGAGCGACCCAAATTCTCATGCTGTAGAGGATTAAATAACATCATGCAAGGTCCACAGAAAGACAAATGTTTAAGTGTTTGGCAGAAGAAACAAGAGTCCTGAAAACAGACAAATTTACAGTGTCAACAAATGATTAAGTGGTTGAATTTGGAGAGCAAAAGGATAAAAACAAAAGAGAGCAACAGCAATTCCGTTGAAATTTCTTAAATTGCTTAGACGGACATTCTTGATCTCTGAGGCAATGTTTTTTGTCATCTCTTGCATGTCTTGTTCTTTGAACCAGTGTCTTTTCCTCTGAATAATTCAAAGTAGTCAACCAAATAAGTGCACCCTTTTGACCTTTGTTTCTCTTATTCCTTTCATTTTCCTCCATCCACTGATAAGACGATGAGTCTCTCTCTTTTTTGGATTCCTTGACGAATTTGATGACCAGATGATGTTCTTCTGGTAGAAGATGACAACATGATCAGATATGTGGAAAACGTGAGTCAAATAAGTCATGGAAATACAAGTGTGGGATTGACTGTTGGCTAGTCTTTGGCCCCTATGATTACTACTTAGAAAATTTGAGTCATGAGGCTATTGCCCCAATGACATTGAAGTTTATTTGTTGGGCTTGGAACCTATGAAAAGTCAACAATAATTCCCTTTTTATTTCAAATTTAAAGAGATTGGAAAACTTTTCCAGAGATCTATTTTTAGGGTTAATATCACAAAAAATTTCAAACTAGTACATCCATGCCTCATATATCCCAAACTAATTCTCGTGTTTAGAAAAACCCCAAGCCGATATACATATATCTCATTTATCCCAGATTAATTTTTGATTGACAAAGAACTTCAAAGTGGGATATTCGTGCCATATTTACCTCAAATTAATTTTCACGTCACAAAAAATCCAAAAGCCCTAATTTTCGTGATTTGAGATTCTTTGTGACATGACAATTAGCCTAGGGCAAGCGTTGCTCAGATGTACTAATCTAGGATTTTTTTATGACACAAAAATTAGTTGGAACAAAATGTGGCATGAACGTATTAGTTTGAGATCTTTTGTGATGCAAAAATTAGATTGGGATAAACGTGGCATGGATGTACCAGTTTGAAATTTTTTTTGTAGCATTCACGATTTTTATGTTGAGAAAATTTTACACATTGAAGATTAAAGAAATGGCTATAGTGCCTCTGCGACATGTTCAAAAAAAGAAACAAAAAGTTAAAAATAAAAGTCTCTCTAGACACGATGATACATGCGATGGTTTATTAATGCGTATATTTGTCCTTCATTTTCACGAAACATAAATATATTATTTCATTAACAATTTCCTAAATTTACTTATAAATGCCATTGATTGATTTACTTATAAAAGTTATCTTATTTATTTGGGATAATAACACAAAAAGTCTCTTGACTTTAGCTTAATGTGCAATGTGATTTATGAACTTTAAATTTATTTAGCATAGTCCATGAACTTTAACATAATGTTCAATGTAGTCCTTATACTTTTAACTTGTTCAATGTGATCTCTAGACTTTTTGTAGATGTTTAATGTAGTCTTTGAACTATATGAAAATGTTCAATATATTCCCTGAATTTAAATTAATATAAGGACCTATATTGAACAAATTTAATATAATTTAAGGACTAAACTAAACATGCACTAAAAGATCGGGAACGACATTGAACAAATTAAAAGTTTTTTGCGCATTGGATTAAAGTTCAGGGACCACATTAAACAAATTAAAAGTTTATGAACCACATTACATATTAGATCAAAATTTATGAACTGTTTATGTCATTTTCCCTATTTATTTCTTGACGCATTCTTGTCAATGCATTGTCTTCTATACGTATACCTCAAAGAATTGTCGTGTAGGGGGCAAAGTGTTGAAGCGTAAATTTGTCATTTCATATTTATGAACATTAAATATACGTTTTTTTTCCTTTATATCATTTCCCGAGTTTACTAAGAAATGTCATTTTAAGGGATTTATTGTCGATTTACTCCATGTGAGCATTGTTAGCATGCAAGAATTACGGGGAATTGATAGCAAGATTCTTGGTTAGTATGTCCGTTCGGAATGTTTTACAGAGAGTTTTGAGTTAGCGAGCTCGGTGCGAGGCTAGTTGTGACCCGACCTAGTCCCTATCCCTTTCCAAGTGGCCTTAATATGGATCAGTGTCCTCCTATACACGCGGCAGCTCGTGATTGACTTGTTTTCACCACGGCCAACCGAGGCAAAACTCTCCGCGGCAAGTGACTCGGCACTCCTCGCCTGTCACTTGGCATTCGGCACTACTAGATCTCTTGCTCTTCCTCTCGTGTCCTCTTACTTAATTCCATTTTTTTGGACTACCGTCTTGCCTAGGAAAAAAAAATGGAAACTTAACGAAAATTTCTTTGGTGATGCTAACAACATGCGATGTCTCGACATATGCTACCGCTTTTTGGTCAAACATTTGACTATTCCTTGTATTTTCGGTGGTTGCTTTGGTTGATTTGCTGTACCATAAGGAAACATTTGCTCTCAATTTTAATGTTGGCAAGTGATCCGAAGAGGCGCGCCCATCGTCGAAGGAAATTCTGCAAGTCTTCTTCTCCATTGGCTCGGTCCGACTTTGCCTGAAAATCCGAAGCGCCATTGTTTTCGGCCGATGCGTACTAAGGCGAATTGCAAATACGATTACGATGCGCAGTGTGTATATCGGAAGAATAACGGCACAAATGATTCCTGAGTTTTGGCCAAATATGCAATGTGATCCTTGAACTCTGACCCGGCACGCAATATCGTCCCTAAAATTTTAATTTTATTCAACGTGATCCTTGGAAATAAATTGAACATGTACCAAAACTTCGAGCATTAATTTGAGTTTTAAAGTTCAGTTTTGGTACATGTTCAATTCAGTATTCAAATTATATGAAAATGTTCAATGCCGTTCTTATATTAATTTGAGTTTTGGGGCAACATCGAACATTTCATATCGTCCGAGGAAATAAATTGAACATGTACCAAAACTTCAAGGATCACTTTGAACAAATTAAAAGTTCAAAGATAATATTATACATTGGGTTAAAGCTTAAAAAACGGTTGAAGAATCATATTGCATATTGAGCCAAAGTTTAAGTATCACTTACGTTGCTTACCCTATTTTGAAAACACCTTTTAAAGTCACGGGCTGTTTTGGGCTCCGACCCGGAGCAATCCAACTGGGCCTTAAAAGGAAAAGCTCTCCCTTCTCGCTTCTCCATGTTTCACTTGGGGGGGGGGGGGGGGGGGCATCTAGCAGAAGAAGAAGAAGAGGAAAAGCTTCGTCGATGGCGCTGCACAGGGCGGTTCAGAGGGTCGCCGCCGGCCACGGCGCCGCCTCGATGCCGGGGCTCCGCCGCGGGTTCCAGGCCGTGGCCCGGCCCGCGCCCTTGGATGACCTCGTCGCCGCCGCCGCCGCCCCCGCCGTCGCGTCTCCGCCGTCGGTCTTGCCCGAGCACGAGGACGGCCGCGCCGGAATCGATTTCCCGAGCTTCGGCGGGGTAGGAGGGCCCATGGAGCTCATGGCCGTTCCGAAGAAGAAGGTATCGCCATTTTCTGGTGACGAAGTTTTGTTGGGTCCATGCCGTCGTGGGTTTAGAGGGGGGTTTTGTGTTTTGGTAGCGTTTCTTGATTCTTGACTCTAATTTTGCTGTCTGCGTATTTCGCTCTCTTTCAATGTGAAAAAAGATTTCTTGGTTACTAAAGTTTGTCGGGTCGCTTGAATTTGGGGGCCTTTTGTTCGAATCGAGGTTCTTTTCTTATGCATTTTGACATTTTTATGTTGCTTAAGCTTGTGAAAATGTTCTTCATGAAGTAGAGATTTTTATGATCCATAGATACATGTGTCTCACATATATATGCGGTCATTTTTCCGATAAGTAGAGGTGTGTAGTCATGATGATTAAAAGCTTGAGCTCCTTAGGGAATAATTGTTCTCGAGCCCTCGGGGCTATTATCATCGGTTTTGCGTATACAGTAGTTATCGGATTCGTTTTGGCCTTTGAGATGGGAACTTCGATAAATTCGCATTAGTAATGTTAGATCGGCGATAGGAAAAGCGGATGTGACATGGGCTGATTGATTAGTAGGCACATAAACCGATGAAGTTTGCAAGAATGCTTTTTGGATCAAAAATATTCTTTCAGAGGCATTTTCTTTTGCTTTTTGGTGGATGTTTCATGATCATTTGGCTTTTCTTGCCAGAGATAAGTTGTCAATAGACAGCGGAAAAGGAGACATGGGAATGTTCTTTTTAGTACTAGGTGCAGCAAGAATACATTGGATGCCAAGAAAGATGTAGACAGATGGTGGTTGTCTTTGATGGCTTGAGGCTTAATTGACAGTTGTTCTCTTGTCATTGATCATTCTTACTATAGATGGTCAATTTGTTTATATTGTAATCACAAGATGGACAATGGACCTTCATTGCGTTCCCATTATCCACAATGTTACTTTGATTGTGGGCACCATCTATGTCCCACAATGTTTTGGAAGTGATCCCAATCCGACTTCTCAAAGGGGCTTTCATATTGGAGGTAAACAACCAACTGTGAGCATCCACTATGCTGACCATCAAGAATAGGAAAAGAAAGGTAGCTTAGAGATTGCATTGTCTTCATATGGTACTTATCATTGCCAGTACAAAGCCATGGCTTGGATTGAGTTCGATTAAATTGGTTAAAGTTTGTTGATATTGTATACTGTGTCACTTGTTAACCCTTTGGAATCTTGTCCACGCATTCTCCTTATTTTGAAGGTGTGGCTTGAACTTTAATATAGTCTGTGTAGGGAAAGTTCTGTTGGATATAAACTACAGTTGTGATCAACTCAAAATATAACTTTCTGTGGTTCAGTTTATCTCCTATACTGCTTAGGTTAATTTGATGTCCTACACCTCATTGTGCCTTAGGATAAATATTTTTAGCCCACATACAAGCTCCTTTGGTTTACATTAGGTTCATTCTTGTCCATAATGCAAATCCGTGCATGATTGTCTTACCAAAGATCATAGATTTGGAGATACTAGTTCTGACAGTGTCTGGGTTATTACTGGCTTCTATCCATTAATGCAGGTTTCCCGCCACAAGAAAGGTATTAGGAATGGGCCCAAGGCTCTGAAACCCGTTCCAGTGATAGTTCGGTGCACGTAAGTATCTTCACATTGTTATTTATATCTCATTTTGATAAAGACCTATATCTAATTAAGTGTGACAATTAGAGCTAAGTCATTAAATGAAGGAATGATGGGAAAATATTCAAGAAAAACAGTGGCATTTTCCTTTGTCAATGTCATTTTTGTGACTTTGATGCGTTTTCTGTATCACATTCATAAAGACTGAACTGCTGAAACAGGATCTTATGGATACAATATCTGAGCTTTTTAATTCTCTAGCACTCTATGTCTTCAACATTGTTCCAGAATTGTTTTGCTGTCTCGTATGGTTTATTAAGTTCCACGCCCTTAGATTACTTTGATGTTCTTAGAACTGCACCAACTGGTTCCGCCGGTTGAATCAGTAACCTGCTTCAGACAAGTCTTTATTTCTTCCTTGACCTATTGTTGTGTAAGAGTGGTAAGGATTGAGTTCAACCTGGTTCAATCGGTAAAACCAGTTTGGTCGGATCTGAACCTTTATGAGATTGTCTGTTGGGAGCTGTAGGGAGTTAAACTCTTGGCCTTGGAAAACATCCGGCTGTCTCATTGCTTGAGCTGAATATCTTTTCAATTTAGTTTATTAGATACAAAACAATTTGTTTCGAGTTTGCTTTTATTTTTAGCTGTGATAGACTGCTGGTGAGAGAGACTTTGAACACTAATCATGATCTCACAGAGCATATCCCGTGCCTTCATTGTATTTTTGACTTCTTATTTACCAAACTCTTTACTTGTTCTGTTTGTAATACAATTCGCGCTGGGGTAAAAGTCAAACGCGCAAGTCCATATATTACTAAACTTGGGATATACCTTGATATTTATCTTCAATTGCATAATCTGCTTCTCTTCGTTCTAGGGTATGTGGTCGTGTCAAGCTGCCCCATTTTTATTGCTGCAGTGGGGTTCGAGGAGGGACAGATGAGCAAAACTCGTGAACCATCTCACCAGGTGTCCTATGTTAATTATTGTCAGTGGTATACTTGCAAAGCAATATGTTGCCCCATTTCCTTTCCTGATGTTTTTTCAATTTGATTTTAAAAGAGCCTGTAGTACAAGTGTTCTTTTTTGTGCGTAGTACAAGTGTTCTTTTTTGTGCGTAGTACAAGTTGTAGTTGGCTTGATGCTTTTTGATTCTTAATACTGAATCATAAGGCAACATCACTGGTGAATGGGGTTTTTCTTTGGCCAAATGCGTTGAATGCGTTGGATCAGCCATCTGCGAACTGATAACCTAGTTGCCATGGATGAATAATTGCATGCACTCAGATATCTGTGGGTAATTCAGGGCAAAAACTTGCATGCCAACCCAGCTTTTGTTAAAACCTCTTTCATGTTTAAAGTAAGTGAATGCGACAGAGGCGCAAGTGGTACCGGTAAAGTCTGATGCCGTGAAGGATGATTCATAAAGCCCTTGGTTGATATCTTTCTTTTAATATGGCATAAACATGCCCTCCATTCTTGGGTTGGTTGCAATGTGTATTCTGGATCAGAGTCTGTTACACTTCCTTCTTAAGCTTTCTGATATGTTTAAGATACTATCATTGTATGGAATTAAGTTTTAATAGTCAAGTAGGAGTTCGGCAGGTTGGGGACCATCGAGACAATGTTCATGTCTTTTAAGTATGACTTTACCCATCACAGTGTACTGGGCGAATGCATATGTTAAAGTATATGGGAAGGTTGAACTTAAGTTTTTGAGTTGAGGACAAGATGATTCTTGAGCCAGCACCTGGAGAAGCACTCCAACTTCTAAAGCCTCAAGGTAAGAAGCACTCCAACCTCTAAAGCCTCAAGGTATATGAAGATTCTATGTTTGGACATGGCGTCAATGTTGTTGTCTCCTACCATTTCCTGCTTCAGCTCAAAGTACTTGTGAAGATACCTGTGAGTCAGTGATCAAAATTCAGAAGAAAATCGTCATCTTAATTGTGTGCTGAATGATCACATGTCCTGGTTTTTCTGTGGCTTTCGGACCGGATACAGCGACAGCCAGTGAGTTGGTTCAACTAATCAGCACAAATCATTCCGAGTTTGGCATAATTTATCAGCTACTGTCATCATCCATTGCCGATTCCTGCTTTTTCAGAAGATAAATTCAAGCATCTGGTAACTCCACGCTGCTTTGTGTACATCGAGACCCCTATCTAGCGAAAACGATGCCCCGTATTTCTTTTTCTTGATTCTTGAGTAAAAGACGTGAGGTTACTCCTGGATTAAAACTTTGTGGTGCCAGACTCTTGAAACGAGCAAATGGTGGGAAGTTCATTTCTGGGTTAAAAGCTCCAGTGAGATTACTTGCGGACAAGATCCTCCGTCCCCATTCATACTCCCAATGGCTTTTCGATCGTTACAGTATTGATCCATGAGTATGTTGTTCATTCTAAAATTTGTGACGGAATCAGCGAGATAGATGAAGGCATGGAATGGAAACAAAGGATCTCCATCTCCGATCGAAATGCCCTTTCTGAACTTTTAATTATATTATGAGGTTCGATGTAACCTTTTGCGCTGCGCCGCAAGTAATCGGTTGGTGCAATTAAAGCCCCCTCATTCTGTGTGTTAAATCAGCTAGCCAAAATAACAATCTCATACATTTCGTTGCCCTCCTAATGTCCTCCCAGAGGGGTGAAGCAGTGATCCTTCTCGTAATTTCTATACAAAATATAGTAACGAACTTAAAGATTTTCCAATTAACGAGCGAGGATTGCTCTTTTTTATTTGTCGGACAGTCATCGAGGGGTTGGGGATCCGTTCCCGAAGAATCTTTAGAAACACCCCTCTCAATTGGTCTCTTAAATCCGCACTATTAATGAATTAAACGTGACTGATCAGTTCAATGGACTTATAAACAGTGGAATCATGAAGATCTGCTGCGAACTTAAGATTATACTAGACATTGTAAAACTGAAATAAGCTCATGAAATTCGATTGCATAAAGGCTAATCTTTTGAGATCACGCAAGTTCATCATACTGGCTCGTGAACTCCTATACGAAACACCATTTTGCAAAATATGCAGAGATGCAACCGATTTAGGGAGATCCGGGTTGTCTATAAGAATGTGTACCGATTTTTGAACCACCACGCATTGCACGGGCTTTCACTAGTTGTACAAGAAGTCTGAAGAAGCCAATTCACAAATTTAATGACGTCTTGAACTTTCCTTCTCTGATTAGCTTACAGTCAGACAATGAAGCCTCTGTATTTCTCGTTTATAATCCGACAGAAAGCCCATGGGCCTTGAGAAGCCTTTTTGTTGATTGTAATGTACTGCTCTCCCAATTAAAGGCGGTTTCCCTGATCCACTGTCCACGAAACAGCAATCAAGCAGCAGACTGGATAGCCAAAAATCATCAGAAAGGATTTCTAACATCCAACTGGATGTCTAGGCCACCCCTATCTCTATGGGATTTATATTGTATTGATTCTAGTCATATTCTCTCTTGTGATACGTTTCCTAGTGTTTGAATGGAAAGTAATACTTCGACCAAAAAAAAAAACTTTCCTTCTTTGGATGGCAAAATTGTTCAAAAGTCATAAATTTATTGCATTTTTACTAATTCAATCTTAAAATTTTTTTAATTATGATAATTGAGTCCTAAATTTTTTTTTTTACATTTTATCAATTAAGTCCATCTTGCTGACGTTGATACCGGTCATCCTACGTGCCATGGTTGGCCTGGACCTAGACATTTTTAATAATATTTTAATATTTTTTAAAAATATTTTTATTAATTTTTTTTCTTTTCTTCTCTTTTCCTGTACTTTTTTTTTCCCCTTTTCTCTTCTTTTCTTTTTCATTTTTTTCTTTTTCCTTGTTGCCACCCTCTCTTGATTTTAGTGAGGGCTAGTAGGCCCTCGCCTCTGGTTAGCGAAGGTCACCGGACCTCACTGAGACACCAGCGACCTCACTGGCATCTCCGCTGCCCCACTGACGATGGGGCGAGAGCCACAGGCTTTGCCTATGTCCTTCCTTTTTTTTTTTTTCATAACTTAGCCTCTTTTTTTTTCTTTTTTGAGTTTTTTTTATGGAAAGAAAAAAACTCAAAAGGAAAAAAAGAAAGAAACAAAATTAAAAGACGAAAATACCTTTGACCTGATAAGGTCAAAGAAGGGTCAAACCCTTCTTTGAGACTGAATGGCCCATTCAAACTCTTATTTAAAACAAAGTTCATTTCAGGTCTTTATTTGAGAAAATAAAAACGTCTCATGTCATTATTTTAAATAAACTTCATTTTAGGTCCTCATATGAGAAAATGATGACATTCAAGCCCTTATTTGGAATTTCCCCAAATCGAAAAGGAAGGAGAGAGTCCTTACCAAAAAAAAGAAAAGGAAGGAGAGAAATATCACGCCTTATTTCTTGATTTGGTTATTTTCTTGCTGCAAGCATTCCATTTATTGAATTTGCTTTTTTACTGAATCATACCCATTCCTTGTTCATTCCTACCTCTCCCTGCACTAAAGAAGCCACGACACTAAGGTCTCATCCTCATTCCACTCTTCCATTCTCAATAAACAAACATAGCCTTAGTCAGCTGAAGATTTTGAAGTCTTGAAAAAGCAACAATGTGATTCAGACATCACTAGTAAACACGGCGAATGACCAAATAGTCGACGTGAGAGCCATGCCAAATTTCCGACACTTGGCTTCTACCCACGGCGGGCTCGAGGCCTATTGGGGCATTTTTAAGCCTGCGGTCCTCGATTGATCGGAAAAAATAAAAATAAAAATAAAACCACAAGCCCTCGATTAACCAACTGTCAAACCATGAAGTCCTATTTTTGCACTTATATCCGGACTCTCCTTTTCATATGATGTGGTTCAAGAGAACTTCATTTTCTGTCATGTCTCAATATATCCTTTTCCCTTTCCGGATGAGCACCTTCATCCTTCATCAGTATCCTGTTTCTCCATCCATACATGACCATCCCCCAGAAAAAACAGTAGCCATCAAGACAAACGAACCGCTCTAACATTTAAAGTAGGGGAAGACGACACTATCGAGCATCAACAGCATAAATTCTTCACAAACATGCTTCTTCGATTTCCAGTTAAATCTCCCATCTACCAATTAATAACGACCTGTTACCAGTTCTTAATAACAAGAAACAATTTGAAAGAAGCGAATTGACCATTGGAGGTACCAATCTTAGAACCACAAATGTACAAATAGGTGCCGCTTTCAATTAAAAAGAGCAAGGAAGCTTTTGAGCACGATAGAAAGTCCCAAAAATGATTGCCTAAAAGAAAAATCATATTTCAGTCAACGTCTTTTAAGTGATGCTTGCCAACAAAATGATAACAATCCCTCATCAAACCATCATTTCCCACTCCAAGAAAACCTTGCACATTGCTCAGACGCAAAATATATAAATTGATGTCCAAAAGTGCTAAGTCATGACGATGGTTTAAGCCTTTTACTCCCATGTCCCCTAATAAACATCCATTTCTAAATCTGGCATGGCATGTCCTTACATAGCTTAACTAGGCTGCTCATGAGAAGAGGAAAATGCTACCTGTTAGAAACCAGGAATTTCACCTGGCATAGGAGCCAATTCGTTCTTACTGAACCGTTCTTCGTCATAAAAGGTTGCCTGAACCACTCGTCCCCCAAAGTACCGACCACCGAGATCGATAAGTGCCTTGGTTGTTTGTTCAGATCTCTCAAATTGCACAAATATTCGGACTGCTTCATCAGCTGGAAAATTCAGTTCTGTTATCTCGAATATAAGAACCCTGGTAACGGTTCCATACTTTGCACACTCCGATGCGACTTCATCTTCTAGCTCATCATCTACCTCACCAGGGCCCACCTTTAAGACAAAAACAACATTAGGGCAAGCCATTTTCTCCTTTAAAAAGGTCAGAGAAAACCTATTACATGCCAACACATGTATCTATCAAAGCAACAAATCAGAGGGCACACGCAAAGCACTCCCACAGAAGAGCACAATAAAATAAGACTTGATTTCCTGCCCAACATTGCTGGGAACCATCAACAACAATACTTGATTTCCTAATCATCAATCAACCAGATTGGTAGACTAAAATACAAAAGCCAATAAGCAGTTCTTGAATCCAACTTCCAGGTCTCTCACACCTTTTAGACTGCAATGGACCTAAAGTGAGCATAAATATTGCTTTGCTATGATAAAATTAATCATCAGAAGGCAAAACTTGGTAACTTGTGATTAACTAATACACATGCTACTGAAAATAAAGGAGTTCAACTGCGAAACAGAGTGAGTTGGACCCAGTTATGTTGTGTCTGTTCACAATATAAATGAAAAAGTTACTACAGTTTTCTGGTTTCTGTCCACAATATGATTAAGAGAGTTGCTGTCTAATGTATATAGCCTCTCCAGATAGTAATGAGTTTGGCAATGCTTCTAACTCAAACTTTTTCAGAAATGTGATGCACGGATCATTGGTTCACATAGCATATAATCAGATAACCATGGAGAACCCTTAGAGAGATAAAAGTTTAATACCATCATTCTAATAAATCCTGCAGACTTCTTGCTATTAAAATTGGAACTTTATTATTGGATTTCTCACTTGGTAAACAAATGTTTTTGTATCATTCCAGAATAGTCAGGCAATTCGTTTAATTTGTTCGAAATAAATACTACCGTCGGGAACTTATCCAACATGTTTCAATTGAATTAGTGTTTTCCCAAATCAAAAACCTTCCCTCGTAAATAATATCAAACATCCCCTACTCTTCATACTATCTAGCTTGTTTCATATTTACAAAACACAGATCCTCACTACTCGATTTTCCCATCATATTTTGTACTATTTCACATTAGAAGAGAAGGGAGAATGCAGTTCAGAATCCGACCGAAGAAAAATGGCCCAACAAGTACAATAAATTGATCAGGGGGAGCCACTAGAAAATGAAACAGGAGGCAAGCTACCACAGAAACACAAATCTAACAAGTTCAATAAGGTGATGGAAACCTTTATGTATAAGAAATTTTTTGTTAAATGCACATCAAGAGTACCAGCACAAAACCAATCCTTACAGGAAAAAAGAAAGGTCCACCTTCTCTACTAAGAAACAAGTAAATATCTAGCACTAAGCGATATACATTCTGATTCTAAACAGTGTAGCAGGACCTCCTGCGCTATTCCCATAACAAATACAAGACATATCAAAGATGACAAGTCAAACCAAGACGCAATAAGATAACAAAGAGTCAAAACCAAATTGGGCCTGTGAAGCACCTTCCACAAGATTTATTATTTCTGAAAACTTCTGAGAAGCTCTACCATGCCGACAAATATTCACCAACTTCAAATAAGCTCGCTCAATGAAAGTCTAAGCTTTCAATCATCTTGAAATAACGTCCATTAAATAATATAAAAGACTTAATCTTCTCTATTTTCTGCCCCTTCCTTCTAAACAATTGGCTAAGGACTCTTGCTTACAAGAAAATACCAGAAAATTGTAAGCATTTGCCCGCAACACCACCTACTCCAATTTATCAGAACAAGGAAAATCATTGTGATCTTTTGTATTTGCTACGAGTAAACCCCAAGGCTGCATTGAATCGTATCAGGTTTGATAAAATTCTCTTATATCCTTCTTTTTGTTTAGAAAATAAACGTAAATATTGCCAAATATGGGCATATACTATCAGATTGATAATTCACAAGCATTGGGAACACAGTTAACATAATATACTCAGGATTCAAACAACACAATTGCAGGAATTGGAAATCAAGCAATCTCAACAGGTAACCACTACAAATATCATGAATCCATTTTGCAAAAAGATGAAGAAATTGATGCACGTCTCACTTATCAAGTATAAGTATAATGGATGAAGCAGAGAAGTGTATTTTGAGTCTTGTGTGAATGTCAAATGCCACTAAAGCTCAACGGCAAATTCTATTAGGGGCAACAAGGCTAGCAATGCTTCATGGCACAAAATGTTGGGCAATCAAACACCAACACGTGCACAAAATAACAAAATGTTTGATTTGCCACAGGTTATGCATGCCCTTTTTCAGCAATAGAGACTTCAGCCAGTTAGGCAAATCAAAGGAGCGGCAAGTTCCTATCACAATTGCAGTATCTAGACATAAAAACAAACAAGGTGGAACTTAAGAAGGAGTTCAAAGTCTGGTTTTTTAGGCAAAGATTGTGGTACCCATTTGCTTTATTGTTTCATTAAAAAAACTGTTTGTTCCCCCACTTCTGATGCACCTGCTTCAGTAATTGACACAATTTTCTACACTCAAACAAATCGCAACCACAGCACAATGTACTTTGATACTAAACTATGTCATGGTCTACTTAACTTGGAAGAAAGCATAAATTTCTAGTAAGTGCCATTATAATTCCAACGCGATTCCATTGGGCACTGAAACCTTTGTGATAAATTGTACAAGAGACTCCTAATAGGCTTAAACTGCAAACGGACTAGTAACCGAGTTCGTTCATTTGAACAATACAAAAGTAGATGCAGAGTTAAGTTCACATTACTGATCATGGCAAGCGGATATCAGAATGAGCGAGGACAACTACAGAAATCTACAAGCATAAACCAAGAGGGAAGGATAGCAACTGTGGGAAATGATTCTACATCATGATCTATCTCAAGAAGCAATCAAAGTGAAATATTGATGCTGATATAACAATCAGGCAGAAGCACTAACCATGTTTCTGAGCAACAAAACCCGAGTCGGCTGGCCATTGATATTGACACTCTTCACCTTCTTCTCCGGCTTCGTTTCACTTGCATTTACGATCACTCCAGCTCTCCTATCCGTCTTCTTGGCCATCAGCGGCGTCGTGATCCCCTGCTCCTGCTTCCCGAGCCCCTGCCCCTCCTTCCAACCCATCTTCGCCATCATCCTCTGCGCGGCCGTCATCTGACCACCCGCGCCGACACCCAAGCCCGGCGTCTCCGACTTCCCGATGGTGAACCCGTCCCCATTCCCCGGAGGAGACGGCGACCTCGGAGCTGCCCCACTCATCGCGGCGCGCCGTTTCCACGCCTCCTCCCCGGAGATGTTCCGGTCCCTCTCCCTCTCCCTTTCCCTCTCCTCCCTCTCCCTCTTCTCCCTCTCCTCCTCCTCCTGCCTCCTCCTCTCCAGCTCCCTCCTCCGATCCGCCTCCGCCGCCTTCTTCTTCCTCTCCCTCCTGTACTCCTCGTAGTCGTTCGGCCTCGCGGGGTCGTACTCCTCCACGATTGTCGACGTCACCCCGACCAGCGCGGGCTGCGCCGCCGCCTCGTCCGCCGGCTGCTGCGGCGGCGCGGCCGGCTTCGGCGGCGGCTGGGGGGCCGAGCCGGGGGGCTTCGGCTTGCCCTGGGGGCGGAGGATCGTCTGGGGGGCGACGGAGGGCTTGCGGAGCGCGGGCGGGGCGAACTTCGCGCTGCTGGACCAGACGGTGGAGGCGGGGTTGGCGCCGCTAGGGTTCTCGTCGTCGGCCGACGACGGCGGAGGGAGGTCCCCGTACAGTCCACCCAACATCTCCTTCTTCTCTCTCTCTATCTCTCTCTCTTCTTCCTCTCTCTAGAGCGGCAGAACCTGCGAGGTCGGGGGAGGGTCGTCAAGAAGAGGGGCGTCGCAGCGAAGGGGACGCCGTCGACGGCGGGGAGGAGAAGATGGAGGGGACGAGATGATTGATTCGGGGGGTGGGGGGGTGAGAATTTGGAGGGGTTTATCGTCGGAGGCTTCCTCTTCTGCTACGAAGAGAGATGGATGGATGGATCGATGGAGAGATCTGTCGAATCCCTCTGTTCGATTTGCTTCGCGATTCAGCACTCGGTGGTTCGATTTAATCCCTTCGAATTCGCCGGAATTTCAACCCCCCCAAATTATAGCGCACCGTGGCGCCCACGTGTCGTCCACGTCGGCTCCACGTCTCTCTTTCCGTCCACGTCCCTTCTCCTCCCTCTCGATCGGGAGAGGAGAAATATTGGGCGCGCGGTTGTGATTCCATGTTGGCAAAATCGGTTTAGAGGATTGATGCATGAACGTGGAAAACCGATCGAATTCAAATAAACCCGATGCCATTTCATGAGATTCATCATTCGCGATCCCTAATTTGACACCATTAGTCAATCTTAGACTTGTCAAAATGGGTCATAAACCTAATACTTAACCCATATATCAGTAATTGGGTTATAAACGGGTTAGTTATATTCATTAAATTGGTTATAAATGAATATATGCATAATATGAGTGTTAAATGAGTCGTAAATGGGTTTACAACTTATTTAAATTTAATTCACCACTCTCGTGGTCACTCACTTTATACTCTCATATTAGTTTGAGTTCGAATTTTCCTAAATTGAGTTAAATATGAAAGTGTTTTTAGTAATATAGGTCGGGTTAGGACGGGTATAAGTCATTATATTTGCATTAAATGGAAATGGGTTAAAACGGGTTATATTGGTCTATTTGGGTCGGATCACTTTTAACCTGATCCACCCGTTTGACAGGTTTAGTCGATCTACTCAAAATATAGGCAGATGGAATATTCGTAACCGATGATTTGTCACTCAACACTTTCAAGGCATGGTGACACAATCACCATTTAATTCAAATAATTTGGGAGAAAGAATAGCACAAGTGCCAAAATTTGTGTACGGTGCTCACTTTAGTGTCAAAAGTTTTCACCAGCTTACTTTAGTGTCAAATTGAAGGAAAAACGATCACTTAAGTGTCAACGGCGAGATATTTCGGCCAAAATTAATACATGGCTTTTTTAATTAAATCTTATAAATGACTTGGCAAATTTTTATAAAAATAACTCCATGTGGACTTCAAAAACGACGTCGCATCGCCTGTGTGGCTTGGACGTCCAATGCGATGTCGTTTCCCCCTAGTTAATTAAACGATATCGCACGTTGAGAGTGAAACTAGGGCTCGTCTAGTCGTCGTTCAGGCGAAGGAAGTTCCCGTTGCTCGTCATGGTCATCGCTGTGCTCCTCGTCATCGCTGTGCTCCATCGTCGTCATCACTTGCTCTGTTGCCATTGTCATTGGTCGCCGCTTGCGTGTCGTCTTTTATCCTCAGTCATTTAGGTTTGTCATATTCTTTTCATAACTCAATTGGATGAAAGGGTTCCGAGGTCACAATTAGGGTTCCGAGGGCAAAACTAAGGCTTGGGGGGAGAGATAAATTAGGCATGGCAGTAATAAAAAAGGAATTGCGACAAAATGATCGCGGGGACCTTAAGTTCTGATTGTGAGGACACTGGTGCTGGCTGTGTTGCTTCATTTCTACTAAACGACAGAGACTGAAGTTATTTTATTTCGACAATGACAATTTGTTTAATCATTTAGTTACGGTTTTGGGATCCTCCATGTGCATTTGTTGGCTGTTATGTGTTGTGGTCCCAAAAGCGGATTAGTTTGTTTTCTTTAGGTGTAGTATGGGCATAGGGGATGACAATTTGTTTAATCATTTTGCTTTGATGCATGCAAACGGAGATTTTTGGTTGGTTGTAGAGAAGTTTTTAAGATTGGATGGATGTTTCTTGAAGGGTTTATGCAAGGGAGAGTTGCTGTCTGCCGTTGGGAGAGATGCCAATAATCAAATGTTTCCAATAGCTTAGGCTGTTGTCAAAATAAAGACCAAAGACACTTGGTCCTAGTTTCTAAAAAATATAATGGCTGACCTTGAGATAACCAATGGGGAAGATTGGGCATTCATGAGCGATCAACAAAAGATAATGCCATTTAAAACTGTTCGCTTTTTAATATTAATCGCATATTTTTTCTTACAAGTATTTTCTGGTTTGAATTATTGTAGGGACTTATTCTTGCATTAGCTGAGTTGATGCCACATGTCGAACATAGAATGTGTGCATGGCACATATATGCAAACTGGGCAAAGAATTATAAAGGGGATAAGCTATAGAAGCAATTTTGGCATATAGTAAAGAGTGCAAACATGGCTGATTTTAGAATAGCCAAATAGGAGTTGTTTCAGTTGTCAGATGAAGGTTTTGAAGCATTGTTCCAAACGGAACCTAAGCATTGGTGTAGGCCTTTTTCAGCGAAGAATTTAAGTGCTATATCATTGGCAACAACCTCGGCGAAGTTTTTAATGACAGAGTACTAGAGGCTAGGTGCAAATCCATCATTAGCATGCTTGAAGACATATGAGTTATGATCATTACTCAGCTCCATAGACAAAGAGATAAGGTTACAAAGTGGACTAGACAATGAGATAAGGCTACAAAGTGGACTAGACAATGTGGTCCCAGAATTGCAAAGAGATTAGATGAGAACACAACTGCTAGTAGGTTCTGTCATCCAATTTGGAATGGAGATGATCGATATGAGATCATGAACAATGCTGATAAGTATGTTGTCCATCTAGAGAGGCGAAAGTGTTCATGTCGAGCTTGACAACTAACTTGAATTCCTTGTGCACATGCCATTTATGCCATCCAGTTGAAGCAACAAAACCCAGAGAATTATCTAGATGATTGATACAAGAAAAGCATATATCTTGCTTCGTATCAATTCATGATGTAGCCTATCAGAAGTAACAAATTCTAGGAGCTAACAAACCATGAAGCTTCTAAATCTTTGCCACTAAAGAAGCAAATTGGAAGGCTAAAAAAGAAAAAAAGAATGCATGAGGGAGAGATTTCAATTCAGAGGATGAGCAATACTGGTATAAAGATGACTTGCTCCTATTGTCAAAAGGAAGGGCACAATAAAAAGGATTGTGTATTGAAGAAACAACATCAACAATAATAATAACAACAACAACCATATGTAGAGGCTAATGCAGGGTTAGCCCAATGGCTAATTGAAGGGCCTATTGTAGAGTTAGATGTAGAGACTGATGCAGGGCTAGCTGGAGAGCCAGCTTAAGGGATTGATGTAGGGCCAACTAAAGGGCTAGCTGAAGGGCCCGCACAAGGGAAAACTAAGGGTCAATGCAAGGGACAGCTCAAGGGCCAATTGAAGAGCCAGCCCAAGGGCCAACTACTAAGTCAATTGTTGAACAGACAAGGAGAAAATATCCCATAAGCTGTACAATTGATGTTTGTGTTCTTTTTTGGGCTGTTTAATTTTAATATGTTTTTATCAGGTGAGAAAAAGACCAACTACAAAAATTACTGAAACTGATGCGCTACTGCAAACAAGAGGGACTTTCGAGAAAAGGCTAAGATAATATGGTTATGGCCATTTTACAAACGAGCGTACTGGAATGACTATTTTGAATGTAAGTTTTGTAAGACTCCTGCATTTAATTTATTTATGGTACTTCTTTTTATTGACAATATGGTTATATTGTTGTAGCCTAGGAGAAGTTCGGAAGTGCTTATCTCTTAAGGCGACCCAAGTCAAGAGTCAATGGTTGCACCCAAAATAGGAACCCAAGTGGCAGGAAGAAAAAACAAGGGGGACGATGCCAAAGACCATTGCTCCAAAAAAGAAGATATCGGATGCAACTCCAAAATAGCCACCAATAAGGAACCCAACACCAATTGCATCTCAATCAAGTGATCCTGGCATTAATAATGACCCTACTGAGAGCTCTCATCAAATAACACGGCCTACAAAGAAAATGACAGTTGCTAAGAAGAAGGTACATGAGACAAGAAGGCTAGTTGAAGAACCTGCACGTCTAGTTAAAAAGAATGCAAGGATCATGAATCAAGCCAAACGTCTATTTAAAGGAAAATGAACTGATGGGTTTTTCATATTGACTGATGAGAGGGTGCTAAATATGGTTTTTTTTTTTGTTGAGAGGTTGTGCATATTGACTCATGGAATTGACATTATACGACGTTGAGTAAATTGAATGTTTTTGTTTGGTGGGAAGCCATTCCTTGAATGTGGATGTTTTAGTTGGTTATTCATATTGATCAAATATAAAAACTAAGTTTAATGTCAATGGACCGATGTTTATTTTGTCTATGCTTTCGAAATTTTCATATTTTGTTATTGGTTGTGCTAGTTGTGCTGCCGGTATACTAGTTCTGCCGAATATTCTAGTTATGCTAGTTGTGCTTGGCTAGTGTACTAGGGGTAGTGGTGCACTGGTGGTGCAGTGATGGTGGTGGTGTTGTGGTTGATGGTGGTGCACCGGTGGTGGTGTTACTTAGCTGGTGTAAGTGGTGCTATAACGGTGGTAGTGTGACTTAGCTGGTGTAGGTGGTGGTGGTGGTGCTGTGGTTGCGTTGGTATAGTGGTGGCGCTAGTGGTGCACAAGTGGTGGTGGGGGCACATTAATAGTGGTGGTGCTTAGTTGGTACAGGGCTTGGTGAAAATGTTGAGGTTGCTTGGCTGATGCAGGGTTTGATGTTGGTACTGGTGGTTGTACTGGTGCAGGCCTTGGTGGAGGTGTTGCTGGTGCTTGGCTGATGCAAAGCTTGGTGATTGTGGTACTTGGTCGCTAGTGCACGGTTTGCACCAGCAGTTATATGTGATGGTGCAAGTTGTAAGTTGCTAGTGCACTAGTCCACCAGCTATGTGTTGGTTCGTGCAGCTCATAAGCATCTTACACTTGTACCAACTATGTATTAGCGCAAGCACAAGATGCATTCTGTACCTTTACTTAGCTGGTGCAAGCAAATACACTAGTTATGTGCTTGTTGCTGGTGCAGTACTAGTGAAACGAATATATCAACAACTAGCACTTAAGTAGTCACTTTTTAACAGCTGACACTTAAGTGATCATTTTTCACCACGATCGACACTTAAGTGATCACTTTTCATCACGATTGGCACTTAAGCGATTAGTTTCAACAAAACTTGATACTCAAACGATCTCTATTTACAACATATGACATTGAAATAATGACTTGTGAACTTGGTATCACTCCTTAATTTGACAAGCATTAGCAGCAACGATTGCAGCAAACCAGCATCTCATTATTAGCAAACACTGCAACAAACAATTACCAACAATACCAATAAACCATTACAGTAATCCAAACATCTCAAACAAAACTAAGCAACTAAAAATTGAGAATACACAACTAAATGCTCACAACCAATTAATTTCAAGTTTCCATTTCCACCGTAGATTGTAGCAAATTTTTGTTCCATATAAAAATAAGCCAATACAACTATACTTACAAATTACCCAATATAAGCACATATTCCACTCATCTTCAACTATGGTAGACTAAGAAACTTCTTCTCATCACTTGCTTGACATTTGATCATAAAATAGGCTACACAACAAAATAACAACATAATTAGTGCTCGATAAAACTTCATTTCAATTTTCATTCTTAAAACTTCCTTCTTCAAATGGTTGGCTAGAGACGCTAATGCCTTCATTTTAGCTTGTATTGAGTCCACATCTTCCAATTCATCCATTAATGTAGGTGGAGGTTGATGGCGTCCTTCAAGTAGCTCTAAGAACACCTTAGTCGCTCAACCGGAGAATTTCGCATCAACCCATTTGAAATATTTGTACTTTGAGCTTTCTCTATACCTGGCGCAACCATTAAATCTTCTTCCGGGATTCAATTGAGTCCAAGATGTTCTTATTAGACTCGGTAATCCGCAAAAACAGTAACATTCGCCCTATTGTTCGCTTCGTTGAAATGCATTTAAGTCGTTGCCGAAGCTTCTGCTCTTCATTTGCAAGATTGGGGGATTCTCTTTTAATTTGAGGATTTAGGATTTTTATTTGGGAGAAAGAGTACTAAACAGCGTCGTTTTAAGGATCATATGCTGATTGAACTCTCCGGCGAGCCATGTCAGCTTAAGAAACTAATAAAAAAATGTCATGTCGGATTTTTGGCCAAACTGATCGGAGTTGGCATCGAAATGATCAAATTTCAAAAATTTGGCACTAAAGTGATCCAAAAGAAACTTTTGGTACTAAAGTGAGTGTCATACGCAAATTTTTACACTTCTGCTATTCTTCCCCCAATAATTGCATTCACAAGAAATTGAAGAGTCTACATGATCATATTTGACAACATATTCACTTCCATATTTGAGAGACACTTTACAATAATTCTTCATTGAACCTTTTAAAAATGGTATAGGTATACAATGAAGCAGCATGCGTTAAGATGTCATTATCTCAAATCACCAATTTGGGATTCCCTCTAGAACTGTAATTCTCTCGTGTGCATCACTTGTTCTTCCTAAAAGGTGGACAAACTCTATAAAAGTCAATGTTTTCATCGACATAGATTGGAAGACATTATTGGTGCTTTCACTCTTTTGACTGGATCTTATACCACATATAAAAAATATCACGACCAAAAGCTGAACTCCATTTATGTCTAATGTTGTATAATTTCTGAAGTCAATTGTTATTCGCAGTACCCCACTCTTCTTCCTGTGACATCCGGAAATTTCGTAATAATATGTTTGTGACGTTAGAAATTTTCTATGTTTGAAAATGATACTTAGATTTAAAGCTAAGTATTATTTTCGAGTTAGTATTCATGCGGACGTGTAGGAGTTTTCGTTGGATTGTATTTCATGAAGCGCGGATTCGGAAATCTAATCGTACCGAGTCTAACGTGTTTAATATTTAGACGTTGTCGTGTGCGTTAATCGTAGTGCGGTGTTAATTAAATTACCGTTGTCTTGGTAATTAGTGGGTATTATTATTGTTAATTAATCTTGGTTAAGTAATGTTATTGCCGTTAAGCAAAAGGGGGAAGATATCTTCTCAAAATATCCCTCTGGACTCTTCTTCTCTCACATGGCTATTGAAGGAAAAGTTAACCGAATGCCATTTGTCCCTTGAGCTAGACACCTAAGCCTTGGGTAATCATTTTCTTTAGCCAATACTCCTACGATTAAATCACTGATTTCTTCCACCTAGCCATGATGAAGAGATAAGGTGCCACATGTGAATATAATGAATTCACCCACCCCTTCGTATACTTCTCAGTTTTCATCTTCGTCTGGGTAACTACCAAAGATAATTTCACTCAAACTGACACTCTCTCCTTCACTTTCTACTCTCACCATCACCGATCCAAAAATCTGTGGAAGAGTTTTAACCTTTGGGTGTTCAAATTCTGCACAAGGTAAGTAAAAACTCTAGGTTTAAGCTAAATAAATCCACTCGGCACTTTTAACTTGGATGCTTGAGAAAGGTTATTTTGTTGTGAGATAGTGAGGTTGTGATGATGGTTGAATCTGTTTTGCTAGTTTTGTGCATGTTTGAATGGATGTGATTTGTTTCTTTAAAATTATAGTGAAAATCTACAAATGGAATGTTTAAACTTGAACTTGTAAGTGTTATCCTTTGGGTAATCGTTAAACTCTTCTTATTAGTTTATGTATGTTTAAATAGAATAGAAAATCGTTTTACTCAAAATGATGATTATGTTTATTTTTGATACTCAAAGTGATGATTATATTTATTTTTTAAACTGGGCAGATTTTAATCTCAAAATTTGATTCTGTATACTTTTTAAACTGTTCAAACTTTACCCTCAAAACTTACATTTAGACTTTACCTTTATACCTTACCACTAAGACTTTACTTCAGAGTTTACCGCTCAGACTTTACTGCTCAGAGTTTACCGTTCAAACTTTACCTTCAGACTTTAGCCTTGTGAGTCTGAACTTGCTTCTGAATTTGAATATGCTTTTGAGTATGAACTTGCTTCTGAGTCTGAACCCGCTTTTAAGTCTGAACCCATTTCTGAGTCTAAATTTGCTTTTGAACTTCTTTTGAGTTTGAACTTGCTTCTAGTGACTGGTATTTTCTTCTGTTGACGGAATTTGCTTCTAAACCCGAATTTGCTTATGAGCTGAGTTTGCTTCTAAGTTCGGAATGTATTATTTCATATTTAAATTGCTCGGATGATGCATTTCATGGCTTTAAAGTACAAAAACCGTGATGGCTCGGTATAGGATGAGCCAAAGCGGATTTATGCATGCAAATACTTGGTTGTCATGACTTGCATGAGAATAATATTAATTCCGTCGCCCATTTAGTGGCGTGTGACGATACCCCGTGTGTCGAGATGCCCCAGAAAGTGTTTCGGGATGCCTCGAGAGTTGAGATACCTCGGGTGTGTGCCGGGATGCCTCGGAGTTGGGATGCCCCATTGGTCGAGATGCCCCGGGAGTGTTTAGGAGGATGACGTAATGAACTTAATCACATGAGCTTAAATATTTTACATCATGCTTGCGTTTGAGTAAAAATAGTATGACATGTTGCATTATTTAGATTTTGCGGCACATCCAAATGGAAAAGGTATAACTTGCATTCAAGTTCTATGCATATCATTTGCTATGTATGCATATATGTTTATGCTAGGTGAAGTGGTAAGCTGATTTTCCTAACTTAAAACTAGAGATTTTATTTACTGGGCTTCGGCTCACTTCATTATTTTTCAAACATGTAGGATGGATGTTCCACAGCTCCTATATTTTGGAGTTCCCATTTATCATGACATTGTTTATGAGGATGTGTTTGTGCCGAAGTCTGACGCCGTATATACTAAGTGTAGCTCTACAATATGAGTTGATATGGGGCTTCTAGAATGGGTTCCTTTATCTTTTTGTTGCTTAGTATTTCAACTTGGAGGGCGAGTTGATTAGCACGTTGAGAGGCTTCGACCTAGACAATGATGGTTCTACAGTAGAGGGCAAAGTGATCGACCCATGATAGCTTCGGACTTTAGATAGACTTTTGGATGTAGGATCTAGTTGGAGATAGGCAACCTTGACCTACCCAGTTTTTGTTTTTTGTACTTGTATGATGCTTTGTCTGGGTTGTAAATCTGACAAGGGTTTATTAATGAGAAGAAAAAGCTTTTTTATCCTAATTTGTGTGATATTCATGTCTTTCACTGGCCATATTAAAGATAATGCTAAGGGATTTGTGTCGCGCGTGACGTTTTGGGCGTCACAGCCTGTTTGGTATCAGAGCAGGTTTTACCCATGGAGTGATAAGGTGCGCTTATAATTTGGCATAGTAGACTTGACGTAGATTGCGCGAGTGTAGAAAATCAAGTGTATGTGTTTGCTCTTGATTGATTTTGTACTATAAGTAATTTTTTGTTACTTATTAGTTAGTGGCTAAGTAAGCAATATATGTAGGTATCGCAAGATGAGTTCCGATAGCAACGTAGAAAAGGAGCCTCGGTTGGAAGAAATCCTTCAAGTGCTTGCCAATGTCAGAAGTCTAATGGAGAAGCAGGAACTACAACGAGCTGCCTTTGGCTCTAGCAATGGCAAACGTCATTTACAAGGTCTGGTCGAACAATTTTTGAAATTAAAACCACCACGATTTGCTGGAACTGGAAATCCTGAAGAGGCAAAAGCGTGGTTTGACGGGATGGAGAAGATATTCGATCTATTAGACTGTAATGACATTGACAAAATAGCCTTAGCAGAATACCAACTCCAAGGAAATGCTAGACACTGGTGGAAGGCATCCAAGGGGATCGTCTTTCCAACTGGTATTAATAAAACTTGGGCCGTTTTTGTCAAGGTATTTTTCGAAAAATATTTCCCGGATTGTGCCCAGGATAAAAAGGTGATAGAGTTTATGCAACTGAAACAGAATGACCTGACTGTGGACTAGTATGAAGCCAAGTTTGCAGAACTTTCAAGGTTTACCCCCAGGTTGGTTGAAGACAAGGAAGACAAAGTTAAGAGATTTCGAGACGGCTTGAGACCAGATATCAGAAGTAAGCTAGTGCCCTTGAATTTGAAGGATTATAATGAGTTGTACGAACGCGCACAACTTGTAGAAAACAATTTGGCGGAGTTAGCGGAGACAACATTGACTTTCCAAGCACGATCCAATCGCCAAACTTTCCAACCTAATATTCATCATGACAAGAGGCCCATGCAAACTGGAAAATGGCCTTTTGTTCCAAATGAAAGGAACAATGTTGGAGGTTTTGGATTCACACGGAATAACCGACCGGCGATGCATATGCAATCTCCTAATAATATATGTTGCACTTGTGGCAAGCAACATGAAGGTACGCCATGCTCAACTTTAAGGGAGTGTTATTAGTGTGGATAGCAAGGTCACATATTAAGAGATTGTCGAGTAATGAAGCAACAACGTATCACGCCACCATGACAACTACAATAGTCATCTCAAAACAAGATCTTGCAACAGGGAAATTCCCCGAGGCCCCAACTCAAGGTTGAGTTTACGCAATCACATAGGAGGAAGCTGAAGCCTTCAAGACAGTTATATTAGGTATCAGCTCTATGTGTAATAAGAATGCTTATACATTATTTGATACGGGTGTCACGTATTCATTCATATCTGCACGATTCGTGAAATTGATTGGATTAAGTCCTAGACCACTCAAAATATCCCTTTGTGTTTCTACACCACTAAGAGATACAATTATGTCCACATTGATATGTAAAGACTGTAAGATCACTATAAGTGGACATGATCAAATAGTAGATTTGATCATATTGACTATGTACGACTTCGATGTTATTTTAGGGATGGATTGGCTTCGTAAGCAATGAGCCAACGTGGACTGCTATCGGAAGATAATCCAATTTAATCCCCCTAATTGTCCTAGTTTCGAATTCATTGGACATGGAGCAAATCCTTCAATGTCGCTTATCTCTGCGCTCGAGGCACATCGTCTTCTTGACAATGGTTGTCAAGGATATTTGGCATTTATAGGGAATCAGTCAAGGGAAGAAATGAAACTTAAAGAAATCCCCGTAGTTCAAGAATTTCCCGACATCTTCCCAGAAGAATTACCAGGGTTACCACCAGAGCGTGAAATCGAAATTGTCATCGAATTAGCTCTAGGAACGGATCCTATTTCCAAAGCTCCTTATCGAATGGCATTAGCGGAGCTAAAGGAATTAAAAGTGTAGTTATAAGAATTACTTGACAAAGGTTTTATTCAACCTAGTGCATCACCTTAGGGTGCACCGGTATTATTTGTAAAGAAGAAAGATGGGTCAATGCGCCTTTGCATTGATTATCGATAATTAAACCAAGTCACGATCAAGAATAAGTATTCGTTACTAAGGATCAATGACTTGTTTGATCAGCCGCAAGGGTCGTCAGTATTCTCCAAGATCGATTTAAGGTCAGGGTATCATCAACTGCGAATTAAGGAGGAAGATATTCTTAAGACGGCTTTTCGAACTCGATATGGACATTACGAGTTCTTAGTTATACTTTTTGGTTTAACTAATGCACCCGCCGCATTCATGGATTTAATGAATAGAGTATTTAAGCCGTTTTTGGATCAATTTGTAATAGTGTTCATCGATGATATCCTTATATACTCAAAGGAACGAGAGGAGCATGAGCAACATCTGAGACTTGTGCTTCAAACACTTCACGAACACAAGTTATATACGAAATTTAGCAAGTGTGAATTTTGATTGAATCATGTGGTATTCCTGGGTCATGTAGTAACCTGTGAAGGAATATCGGTGGACTCATCAAAGGTTGAGTTAGTAATAAATTGGCCAAGACCGAAAACAATAACAGAGATTCAAAGTTTCTTGGGTCTAGCTGGATATTTTCAAAGATTTGTCGAAGGATTTTCTGGCCTTGTGGCTCAATTGACTGAATTGACAAGGAAGGAAGTGAAGTTTGAATGTTTAGAAGAATGTGAGCAAAGTTTTCAAAAACTTAAAAGAAGATTGATTACGGCTCCAATATTGACGATACCGGCAGGATCCAGAGGTTTCGTAATTTATAGTGATGCATCTTATAAGGGGCTTGGTTGTGTTTTGATGCAACATGGAAGAGTAGTTGCTTATGCATCAAGACAGTTGAAACTATATGAGTTAAATTATATGACCCATGACTTAGAACTTGCCGCAATTGTATTCGCTTTAAAGATATGGAGACATTATTTATATGGGGAAAAGTTCGAAATTTATACGGACCACAAGAGTCTGAAATACCTATTCTCCCAAAAAGAATTGAATATGAGATAAAGACATCGGATAGAGTTGTTAAAGGATTATGATTGTGAAATTTTATATCATCCCGGAAAGGTGAATAAAGTCGCGGATGCTCTTAGCCGAAAATCTACCCAAATGGTTGCCCAGATGATGGTTAAGGAATGGACCTTACTTGAAGCAGCTCGAGATTCTGAATTTAGATTTGATATGAGTAGTCTTTCAAATGTAATAGCTACTTTTAGAATTGAACCTGAGATTGTGCAAAGAATCAAGATCCTACAACAAACAGATCTTAAGATTTCCAAAGTCAGGGAGGAGACTTTAGAAGGAAAAAGGCTAGACTTTTAGGTATCAGAAAAAAATGGAGTTCTAAAATTTCATGGACGACTTTGTGTGCCTAATGACATTGATTTAAGGAATAAAATTTTGTCAGAAGCACATCGAAGTAATTATAGTGTGCATCCAGGAAGCATGAAAACGTATCAAAATCTCCGTCAATATTTTTTGTGGAATGGAATGAAGATGGATATTGCCAAACGTGTCTCAAGATGTTTGACATGCCAACAAGTGAAAGCACAACATCGTAAGCCGGGTGGAATGTTGAAACCGTTAGAAATACCTGAGTAGAAATGGGAACATGTGATGATAGACTTTGTTTAAGGATTACCAAGGACATCGAAAGGCCACAATTCCATCTGGGTGATAGTGGATCGTTTGACGAAGTCTGCTCATTGTCACGCCCCGAACCCCATCGAGCCCGCGACATCCCTCTCCTCGGTCGGAAGAGTGCGACGTCCCAGGAATAACGTCGCCAACCCAACTATCCATCAGAGTTAAATCGCGGCGGAAGCAATCAAAAATCCCGGACAATAAATTTGGAGAACACCAGGAAGGAACAAATCGCCAAACCACCAATCATATATTACACTTTCAAATATTTACGTCATCCGCCAATACAAACCACAAAATAATTTATAAGCACACCAAACTATAAACTCCAAATCACCAAAATATCACGATCAGCACTATCCAAAAATGGGGCGCATCCTCCTCCCAGAACTATCCCTTACGCTCTCTCGAAGGCGTCCACTCTGACTCAATGTCCTTGGCATCACCACCTGAATCCTTCGAGCTGTCTGCTCACCTGACGTCTCCGAGTCGACCTCAATCTCGACATTCAGGCGGGGGCTCTGAAATGGTTTGGTTGAAACAACCATGAGATCACATCTCAATAAGTCACAACCTAAGCCCCACCTAGGCTATCACGTAATTCCAGACACATCCAAATGCGCAACCAAACAACTGCACAACCCGCAATCGAACATTCACACATACCTAGACTCTCTGCACACGCACCATGCACGTTAACCCCCAATCCCAACATACAATTCATACGCACATGCCATCACACGAGTTCCACATATCAATACACACGCCAATCATACCACAGCAATACATCACAGCCGCGTCCGTGCCTCGATTATAAAGCAAAACCCACTTGGGCACGTCCCATACCATGCCTAGCAGATTTTACCCCATAATCGCGCACTGCATCACGCGATATAAACACACTCGCACACTAACTCACACCATGCATCACTTTTTCCAACCTCGCACCTCAAGCCAAATCCCGCTCATTCTCGACTTTTCCACCACTACCGCGCCCGCGTAAAACGCATCAGGCCAACGGTCTTCTGACCTCGTCAGGCATCGTCACCCCGTCGGGCCGGGCATCGTCACCTCGTCAGGGACGGCATCGTCCCGCGTAAACGAACACGCCTCAGGACGGAATCCTACACACACTTTCCTTCTACCGCGCCCGCGTAAAACGCATCAGGCCAACGGTCTTCTGACCACGTCAGGCATCGTCACCCCGTCGGGCCGGGCATCGTCACCTCGTCAGGGACGGCATCGTCCCGCGTAAACGAACACGCCTCAGGACGGACCTTACCTCGCGTAAACGAACACGCCTCAGGGTCTCACTTTTCAAACCAATCCTACATTCACGTACCTTTGTTCCACTCATACCACACGTACCACACGACCATACACAATCCCACGCCACACATGCCTTACGCCAACACACATTACCATTGCACAATCAAGTCACACGGCCACACATGCTTGGCACGCGAATTCAATACGCGAATGCACTATCACACCACCACATTCACAGCCACACACACGGGCACACACGGCCACGCACGTGACATATACAACCACACGTACACCACCCGAAACACATTCCCAAATCAGCCAACAACCACAAATCGCACAATCACGTACACAATTCAATTCATAACATCCGGGTAAAATCTGGCAGTTTACACAGTGACCGAAATCCCATCACAATAAATAGTAAACGAACTCCGCAAATTATGAAATTTGGACACGTTGCTTAAAACGTCTTGCTGAACATTTTCCGTGAAGAACTCGAAACTCAGTTCCGAATAGAAACACCTCTTTTGGTCACTTGAAGTCAGACAAAAATCAACTCGCTCCAACAGACCGTTTTGTCCTCAAAATATATTTATTTCAACACCCAAATCACCTTGAAAAGCTTTGAAAAGTTTATATGTTATAGCCACACGTGTCCCCAACAACTTTTATGAAGGAAGTATTTTGAAAATAGTTCTGGCAAAATTTATAAAAATTCGAACAGACCCGAAGGTCGGGTGAACAGTAAATCGGGCAGACCCATTTCGGTCCAAAGATGGACTTCCGAATGGCATCAAACAATCTCCAAAAATTCCCAAATTAAAATATGTTATACCTCAAGATGTTGGGAATAACTTTCATGAAGAAAAATTTCTCAAATTCGGCCCACAAAATTCTCTACAAAAATGGTAAACCGGGCGGGTACAGTAACCGCGAATCAGAAATTCAAACCGAACTTCACAGATTCAACCAAAACTCAATCCCGACATCTAATCCAACCCGCAACAGCTACGAACAGTCATGATCAGCCATCAACAACCACAATCAACCACCAATAACCACGATCAACCACCAAAAACCATTATCGACACCTTAATCAACCTTTAAATCCCCTAAACCACACCCGAACGAGTCCGAAAATACCCGATGTCCTAAATAGGGATTAGATCGCAACTTACCGGACTCTAGGCTAACTCGGCTAGAGCGGGAAGGTGGAATGGCTGGCCGGCGGCTCACGGCGGCACGCGGCGGCGGCAACGGCGAGTGGCGACTCTCCGGCTTAGCTTGGCTTCTCATGGCCAAAGGAAAAAAAGAAAATGAAGAAGAAGAAGAGGAGTGGCGTAGAAGGAGAGGGGGGTTGCACGGCTGAAATGAAAAATGGGGGAGAGAGAATGAGGAGAGAGAGATCTGTTGGTGGGGGGGGCTGCGTGAGAAGAGAGAAGAATGAGGAGAGAGAGAAGATATTTGACTTAAATAATCAATTTTGACCAAATTTTCCAAAATACCCATTTTACCCCTCCTTACTTGGCCAAGACTAATCCAAACCAAAATATCTAAGGGCGTTTTTGTCCAATATTTTGGGGCTGATATTTATCCACAATTTATCCCCCAATTTAATTTCCAAAATCCCCAAAATTCGGAATACCCAATAATAGGCCTAGGGGCAAAGTCGTAACTTTCCAGTCCGGCGTCGAATTTCCATTTTTCGACCATACCAACCCCAAATATCTTTGGCCACACTAAAATGACGTCGTCCTCGTAAAAATAGTTGCGCACGACCCCGAAAATCGACAGCCAAGTCCGGATCCAATTTCGCGATCAAAATCGCCCAATCTCAATTTTAGGGTCTCTCACTAACGGGCGGCTGTTTAGGGATTACGCGTATCGACCTAAGGTTATTCGAGTCATGGCGACCTCGATCGTCACCGAAGGTTGACTCATGATCGAGTTCTTAGGTCCACGTACATTTCCCTAGGTAGCCATTCCCCAAAGGTTAGTATCCCGAGAATGATCAGTTCTGGGCGAGACTTACTAAAATGAAATGAGAAATAACATCTATTTCATTGATTCCGGAAATAGGTCGAAATTCGGGATGTTACACTCATTTCCTTGCAGTGCGAGTAGACTATACATTGAAAAAATATGCGGAGCTGTATGTCCAACAGATAGTTTGATTACATAGAGTACCTGTAACTATCATGTTAGATCAAAACCCAAGGTTCATTGCGAACTTTTGGCGAAGTCTCCAAACTGTATTGGGAACTAAACTCCAATATAGTACTGCTTTTCATCCCCAAACTGATGATCAATCAGAACAAACTATCCATACATTGGAAGATATGATGCGAGCTTGTATAATTGACTTTAAAGGTAGTTGGAATGAATATTTGTATTTGGTGGAATTTACTTATAATAATAGCTTTCAGTAAAGTATCAGCATGGCTCCTTTCGAAGCATTGTATGGGAGAGCCTGCAGAACTCCTATCTGTTGGAGTGAAGTTGGCGAAAGAAAATTAACAGTACCGGAGTTAGTACGAATCACTTTAGATGCTGTAAAAGTGATTCAAGATCGACTTAAAACTGCTCAAAGTCGACAAAAGAGTTATGCAGATAAACGTAGAAGACCATTGGAATTCAATATTGGTGATCATGTATTCTTAAAGGTGTCACCGATGAAAGGTGTATCACTATTTGAAAAGAAAGGCAAGCTGAGTCCAAAGTTTATAGGGCCTTTTGAAATTCTTGAGAAGATTGGTGACTTGGCCTATAGATTGGTATTGCCACCCAGACTTTCCAATATTCACGATGTTTTTCATGTGTCTATATTGAGGAAATATGAATCTAACCCTACTTATGTATTGGATTTTGAGACGATTGAGGTAGACGAAAGAATAACTTATATGGAGAAATCAGTACGGATCTTGGATAGAAGAGGACAAGTTCTGATAAATAAGACAATTCTGTTGGTTAAGGTCTTTTGGCAATATCATGACATGGAAGAAGCAATACGGGAGAGCGAAGAGGATATGCGAAGCAAATATCCACATCTTTTTGAATGATCAAGTAATTCTGAATTTCGAGGACGGAATTTCTTAAGAGGGAAGAGTTGTGACATCCGGAAATTTCGTAATAATATGTTTGTGACGTTAGAAATTTTTTATGTTTGAAAATGATACTTAGATTTAAAGCTAAGTATTATTTTCGAGTTAGTATTCGTGCGGACGCGTAGGAGTTTTCGTTGGATCGTATTTTGCGAAGCACAGATTCGGAAATGTAATCGTACCGAGTCCGACGTGTTTAATATTTAGACGTTGTCATGTGCGTTAATCGTAGTGCGGTGTTAATTAAATTACCGTTGTCTTGATAATTAGTGGGTATTATTATTGTTAATTAATCTTGGTTAAGTAATGTTATTGCCGTTAAGCAAAAGGGGGAAGATATCTTCTCAAAATATCCCTCTGGACTCTTCTTCTCTCACATGGCTATTGAAGGAAAAGTTAACCGAATGCCATTTGTCCCTTGAGCTAGACACCTAAGCCTTGGGTAATCATTTTCTTTAGCCAATACTCCTACGATTAAATCACTGATTTCTTCCACCTGGCCATGATGAAGAGATAAGATGCCACATGTGAATATAATGAATTCACCCACCCCTTCATATACTTCTCAATTTTCATCTTCGTCTGGGTAACTACCGAAGATAATTTCACCCAAACTGACACTCTCTCCTTCACTTTCTACTCTCACCATCACCGATCCAAAAATCTATGGAAGAGTTTTAACCTTTGAGTGTTCAAATTCTGCACAGGGTAAGTGAAAACTCTAGGTTTAAACTAAGTAAATCCACTTGGCACTTTTAACTTGGTTGTTTGAGAAAGGTTATTTTGTTGTGCGATAGTGAGGTTGTTATGATGATTGAATCTGTTTTGCTAGTTTTGTGCATGTTTGAATGGATGTGATTTGTTTCTTTAAAATTATAGTGAAAATCTACAAGTGAAATGTTTAAACTTGAACGTGTAAGTGTTATCGGCTTAATTCCCCAAAAAAAGCCCCAATTTTAGGTTAAGTCTCAAATCTGCCCAAACTTTTTTTTGTCTCGGAAAAAATCCCAAACTTTAGATCAAGTCCCAAATCTGCCCCGAACTTTTTTTTATCTAAGAAAAAATCCCAAACTTTAGGTCAAATCTCAAATCTGCTCTGATTTTTTTTTGTCTTGAAAAACCCCAAACTTTAGGTTCAGTCCCAAATCTGCCCCAAATTTTGCTTTATGTAAAAAAAATCACCAAAATTCAATTTATTTTTAAAAATATACCCCGATGATCCAGTTCCACTTGATGTGACATTTCCATGTGAATAATAAATTATTTTATTTGGTTTTATTTTGGAGAATTTCAACAATTTTTATTTGGTTTGATTTGTTGTCGAAGTGAAAATGCAGCGTCGGTCTGTTCCTATCGCCCCATTACTTTGTCGATATTGATTTGTTATGATGTGAAAGTGTCACGTCAAGTTGGGACGGGATTACTAAGATATATTTTTGAAAATAAATTGAAATTTACTGAATTTTTCTACATAAAACAAAATTCGGGGTAGATTTGGGACTAAATTTAAAGTTTGAGATTTTTTCCGAGACAAAAAAAATTTGGAGCAAATTTGGGACTGGACCTAAAGTTTAGGGTTTTGTCTTAGATAAAAAAAAGTTCGGGATAGATTTGGGACTTGACCTAAAGTTCGGAGTTTTTTAGGGAATTCACCCAAGTGTTGTCCTTGGGATAATCGTTGAACTCTTCTTATTGGTTTATGTATGTTTAAACAAAATAGAAAATCATTTTACTCAAAGTGATGATTATGTTTATTTTTTAACTAGGTAGATTTTAATATCAAAATCTGGTTCTGTATACTTTTTAAACTGTTCAGACTTTATCTTCAGATCATGTGTTGAGACTTTACCTTTATACCTTACTACTCAGACTTTACTTCAAAGTTTACCGCTTAGACTTTACTACTCAGAGTTTACCGTTCAAACTTTACCTTCAGACTTTAGCCTTGTGAGTCTGAACTTGCTTCTTAATCTGAATGTGCTTTTGAGTTTAAACCCGGTTCTGAGTCTGAATACACTTCTGAGTCTGAACGGGCCAAAGCGGATTTATACATGCAAATACTTGGTTGTCATGACTTGCATGAGAATAATATTAATTCCATCGCCTATTTAGTGGTATGTGACGATGCCCTGGGGAGTGTTTCGGGATGCCATCGAGAGTCGAGATACCTCGTTGGTCGGGATGCCCCAAGTGTGTGCCGGGATGCTTCGGAGTTGGGATGCCCCGTTGGTCGAGATGCCTTGGGAGTGTTCAGGAGGATGAAGTAATGAACTTAATCGCATGAGTATAAATGTTTTACATCATGCTTGCGTTTGAGTAAAAATATCATGATAGGTTGTATTATTTAGATTTTGCGGCACATCTAGATGGAAAAGGTATAACTTGCATTCAAGTTCTATGCATATCGTTTGTTATGCATGCATATGTGTTTATGTCAGGTGAAGTGGTAAGTTGATTTTCCTAACTTAAAACTAGAGATTTTATTTACTGGGCTTCGGCTCATTTTATTATTTTTCAGACATGTAGGATGGATGTTCCATAGCTCCTACAGTTTGGAGTTTCCATTTATCATAACGCTTTTTATGAGGATGTGTTTGTGCCGGAGTCTGACACCGTATATACTAAGTGTAGCTCTATGATATGGGTTGATGTGAGGCTTCCGGAATGGGTTCTTTATCTTTTTGTTGCTTGGTATTTCAACTTGAAGAGCGAGTTGATTGGCCCATTGAGGGGCTTCGACCTAGACGATGATGGTTCCGCAGCAAAGGGCGAAGTGATCGACTCGTGATAGCTTCGGACTTTAGACAGACTTTTGGATGTAAGATCTAGTTGGAGATAGGCAACCCTGACCTACCCAGTTTTTGTTTTTTGTACTTGTATGATGCTTTGTCTGGGTTGTAAATCTGACAAGGGTTTATTAATGAGAAGAAAAAGTTTTTTTTGTCTAAATTTGTGTGATATTCATGTCTTCCACTGGCCATATTAAAGATGATGCTAAGGGATTTGTGTCACGCGTGACATTCTGGGACATCACACTTCCATTTCCCTCCAAGTGAATTCAAATTCTTCCTCCGATTTACATATACAAATAAGCGCTAAGAAATATTTATCATTAAAATCCAGCTTGTGGTAAAGGTGTAGAATGTTTTGGTTGGCATTTTTCCTGATGTGCCAAGTGTATAAATGATGCTTGAATGGCTTTCGGATGAGTGACATGGTTTTCAGAGCCTAATTTTCCATAGATTTCAAAAAATGCTCAAATAAAGCAATAAATGATTCTGCAGTATTGTCCAACAAAAATGTACAGTCGAACAAAACATTCTTCCAATAGTGATTAATTCCAACAAAAGGACACATATCGTGTTATATTTGTTAGTACGATATGTGATATTAAACACTAGCACATCACCAAAACAGTTGCAATCAAAGTTCGACAAGTTATCTCTTCAAAAGAAATTTGTCATTCTACTATCTTAATTTACATGTAGAGTGTATGAAAACATTGGATTTTGCATTTGCATTGAATGAAAATGATTTAGAATACTTTGACAATCTCCCTCACTTATACCATCAAATCTTTTCGTCTGCAAATAATTTTGACAATCAAGCAGATTGAAACCTAAGTTTTTATTTCCTCCTGCTTCATTTGCTTAGAACTTATGTGTCATAGTCCCCTAATGTCGGTTTTACTCATGTCAACTAAAACACCCTTGCTAATATCGGATATTATTCTTCCACATTTAATCAAATGCTTTTGATCTTATGGAATAAAGGCATGATTATGCTCAAAAATATACTCCAATGACCATTGTCAACAATAAATTTGATATAAGCAAGACAACCACATTTAACTTCATATCTCTCATATTTTTTTTTTCTTGATTAGATGAGCTAACATAATGCCCCTCACAATTGCACACAAAAGTCCGTTGGGTTAATTCTTCTTTACCATTTCTAAACATATTACCCTTCCTCACTCGAAATCCTTTGTCGATTGCATAGGCTAGATACTTATGGTATGCTTCAAGTTCATTTGAAAAAACCATTCTTACTGCAAATTCATAATCTTTGTCAATATCACGCATTACATGTGCAAGACGAAAAGTTTCATGCCGCAACTAAAAGAATAAAAAGTAATCAACGTAGTGCTTTTACAAGCAAAATAACATCTCATCCACTACGTACATGGTATGAGTGAAAAATTACCTCTGATTCAGCCATCCGATAAATTTGCACCCAAATTGATACCAAATTGGGATTAAAATGACACCAAAGTAGCCCCAACCAGCAAGCTTCAAAGATAATTCTAGTAGGTTTAAGTTCAGTAACGACCCTACTTGATGAGAAATAGATGTATATCAATTGTTACATATGGCCATACTCATGTATATGCATACAAAACTATAATGTGGAGTTCATTATTATAAAAGACATCCAAAACAGACCGAAGCATTTGTAATTGCTTTGTACAATGTAACTCTTTCATGGTTTAGCCAGTATTAGTGGGCTGATTCAACCACGAGTATTTACACTTGAAAGACACAATTAAGACAAGGTTAAATTTCAGTTTACCATCACATCTACTGCTAAGTCGCTAACAATTAAGGCACAATTAAGTCGCTAGCCTTTGTATACTCATATCTACTACAAAGCAACAAATGACGACTGAAACAAAATTCTTAAGCAGGTAGCTGTGAAGGCATGCTTGCTTGTAGGCACTAAAAATTTATACGATAATGTAGTTAGTTCATATTAACCCTTCAAAAATTACACTAAATTTGGAGTAAATCTGTACCTCTCAAGGCTTTGTTAGAGATGCACAGCTTCATCGGAAGCAGTGACGTGGTTCGTCAACAGCGGAGATGGCGAGAACTGCCGAACGTTGAGGGAAGCATTGGCATCGACTAGGGCGGAGGCATCGAGCGGTAGAGAGTGAGTCGAGGGTTTGACTAAGGCATAGATATTGAGAACAACAGAGCGAGTCGAGGAAGAGGCAGAGGCATTAGCGTCGGCTATGCCTAGGTCAACAGCGTCGGCTAGGGTAGATGCATTGGCGTCGGCTAGGGCGTGGTTCGTCGGAGGCGTGAGTTAGAAGGAAGCGTGAACTCAAAGAGAGAGAGTGCATACTTGGAAGTGGCGGAGGCGTCGATGTCGTCCACTCGTCGGAGGTGTGAGTTGGTGTTGGCGTTGGAGGCATGAGTCGGGAAGGAGCGTGAGTGTAGATCTGGACGCCAAAGATTGAGAGAGCAAAGTAGAGAGAGGAGAGAGAGAGAGAGTCTTTCTTTTTTTTATAAATTCCAGCTTTGACATGGTGGGGCCCGGGCGACACATGTCGCCTGGTGAGTGACTCAGATTTTACCAGCATGGAGTCACAGCTACACCCAATATTTCGTCGGACAACGAAGATGGCGAGAACTGTAGAGTGTCAAGGAGGAGGCGTTGGCATCGGCTAGGGAGGAGGCGTCAAGAGGTATTGAGCGAGCCAAGGCGGAGGCGAAGACGACGAGACCAGCAGAGCAATTCAAAGCAGAGGCGGAGGCGTCAGCTATAGCTAGAGCAACGGCGTCGGTGTCGACTAGGGTGGAGGCGTCGGCATTGAGACATACAAAGAGTCGAGGCAGAAGTCGAAGCATCGGCTAGGGCAACGGCGTCGGCATAGGCGTCAGTGGCGACAGAGTCCACTCGTCGGAAGCATCGGCTAGGGCAATGCTGAAGCTTGGGAGTGCGAAGTAGAGAGAGAGAGAGAGAGAGAGACTTGCTTGTTTTCAAAATTTCAGCTCTGATGCGGTGGGGCTCGGGCGACATGTGTCGTCCGATGATTGACGCTGATTTTGCTAACGTGGAATCACAGCTGCACCTAGGGGTGTCAACAAAACCCGGGCTGACCCGACCCGAACCGCCTCGGTCCGACTCGGCCCTAAAATTTAGGGTATTTTGAGGTCGGATCTCAATTTGACCCTAAAACTTGTGGTACCACTAGGGTTGGGGTATAATCAACCCACCCATTGACACTCTGGGCCTACCCACTGACTTTCCCTCTCTCGGTCTCTCTCCCATTCTCTCTCCGCTCTCTGCGCGCATAGCGGAGATGAAAAAACCCAAGGTCTAACGTCGTCGTCGTCGTCCTCTTCGTCGCCCTCGATCTCCGAATCGTCCTCGTCCTGGAACACCCAGCGGGACTCCGTCGTCCTGGAACACCCGTCGTCCTCATCCTCGATCTCCGAATCGCCTCTCCCCTCTCCGATTCGCCGTCCTCCTCCATACATTGATCAGGTGGGAGAAGAAGTTCGAAGCTAATAAGTACCCTATCGTCGGTCGCGTCGTCTCTATCTCCCTCTGCGTGTGCGGATGTCGATGGCTTCGATTGGATTGTTAGGGCTTGTAGCGCGAGCTTTGCTTGTTTGTTGGGTCTTCGGTAATTTGTTTTGTGCGCGAGGGTTTGTTTTCGAATCTAGCGATTTGAGTTGGTGCATCGATGGGATATTGGTTTTTTTTTGGTTTGTGGTGACAGGAGGAGCTGCAGAGGACGAATCTCAGGAATGCCGGGTTTCACAAGTGGGAGATGCTCATCTTGAAGTAAGCACACACCTTCCAACTTCTTATCCACCCAAAACACAACAAAAAAGCAAGAAAATCATACAAAATCATCATTCAATCTCTACACTTAACATGATTGATTAGGTCTTAGCATCTATGCTTCATCCATGGAAGCATCCCATCCCTCGAAACAAAGCATACAAGCTCTTGCCTTACTGCATTCGCTAGTCATTCCGTAATCAGAACCAGATTCACCGGTCATTCGGGTTGCAGGGGATCGGCTTACTCGGGGACAAAAGCGGTGGTGTACAAATCAAACGAGAGGAGGAAGGTGGAAGAGAGCGGGTACAGAATTATCGGCAACATTGTTGAGGTAACTTTTCGGAATTGGTTTGACTGTAAAACGGGTCTGATTGAAGGGCTATTGTTGTGCTCGTGGTTTGACTAAGTTTGGCTGCTGTTGATCGGCTTCAGCCAAACCGAACCTCTGATTTGTATGTTTTTATCAGATGGTGTCACAAACTTATCTCTTGTGCGGTGGTGTCACGTCGAGGAGGGAGGCCGCGGGGCGGAGGGTGAACATCTGGGGTCAGATCTTTATGCCCTAAAATTTTGCCCTCTTTTTCTTTCTTTTTCAGGGGTTATTCGTGGGTGGAGTGGAGAGTGAGGGACAAGAGG
The DNA here is from genome assembly GCA_031216285.1 of Syzygium syzygioides. NCBI lineage: Eukaryota > Viridiplantae > Streptophyta > Magnoliopsida > Myrtales > Myrtaceae > Syzygium > Syzygium syzygioides. Next base: position 14,781,808 of record CM062245.1, on the reverse strand, counting down.
AGGAGGAGGAAGTATGAATTGGAGCATTCGGCGTTTGCGCGCGCGCGTGTCTTGATTGATTAATTCTTGTCGGGATTTTTGTCCAAATTTCTCTTTTTGTTTTTGGGTCTTTGGTGGGTGGGATGTAAGAGAGAGAGAGAGAGAGAGAGAGAGAGAGAGAGAGAGAGAGAGAGAGAGAGAGAGAGAGAGAGAGAGAGAGAGAGAGAGAGAGGAAGTGCTATGTGATGCAGTGAGCTTGTGGCACAGGGCTTGGCAGGTTTTAAGAAATGGAGGTGTGATGAAATGAACTGGAGGGGGGGTTAGACAAAAGTTGCAGTTTGCAGGTGCAGTAGCCTTTTCGGAGAGGGAGAGAGAGAGAGAGAAAGTGGGGGACGGCGAGGGAGGGAGGGAGGGATCTTTGAGCGTTCTGCTGTATTTATGGAGTTATAGTGGGGAGTGCTGGAGGCTTGGGAGGCTGTCTTTGTTTCTTCTTTTCTCTTTTCGTTTTTTTTCAAGTGTTGTTGGCAATGATTCTGAATAGTTTAGTCTCTTGTTTTTTTTGTTTGATTGATTTTTGTCTTAGTGAGAAACCTGAAGTTCTGAATCTTGTTCATCTGTGTATCTTGGATAAGGATATAAGTGTGAATTCATTTAGGGGGCCTTCTTATGTTCCTGGATATTTTAAGCACCATCTATCTTAACAGGAGAGGCATGTTTTTGTTTGGTGTCCATTTGTATTTGTCAAGAGTATGTTGAGGACTACATTTCTGATTATAGTAATACTTTCCAGGTTCTAAGTGTCATAGATAAAATGATTGCTAAATGTCTGAGACAAGTGCTTCTAGTGTGACACAAAAAAGGACGAGATCTTCGGTATGGGAACACTTTAAACATATTCCTGATGAAGAAAAGGCTGAATGTATATACTGTGGGGCATGTATTGGTTGTGCTAGTGGTCAAGGGACCAGTTCAATGCATCGTCATTTAGCTAGATGTAAGGAATTTCCATATGCAAATGTCGAGAAAAGGCAAAAAAGTGACTCGGGTCCTTGAAAATTTAATCAAGATGATAGTGGAAAAGAATTGGCGATCATGTTTATTCTTGATGAATTGCCTTTCAAGTTGGTAGAGCATGAGGGATTTCGGCGATTTGTGAACAAAATCCAGCCAAATTTCTTAATACCATCGCGCAACACTTTGAGGCGCAAATGTTATGATTTTTACACGGATGAAAGAAGTAAGTTGAAGAAATATTTCTTGGAGACATCTCCAAGAGTGTATCTTACAACAGACACATGGACTTCTTATCAAAATTTGAGCTATATGTGTCTCACTGCTCATTTTGTTGATGCCGATTGGAAGCTGCATAAGAAAATATTAAATTTTTGTCAAATTCCGAGTCATTCTGCCGAGATAATAGGAAAAGCGGTTGAAAAATGCTTGATTGATTGGGGGATTCAAAGCATTTTTTTTTATCACCGTAGATAATGCTAGCTCAAATGATTTGGGAATTCAATATTTGAAGAAAAGACTTAACTCTCGGAATTCTCTGGTATTGAGAGGTGAGTTGCTTCACATGAGGTGTTGTGCTCACATATTGAGTTTGATTGTGAGAGGGGTTGAAAGACATAAATGATTCGATTGTTGGAATACGTTCAGCCGTATGTTATGTGAGGTCTTCTCCTGCGAGGTTGAGACGGTTTAAAGGTTGTATTGAGCTAGAGAAAATTGAGTCCAAGAGTCTTGTATGTTTGGATGTCGAGACTCGTTGGAACTCGACATATATAATGTTGGAAGCAGCTTTGAAGTTTCAAACAGCTTTTAGCTCATTGGAATTTCAAGATGGAAAATTTGTTGAGGAGCTTTCCAAGGTGAAAGGATTGCCCACTAGTGATGATTGGGAGTATGCCCGTCACTTTCTTCCTTTTCTGAAGTTGTTCTTTGATACGACTTTAAAAGTTTCGGGTTCTTCTTATGTCACTAGTAATGATATGGTGAAAGATGTGTATGGGATTTATATCATGATTGACAGATGTTGTGAAAATGAGGACCCGACTTTACAGGAAATGGCTAAGAGAATGAAGATCAAATTCAATAAGTATTTTGGCAATGTGAATAACATCAATCTTACTTTATTCATTGCTTGCATACTTGACCCGCAGCATAAGTGGGAATATGTAAAGTGAATGATTAATCGTGTTTATGAAAGCAAGCAGGTGGAAACTTTACAAGATAAAGTAATAGAATCTCTGACGTCTTTGTTTGAGCAATACCGCACTGGTGTATGCCCCCCAAAACAACTTGAGGCTAAAGAGCACAAGGATTATTAATGTGTCAAAGTCTCCGGTGATTAGTGCTGATATTATGACTGCAATGTATCTTAGCGAAACTGGACAACAATATTTGGAAGAAAAATCTGAATTGGACAAGTATTTGGAGGAAGGATGTGAACATTATAGCGTTGAGTTTGATATCTTAAGTTGGTGGAAAATAAATTCTTCAAGATATCCTATCCTTTCTTCCATTGCTCGAGATATTTTGGCCGTGGCCGTCTCAACTGTAGCATTAGAGGCTGCATTTAGTACAGGAGGCCGTGTGCTTGATGTATTTCGTAGCTCTTTAACCCCAAACATGGTGGAGGCTCTTATATGTGCTCAAGATTGGTTACGATCCGCGCCACTTTCACGTTCAATTGAAGAGGACTTAGAAGAACTCGAAATCTTTGAGTCAGGTGAAAAAATATGGTTGTAGAATATTAATACCTTTCTATGTTTCAATGGATACGTTAATTCTCATTTTTATTGTGAATTTAATGTAGAGTTGCCAACTACAACCATGGAGCCAAACTCGATATCAATTTCTCTAGATGATTGATGAAGTTGGAGATTGCCATTTTAGGTAACTTGTCAGTTTTTACTCGAGACTCTAAGTAACTTGGGACCTATTTTTACTACATAGTGTTTGGACTATTACAGTTTTAATAGAAGTATGGTAAAACTATTTAATTAGCTTATAATCAATTTTCTTTTAGGGCATTTGGCATTTCATAAATCGATTTGCTTGGGTAGCAGGAGATGATGTCCTTCATTCTGATGCTGTCATTTCACAGCTGCTCCAGTTTCCCTTTAGGCTTATTTTATCCTCATGCTTCTCAAATACATATCAGATGCACTTTTCCATTCACTTTTCTTTTTTTGTTCTTGGCTCAAAGTTGCTATGGTTCATCTTGCAGCCTGAGTACTCTTATGTGGATGTAGATGGAACCGTCCCTGCAGAATCAGCTCAGGTATCTATTTGACAAAGCTTTTTCTCCTTTTACAGTACTTTGAGATGATTTGCTACAGTTTGATTTGTTGCCATGCACGGGAAGAGTGAATAGATATTTATTTTTAGGATGATTTTTTTTTGTCGAATTTTTCAAGATCCGGATTGTACTCCTTGTTCTGGTCATTATCCTGTTTGTTTATGTTCAATCTGTTTGCGGTTGTCCCAAATGCAACTCAAACAATCTATCTTGCATTATGATGTCATATGTTGCGACAGCTTGCAATACAAAAGTTTCCAGGTTTTCTCAAGCAAACTCTTAATCGACAGGCTGATGGACTCAAGGCAGTAGAGCGAGCAGGGATTGCTGCTAGTCACCGACAATTACTACGCGACCCTACTGTCTTTCAACTCATCCAAAAATGGTTGGGATATGAGCAGGTCAGCTACCCCAAGCGTGTTAGGACTTCGCGAGTAATGGATTCTTCTTGAAGTGTATAGACATAGCATAGGAGTTGTCTCATACCGGAGAATTTGTTCTCCAAGGTCCCTTTCTCTAGAAATTGGAAACCGAAATGTGTATTTGCATTGTCGAAAATGTTAGATCTATCACCATTTGAATGTAAAAGAAATTTGATTTTACAAGGATTAATCTGAAAGTTGATGTCCAGGATACTATCATCTCTGAAGAGCACAGCACCAGGGAGTCAACACAGTGTATACATTTTAAAGCTGCATTCAATGACTCTATGTAGAAATTTTTCTTTATGAGAATTGTCTTCTGCCTTTTGATGTTACTATCTGCGCGAAAGGGAAAAAAAAAAAACATAGCCCGGCCCAACCCGACCCGGGTCTTGGAGGTGTACGGTGAACAAGGTCTTGGGTGAGTCTGGGCAGGTCAAGCATGACCGCGTAGTTTTCGGGTCGGGTCAGGTCGGGTATTAAGAAAGCTCGACCCGACCCATTGACACTCCTAGCTGCACCCAATGTTTTCTCCTCCGGAAAGAAGAAAGGGCAAGCGTCGTGATGCTTGCGTAAAAGCTCGTATTGTGACATCCCAAATTTCGACCCATTTTTGGGATTTATAAAATGCGTAATTTGTCAGTGTGCTTATAGTAAAATCTCGTCTGGGAACTGATCACTCCCGGTTATCATTTTAAATTAGAGATTTCGCTAGAATCGCACTCGATCAAATTTGGCCGTTATTTAGACCCCGGACTTGGCAGTCGATTTTCGAGAGTGTCGAGACGAAATAAATTGGACGGTGTCAATATTATTGTAGCCAGTGTTGAGATTGTCAGGAATAATGGAAAAATAAGAGTTTTTGACCAGGTGCGAATTTGGACCAGTAGACCTCCCTCGTTAAAATTTGGTTTAATTAATTTGGCCTTTGTCCCTTTTTATGTGTGAGGCTTATTTTGGACCGGTAGACCATTTTTCGGTTTTGAATTCGGACCTTCGGTTTGCGTTTAATATTTGAATTTGTATAACTTTTTTAATTTCTCTCTCTCTCTCTCTTCCCTTTTGACTGCGCGTTCGCCCCCCCTTTTCGGTCACGTCTCCCCCCTACTTGTCAGACCCATACCCCTACTCCCTCTCTCTTCTTCTTTTTCTTTTTCTTTCTTCTTCTCTCTCCTCTCTCTTCTCTTTCTTCTTCCTTTCTCCTTCTTCCCCGACTGGTTATGTGCGTGCGTCTACTCGCCCGATCGAACGCCGCATGACCGTCCTCCGCCTCAGCCCGACACCGCGCGTCAACGTCGTCGCCCCGACCGAGCTGCGCCGCCGTCGGTCGCCGCGACCGCTCGTCGCCGGCCTGCCCACGGAATGCACGAACAGCAGCTCGTCGCTGCGGCCGCCGCGATCCGGCGCTACCCAACCGCCCGGCGGTTTGTCCTCCATCGTTCGGCCAGCCGCCGCCGGTCCGCACCCCCCCTCAGCCCCGATTCCTCTCTCCCTCACCCTTTTCCCTGTTTTTCTCTCCCCCAAGGCTTCCCCTGTTCTGGACTTCTCCCCGCTGCTGCAGCTCGCCGCGCCGCCCCGTCGCCGCCGCGAGGTCGCCGGTGCCGTCGCCGTGGGCCAACGTTCCCCTCTCCTCAGCCAGCAGCCCTTCCACTCCAGCCATCACTCTTCTCTCTCTCTCTCTCTTCCTCCCTTGTTTGGCCGTGGAAGGCCTTCGCCGGAGCGCCGGTGCCGCCGCCGGAGTTGTCCCACCACCACCCCATACCTCACCAGCCTCACCAGTCCGTCCTCTCTCTCCCGACCGTCGCGACCAGCCACCCCTCCGCCTAGGCTCGCGCCGTTCGCCGGAACCGTCGCTCGCCAGAACCGCCGCTGCCGTTACTGTTCCGGCGAGGCGTCGCCGCTGTCCAGCCGCCAATGCCACGTGTTCGGCTCGGTTTGAAGCTTAAGACACCCGGTGAGTTTGACCCTAAACCCTAATTAGGACAATTTGCATTTTTGGACGGGTTTTAGGAGTTAATTTAGGGTGGCTGCTGTTAGGGGCTGGTTTTGTGATGTTTTTGGTATCGATGATGATTATTTGGTCGAGGTTTAGTGGCCCGTATAGTGCTGTGATGTGGCGAAGCATAGGTGTCGGGATTTGGATAAAATGGTGGATTTGGTAGATGAAATTAATAGACCGGGTGGTGGCTGTTTTTGTGACTATTCAACGGGCTGAGTGCGATAAATTAATGGAGGTTTTGTGGCTCGAGAGGCACGGTTCAATGGTTGGACGGATTGAATCAGAATGGCCCAAGTTTGGGTAAGTTCGGGTCTAGAATGCGGATTCTAGTGCGCGCCTTAATTGGCATTATGGGTGATTGATCAAAATGATATTTTGGGGAGTTAAATAGAAAATTTTGAGGATACTTAGTGGCCTAGAGTGACCGGCTTGGGGGCTGCCCATGCTGATACTGAATCGGGACGAGGCGCGAATGATTAGAAGTTAATTAAGTGGTTTAGGATTTGATTTGTGGGCTGACTTAATTGTGATGACATATGTGATGAATTGGAAGCTTTGGATGCCGATTTTGATGCGGTTTAACATCCTATGGTGGGCTATTCGTGGGTAAGAATTATTGAGATTAATTAGCCTAAATTCGGATTATTTAGGACTTAATTAAAGAAATTCTAAACATGCCGTGATTACTTGATTTAGTGGTTGATATGTGGGCTCATTGGTGATGGATGTGGGGATGTTATGTTGCGTGCCTTGATTGGCCGAGAAAGGAAGTAGTAAAGTGGACCCGAATTTGTGAACGTGGATGGGTCATTTACGAGAATTATGTGCCATTGGTGTGTTTAAGCTTAATTGCTTTTAAAACTGTGTTATTAGAGTATGTCATGACTAAGTTAAATATATTGAATTGCTACTAGAACCCGTCATGGCATTGATGGAGCATGACTTGACATGATTTAATTGCATGCCTATGAGTGGATTTGCATGCTTGTTGGAAGTCGCAGTATTGCTTGAGAGTGGAACTGCAGACACACACATTTTTGCATGCTCAGCATGGACACATATGGGCGCTGGGACTTGTATGGTGCCATTACATGTGATTTCACATATTATGTTTCGATATGGCTGGAATCGTGAGTGCAAAATTGCGCGTACCTGACATGAATATTGTGGCCTTCGGGTCGGAATAAACTGTGGCCTTCGGATCGGGCCTTCGGGTCGAAATAAACTGTGGCCTTCGGGTCGGGCCTTCGGGTCGGAACAAACTGTGACCTTCGGGTCGGTTCAACTATTGTTGGCCTTAAGGTCGTGGCCTTCGGGTCGGTTCAAGTATTGTTGGCCTTAGGATCGTGGCCTTCGGGTCGGTATATCCGTTGGCCTTCGGGTCGGAATTATTTGATTTATTCCTGATAATGGCAATTGTGTGCCGAGATGGTATCTTAAGTACATGTACCACAGTTTGCACGTGATTATTGTTGATAAATTGCCTAACCTGTAGGGCTGGAATATAAACGATTTAGGCCGCGGGCCTCGGAATTTATGGTTATTTAATGATACATTGCTTAGCGTGTTTAATTAACCTGTCAGGAGGTACATGTTAGCCTAGTTTAAGTTTAGGGGATTACTCGCTGAGATTTATTCTCACGGTTGTTGAAAAACCGATTTTTTTCAGACCCTCGGCCTTGAGATATCGACCGTACCGATTCGTTTTGGGATTCCTTATCGGATAGACCGGGAAGAGTCGGTGTACCTGATGCCGGGAGTGTGGACCCTCAGTGTCCCGATGGAGAATTGGCGAACCCTAACCACCCGGGCCACTTACCCCTTGCTGATAGTAGTGGCCATTGACCGCTTTTGATTTTTGAGGTTCAAGTTGTATATGAATTTTGTAAAGGTTCTCCCTGGCAATGCAAGTGTGTATTTGTTTATATTGATGGTTGCGTGGCTATCCTTGGTTATGTGAATTATTGTTCGGGTGTTTGTTAATTCCGTTGTGCTTTGTTTTCTGTCGTTTTTGGGAGTTGGGTCGGCGACGCGTCCTGGGACGTCGCACACAAATCGACCTCTGCGAGGGATGTGGCGCGTCGAGAAGTGCAGGGCGTGACACGTATTGCTGACTTGCCGTCCATCTGTACACCGTGGTGCCCACTCACTGTGCACTTCAGCTCTTTTGTTTGCATCTCTCTCCATGAAAGGAGGAGCAAGCACCATTCCACCGGCCGCCGCCCCCAGCTCACCTATGCCCGCTGCACCGCAAGTCCTCCCCCCCGGTAGCCGCCCGTTGCCGCCAAATTTGAACGCCGCCGCCAACCTAACCACCAGCCATCGCCAATAGCCCACTCGGCAACCACCAACAAGCTCAGCCCTCCACGACCATTAGCGCCACCCAGAGAAAATTATATGATGGCCCTCCGTAACACAATTGGCCATTATATACAATACAATACGAAAATCTCAATCTCACGCAGATTTCCCTCTTCCCTCGTTTTTCTAGCGTCTACAACCTGGACGTCCTCGTAAATGAAATTAAAGAAAAATGAAGCATACACCGTGAGCACAAAAGAAATTCTACACAAGTGGTCTCATTTGTTCTCAATTCTTAATTCGAGGATTTTAGCCATCAACTCTTTCGAATCAACAGCGTAAAAAACTGCTCGTGTGTCTCTTTTTCACCCCGTCCAAACTATGCTATAAATTAATGACTTTGTTTTCGAATTTGCATATGTGCTAAACTAAAGTTGGCCGAAGGCCGGATGCCCCTTTTATCGCGATGAAACCATCAAGAAAATCCATTTCGGAATTCTACATTTCAGCTCACCTAAGCAAGTGCCTAATACATAATAATTCTCAGGAGGGAAGCAATGTCACTGATCATCTCAATGCACAGCATTTAGCACAAGGTTTTACTTGGTGCATTGCCTTGATCTAGCAGATCCCTTCAAGGTTCTTCTGCTAAATATGGCCCTCCAGTATGATGCTCTGATTGTAGATCTTGGGTTGCAGGTTCTTCATTTTGCGTGCTTCCGCCATGTTCAATGGGAAACGTGCATTTCCGGTTGTCCCTTTCGCACCATACAGGCAATACTTCGACCACAATCTTTCGCAGCATATTCTGCTCAACACTCTCCTTGACAAGCTCTTCTAAGTCATCTGTATTCCCCGAAAAGTCTAACAAATCGCTGCACAGGCGTCGATGTTTACAATAGTCCAAGATGGCCTTCGTATTGATCTGATCTGGCTTAACTGTCTTGACTCCTTCCAGTGATGCAATCGATTCCACACCGTTCTCTCTGCCCGTAAAGATTATAAGCTTGGAATTGACTCCTGCAGTTAGACCTGGGACTTCGAGCGTGGCATTGGAATTTCTTGCTATTACTATCCGAAGAGGTTGATTAGCACCAGGTTCTTGGGAAGTGGGAAGTGACGGTTTATCAGCTAATGAGGTTGAAGAGAGTATGACTGCGTCATATTCCTCCAGTAACTTGGAGTAGTACCCACCGGAGTCGATGGCTCCTTCACCAAGATGATCTGAGACTTGACCATTAAGGGAGATGGAGTACCTAAAAGTCATAGAAACTATTTTAGTTGCTTGTTTCAAACAGTTCAATTCCAGTATCGATTAAAGATACTTTCTTCCCTGCACATGCGAATTGGTGCATCTTCAATGCTGCTGAAAGATACATTGATAAGCACGAGTTACTTCAATGCATGACCATTTATCTCGACATGAATACAACATTTTGCACTTTGAATACAACAGCAAACTGTAGAAAGTTCACCTGAGAGCGATAAGAGGCTTTCCAGTGAGCATCAGATGGATATAGGCCTCATTGAGCTTCTTGCACAGCGCTTCCTCCACACCAACAGTCACCTCAATCCCCACAGCTCTTAATCTATCAACACCTTTTGAAGCCACAATTGGATTAGGATCTACCATCCCAACTACAACCTTTCTTACCTTGGCTCTGATCATTGCTTCTGTACACGGTGGAGTCCTTCCATAATGGTCACATGGTTCCAGGCCCACATAAGCAGTTGCATTCTGCGCCAAATCCCCAGCATCTCTCAAAGCAAACACCTGCATGTGGGTATTGTGATGCGACTAGTTTATAAGGTCAAAAATTCTTAACCTAAATCGCGGTTTCACAAAAGGTTTCATTATTCCATAGAATAAAAGGGAAGGATACAAGATCAACCAAGTGAAAAATTTCCATAACTTAACCAGTTCAATATACTTGGGATATTCTGCAGGGAACTTATATATTTTCTTCTTTATACTAGCGGGCATCCCAGAACCCTGTAATGTTCAACTTCAGAACAGCAAAAGAGAATGCTCGTCATCAATTAAAATGTGAACAAGCAGCATCGATATCTCAATTTTCTCGGCTGTGACCTAGGTAAAGTCACGGGAGAGCTAAACTCCGGCCTGAGGGGAACTGCCCTGTGTTCCTGTCAGCTACTTGGAAGGTGGGGGAATGAAGCTTCAAGCCTAGTGGTCACAGTTGTACCGTCCCAACACCATCTTCTCCAGCCACCAAAAGAAAAATACCAGCCAAAACACAATGCAATGTCCTCTAAACAGAGGAAAAGTGTAGTTCTATTCGTCCTAGTTATATAAGCAACTAGAGATAGAAGGTGAAACCTTAAAAGTGAGCGAATGTAACTGACCTCAGCATGAGGCTGACCAGCTTTAGGATTGAAGCCTTCACCGACAGTCTTTCCATCCTTGACAATTACGCATCCCACCATAGGATTGGGGCTTGTACAGCCAATCGCTGTCCTCGCAAGCTCCACACACCTCCTCATGTAAAAACTGTCATCATGTTCTTCCATTCCACGTTGAACTCTAACTGACCGGCTGCTTTTACCCAAACCCATGAGTGGCCAAGACAACTTTCCGGATGAAGTGTACAATCTAGCAACAGAACCCGAGTTGTATCCAAGTTTAGTGGGTGGATGCCACAGTGAAGTAGTGCAAGCGAAGAAATGCGCAGAAGGTGGCAAATCAGAAGGAGTGAGAGGTTAGGAAAAGAGAGTCCTAAGAACTGCATTTTATTTCCCTTCCTCTAAATATGCTGAGATGAGAAAGGCAAAACTTAGAGGCGATCTAAGGGGACTAAAGGTAACATAGTGTCGTCGAGGATTGTCTTCTTTGTTGGACTCTTTAAAAGAAGATGGATGCTAATACAGAAGCTTTGGTAGGAAGCAGAAAGCTGATGGTGGTAGTAAGTACACTAATCTTTCTACCATAGAAAATCATCAAGAGTGACCCATTCTTTGTCCACTAGGCATCATCGCGTTGTCAAAGAGAGAGATACGCGCAGAGAAAGCAGAAGCTAATCGGATGAGAAGGGTTTTTAAAAGGGATAAGGCAAGCACTTTTGAAAGGCACGGCCAAAGTAGTCGCCGCTGTGCTCTCTCTCAAGCATTTTGCTCAAGTAGTCATAGCCCAGAAATGACATTTTGGCTTTACATGCATTGAATCTTTTAAGTAAGAATGGCGCATTGGCTCTACATGCGTTGAATCTGTAGTTAGAGAAATTTAGGGGCTAATCACTGTAATTTTGTTGACTATATTTGGTCAAAGATTGGGACAAATTCAAAGCATTTCCAGATCGTGGAAGAGCTCTTCTGATATTTATGAAAGTTAGATACATGTCTCCTTCATCTATCTCTTTTTCTTTTGCTTATTTTTTTCTTTTTACTTAATTATATCCATTTTTTATTCCCTTCCATCATTTCTTGAAGTCCATTAGTTTGACCCCATAGAATCTGAACCCAATTTTTCATAGAAACTTAGAGCAATTATTTGTATTTCACCAAATAAAAAATATATAAATAGTCCTTGAATTGTCGTCCCTAAAATTTTAATTTATTTAATTTGGTCCCTGAACTATTGATAAAATATCCAATCTAATCCATAGTCTATATAAATATGTTTAATGTCATTATTCCATTAATTTAAGTTAACGAAATATGCTAATGTAGCTTCTAATCCATTAAATTTGAACAGTAGACCGAAAAAAAATTTATGTGTGGTTATCCACGTAAGATATTCAAATGGAACATTTACCAATAATTCTACAACCACGTTGAATATATTAAAAGTACAATAATGACATTGCACCAAAGTTCATGATCCATTTTTGTCATTTCCCTTTAATAAAACCTAAGTACAAATGGGAAAAGAATTTAACTCATACTATGAAATTGTATCTTTGAATTATGTTATGATGATTGCATACTTTGTAACAAAATTATTTTACATCAAAATTGTTATTTTCACAATAATATCAAGAGATAAGTGCACTGGAAATCCTAAAATTTATCACGAAAGTTCAATTAAATCCTAAAACTTATTAAACTAGTGCAATTAAATCCTTCAATGAACTCAGCCTAATTTGGCTAAATGAAAATGTTGATATGACTTTTTTATTATCTTCTCTCTCCTATGTGAATAATGCCAAAACAACGTCGTTTTGGTCCAAATATAATTTTTTGTTTAAATATTATTTATATTAAAACAAAAAATATATTAAATTAAAAAAAAAAAGAAGGAAGGAAAGCTAAACCGCAGCCCTTGCCTGGCTTTCTTTCCTTTTTTATATATATTTGTAAAGTCAGCTTATTTTTTAATATAATTTAAATAATTAAAAAATCAAATTTTGACTAAAACAACATTGTTTTGGCCACGTCAGTACCACATTGGAGAGAGAAAATAATAAAAAAGGTCATGTCGGTATTTTTTGTTAGTCAAATTAGACAGAGTTAACGGAAGGATTTGATTACGTCAATGTGAGAAATTTTAGAATTCGATTGTATTTTTTGTAAGTTTTAGGACTTAAATGCATTTTTGTGAGAAGTTTTAGAACTTTCAGTGCACTTATCACTATAAATTTTGACTAATTTCTTGAACCTCAACATCATGATAATTTATAATTTCTTTTGCTTAATATTCTCTCTTTTGAAAACAAGGGAACTGATAAGAGTAAGTCTTTGCTATGTACTTTTATCTTATATTAATATAGAGCAACTTCAGTTTTGAGACACTTTGTCTTGTCCTTCCGCCCCCAAACACGAGATCTTGATCCATCCTGCCGACCAGTGGCACCAAACTCAACAACCACCAATTAAGGGAAAAGTACTAAAAAAGTCATAAATCTATTGCAATTGTATCAATTTAGTGCTAAACCTTTCAATTGGATCAATTTAGTCTTAAACTTTTTCACATTAATTTCAATTAGCCAATTTAAACCGAAAATCGCTGACATAGATATCAGCCGTTCTACGTGGCACGGCCGGCGCTGATGGATATTTTTATTAATATTTTAATAATATTTTTGAATTTTTTTATACTTTTCTTTTCTTATTATTTTTTTTCCTTTACTTCATCTTTTTTACTTTTATTTTGGCCGGCGGCGTGGCCATCTCTACATCACCACATAGAGACAAACGTAGATTTATGGTTAGGCCCTCAAATTTGAGTATGCAACCTCGGAGGGACCTCTGATCCGACGTTGGCAACCTTAGTCGCTATGTTTGACCGTCGATTTTCAGTAGTTGGTTTGAGTTCAATTCAAGATTTGGAATTGACCACCACAATGTCGCTCCGCGCTTTTAGCATGCTAAGGAGGTACTTCCATTTGTCACGAATGGAGAAACTATCCCCAAATGCGCTACTAGGATCCGATACAGATATTTCGCTCAAATGTCCTGCAAACATCCCATCACTAGACAAACGGGGTCTTCCAGACCATACCTCGCATGATAATGGGTTGTGATTTTTTTTATAATTCTATTTAATCTAGGTTTTCAATTTGGAGTCGTTACTAGTCATTATTAGTAAGTTGACTAGAAACTTAATCGAGGTATGGGAGAAATACCACGATTTTGTGAATCAGAGATTCTGAATATGAGAACTTGGTTACGTTAATGATCCCAAATTGACATCTTTAATGCCCTTTCAGTACCTAAAATGATACGATGTGTTTAACGTGTCACACGAGTTTCCGAGATTTATTCACTAATTCTAACTATTCTAATCGTGGGAACTTAATCAATCAATATAAGTAGCACAATCAATTGCAATCAAACAAAATAATCCTAATGGCTATTTTTATGGAATTTTTGGATTCAATTTTCTATTTTTCTTGATTTTCTCTATTATTTTGACTAAAAGAAATTAAGAAAAAATTTAGGAAAATTCTAAAAAATTTGGTTTTGGCTTAGAAATAGGTCCCTAAGTTTGGCCAAGCCTCCTAATCCTAATCATAATTTTATGATTTTTGAAAAAATTTAAAAAATGAATTAAAAATCAAGTATCAACACACGGCAAAGGCCACGATGACACTACCCAAGTGTTGGTGAGGGCAATTGAGCTCTTGTTGGCCTTTGGCGACTGTTGTCATTGGTCCAAGCACCTGTCCACACACAAAGAATTTTCTTTCTATGGCTCATTTCGAGAGATTTAAAGAGCACCAACTTAGAGTTACAATAGGGTGCTGGTGACGAGGAGGGTGTTAAGAATGTATAGTAGAAACTCGATACATTCACTTGGGGAGATCACTAAAAGATACCCTAAATTCAAGTTTGTTGATATCCGTTGGACTCACCTCCACTCAAAAATTTAAGCCAACAATTTATGAGCCAAATTAAATATATTAATTACTCTATACCACATCAATTCTCCAAAGTAAGACTTTCTAACCCAACCAATATGTGCATCTCAACAATCCCTGCTCTACACTACATCAATTCTCCAATGTAGGAATATCTAAATAACTCACACATGCATCTCATTAATTTCTTTTTCACTTGTGAGCTTAGTGTTAAGTCTGCTCCCCCTTAATTCAAGTATCCTTCTACATCAACATATCTCAACTTAAATTTACAACGCCCACTTCCATCTATGGTCTCTTTCTCTAGACCGAACCATGGAGGCTACCTCCGCCTCACATGTGATCTCACTATTTAGTTTGCTCCCCCTTAATTCAAGTACCATTCTACTAACATATCTCAACTTGAATCTCTAACACCCAACTTCATCCTTAATCTCTTTCTTAATAGATCGAACCATGGAGGTTGCCGTCGGGTTTGCGCTACTCCACCACGACGCTCACCATCCAGAAACCACATTGGTCACCAAATCCCTTACTTTAGATATTCACAAAACATTGGAACATATTGGGGGCCCACCAATCTATTATCAGCTCTGATATCACTTGTTGGAAGGACACGGTAGAAGCCCGATACCTTTGCCCGGAGAGATCACAAAGAGGGAGCCTAAGTCCAAGCTTGTCAATATAGATAATTAGATATATCTTTACTTAAAAGCTTAAACCAATGAGTTATGAGCCAACTAAAATATATTAACTTCTTCACGCCACATCAATTATCCAATATGAGATTTTTCTAACACAACTTACGTGCATTTCAACAATTTCTTCTCCTTCACATGTGAGCTCAGTGTGAAGTCCATTCCCTCTCAATTCAAGTATTCTTTTGCGTGAATTTATCTCAACTTGAATCTTCAACTCTCAACTTCATTTTGTGGCAAAACCATTGATGTGACTATCAGGACCACGTTGCTATACCACAATGCTCATCACCTAGAAACCGTGTTGGTAACAAGATTCCTCCCTTGAGATATTTAAGGAACACCATAACATATATAGGGCCTACCAATTTACTATCGGCTCGGATATCACTTTTTGGGAGCTCATTGTAGAAGTATGATACATTCACCTGGGGAGATTGTCAGGAGAGAGTTTAAATCCGAGACCATCAATATCAAGTTTAACCCACATCCACTAAAAAATTTAAGCTTATGAGTTATAGGCTTACTAGCATATATTAATTGCTCCATACTACATCAATTCGTTGATGTATGAATTTTTAACCTAACTCACACTCATATCTCAATAGAAGGAGGCATGGGTTGTGCACCATTCAAGTACGATGAGGGGTAGGCATCTCTCATCGAATCGGGCATAGGTGATAGGAAATTCCCCGCCTCTCGTACCAGATGAAGAGACAGAAGATCTTGGCCAGTGTGAATTTCTTTCCCCTCCTACTTCCTCTCATCCAAGAACATGATGGTTGTACGCTGAATGTTAGGCTTCCGTCGTGAAAGATGTATGGATGATTACCGCCATTGCACTCAACACTAACGTGACAGTGAAGAAAAAGAAAAAAGATTGCTCGGGACTCGATTTTTGTTCCCTATATTGAAACAAGAACACAACTAAACTTCAAGGCGAAAAGATGGGGTGTGTGTCTGGTACGGTTTTTTCAAAGCTGATAAGTTGTAATATAGTTGTCGTGACTTTTCGAGACGCCAGGTAAAAGTTTCACAATTGCTACCCTCGCCATTGAAGTAGCTTCCACAAAGTTAGCGCTTGTAGCTATTAAATTTTTAAAGATTATTTTAGCAGAACAAAAGTGCCCATACGAAAATCCTCCTTTTTATATTTTTTTCTAGAACTTTGAAATAACAAGTAATAGGATTAATATATTAGCTTCATGATAACAAAAACATGGAAAAATATAATATATGATATGATCGTAATCAGGATGGTTATTCAAACTCGTGGTTATTGCACACGCAAATCTTCATTAATATATTTCTTTGCAAGGAAATTTATGGCAACTTTTTTTCAAATTTGAAATAAAAATAATAATATTACCATATTCATTTTATGATGGTCGTGATAGTAATAAGAACGTATAAAATAATAATGACAACGATAATATATTGCTATTTCTTGTGCCAAAAGCTCTAATATCACGGAGATAAAAGCTTGTAAAAGCGCCGATAACGACAACATTATAAGTCTTTTTCATCATTGTGACAACCACATCAATCTCGCAACATCTTTTGAAAAATGCATTAATGTTCCGTGGTCATAGCACATTGACTTAGCTACAGTGGCACACAATAGATATAAAAAAGAAAGAGGTACTTGTTGGCAAATTTAAAATTCAATATGCCAAATTTACAAAAGAAACAGGCATTAAGGATTACAGATCAGCCAAATTTCAAAATCTCCACGTTCAAACCAAAAAAAAAACTTTTTGTTCTGAATTTCCTTCTTCTAAAGTTTGGAGAAGGATATATTTTGATTTTTTTTTTTCGGTTGAAATGGCACAAGTGGTCAATCTACTTTTACCCAAAATTCAATATTGCGCCTCTTCTTTTTTGGGCTTCAAACCCACTCATCTACTTTGTAAAATGTTACACCTATAGTCTTACCATTATACTCTTTCTATTGTCAAGTAAATTTTTGTTGATATGGACAGTTCAAATACACGTGTTATCTTATAACACACTCAATTTTTATGGGGCGCCACATAGGTACCAAATCATTAACATGAACTTTTAAGAATAAACAAAACCTTAACCCTAAATCACCCACATCCAAACCCCCCCTCACGGCCATTGCCCCTGCAGCTACCACCTCGCGGACATTGACCGCATTGCTCGTCGCTATCCCACTTGAATCTAGTGGTCATAGATGCTGCGAGCTCGAGCAAATAGCAGCAAATAGCGGCTGCGGAGGCTACCAGCTCAAGCAACCAGCGGCCATGGATGTCATGAGCTTGATCTCGAGCCGATTCCAGCTATAAGCTTGAGCCATAAATGCCATGAGCTCGAGCAACGAGCAGCTATGGATGTCGTGAGCTCGAGCAAATCATAGCCCTGGACAAGCTCGAACTTAAGCAACCATGGCCACAGGAAAAGAGATAGGGGCTAGACGTTATTTTTTTTTCAAAAAAAGTACACGTCAATGAATATTTTACATTGTCAAGTTCAAGTTAGCAAATTCCCTCACCAGATTGACTCAGGAACAGCTCTCTACATTTTTTTTTAAGGAAAAATGGATGATTTAGAATTTCGAGAAACAGCAAAAAACTATTGATGTCATTTCACATTTCTAAAAAAAAGTGATTTTCAAAAGCCAGTTGGGATGCCACATGTAATGTCAGCGTGGCATTTAATAGGGATTTAATGACCATGTCAGCATGGGATTTAACGATAATGTTAGCATTTTTGTTTATTTTTTCAACCAAAAAAAGGTATATAATTCATGAATCAAATTAGTCGAGAAAAGTTAAGGGACTAAATTATACAAATTAAAATTATTTAAGAAATGTTGTTCCCGTATCCCTTGTGTTTTTTTATGGACAGAAGTAGTCCTTATCTTTGTTGGGAGTCCACAAGAGCATTGGTACAGCACGATCCAGCTCCGCGGGTCGTAGTCAGAATTGAGTAGAGGATGACTGGAGGCTAGACGATGAACAAGACAATTGCAAGTCAAAATAGCCCTCGTTCCTATTTTAAAGGACTCAATTTCTGAAAAAAGTAGTTGCAGAGAACCCTAAAATTTGGATTTGGAATTTTTGGGACCATTAGATCCACCACTGTAAAAATGTTTTTACATATATATCATTGATGGGTGACATGTAAGTTCGGAGTTGATTGTGTAACTGCATTCTTTTATATGTCGATCATCTAATGGCGAACATGTACATTATTTTTCACATGGATAATAGACCTAATAAAAGTGAAATTTTTTTTTTGTCTTGGATGATGAAAAAGAGAACTTTCATGGCACGCTCGACATGTACAAGTGGGTTTACTAGCTTAGTTGGCAGTCCACATAAGGTCAAAACATGTGCGAATTGAGTAGGCTCTATTTAGTTGACACATACTTAATGAAAGGATGATATTGAATCCATTACAAAAATTCACAGACTAAATTAAACAAGAAAAAGTTTAGTAAGTACATTAAACATCAGGCAAAATTTCGGGACTACCTATGACAATGTGATGAATTCAAATCATCAATCATTGATAATTATTGTTATTGGCTTCCAATTTAGTAATTCATTATTAAAATTTAAAGTGAGTAAATGAAACTAAAAAGTATAATTTTCAAGTACCTATGTTATTGCTTTCTTCTCATCAATTGATAGATAAAAAAAAGATATTTCCAATTAATAAGTAAATGCATTATTTGTGAATTTTTAATCCAAATCAGATTGATTCACGATTATGATTCTCAGATATAGAAATTTACGGTGCATGCTTTTTGGTAATATGGAATTATAATTGACTTATGATTGTTACATTATGTAAATTGGGTTATTATTTATTACTTATTATGAACAATAATAATATATATCTGGCATGTATTATCTATTTGAGGTTATAGTAATATGTAATTCTACTTGTTAATAAAACACATCATTTACAAAGTAGTATGACTTTTAATTTATGAAGGGTATTTACCACAAAAAATCTCAAATTTATATACTTGTGCCACATTAACTCTAATATTATTTTCATATCATAAGAAATCTCAAACTTATATACTCATGCCACATTTACCTCAACCTAACTGGTATACTCGTACCTCATTTATATCCAAACTAATTTTTCTGTCACGATAAATTGGTACATCATGACAAATTTTCCAAAATCTCATAACAAAATTAGGACAAATGTGGCACGAATTTACTAGTCTAGAATTTTTTGTCACACGAAAATTTTTGTCGGGATAAATGTGGTACAGATGTATCGGTTTAGTATTGTTTATGACATAAAAATTAGTTTGGAATATTTTTTGGTATTTACCTGTTTATAAATTATGATTACCTAATATGCTAATTGTGTAAATATTCTACTATCGAGATGGACTATGATTTTCAAAAAATGGCAGTTAATTATACATGAGAAATGACGATTACAATAAGAAATAAAGATAAATACCTATAAATTATAATAGTTTTAATTAATAATTTCTTAAGAATATGATAATGTATATAATTAGGCTTTTAATAGAATAACGTGGAAATCATGAGGGTCTATTTGGACATTTTGCTATCGAACTTAATTTATTCCTCATGCAATCCCAACGAGAACAAAGATATGATCTTGAAGTAACTAATACATCTTCAAAATCGAACTAGAGAGTTACTAATATTTACATAATAGAAATTCCCCTTTCATTTTGAGAAACAAACATAACACAAGTATCCAGAAAAATGGCTGAAAGTGTCAGCGGCTCTCCCTTGACAACATACTGAGTAAGTTGTAGAGGTGACCGGTTCTAGGGTAGATCCATTTTGGGGACGAAACTCGAAACTTTGAAAAATTGGAATTGGGGACCCAAATTGATTGTACTTTGGAACCGACTAGTTCTACTGGGAAATTGGTTTTGTTTTGCAGAAAGAATTGTCAGTTGAGTGGCTTTGTGCATCCGCTTCAAGTAGAAGGCCATGGGTTCTATTCTCACTAGTTGCATTTCACTACTTTTCTACTTTTCTATGGAAAAATTACCAATAAAGTCATAAATTTAAACCTTTTAATTTTGTTAATTTAGTCATAAATTTATTGACAATTCATTGCTTTTTCAAGGGAAAATTACTAAAAAATTCATAAACCTATTGTACTTGTGTTAATTTAGTCATAAATCTTTCAATTCGGCTAATTTAGTCCTAAACCTTTTGATAATTTGTCAATTTAGTCATAAACATTTTAATTATGTTAATTTAGTCATTACAGCCAATTTTGATTGGAAATTGCTAACATGGCAATCTAGTTAGCATCATTAATTCTACATGGTATGGTCGACACTAATGTAAATAATTTTTACAAAATTTTAAAATTTTCTTAGTTTTTTTATTTTTCTTTATTTTCTTCTTTCTTTTTTTTTTCAATGCTGGACTGATGAGGTCACTGGCCATAGACATGCGAGGCCCCGCAACCCCTGCCAACCATGAGCAAGGGCCTCTACGCCCTCGCCCATTGGCCGGTAAGGGTTGCCACCCTTGCTTGTTGGTCGGGGAGGGCCACAAGCCGGCGAGGGTGTGAAGGCCCGCGCTTGTGGTTGGCAAGGGTCATGATGTCCTCACCCAAACTAGGGGAGGGTTGGCCGACAACCTCATCAGCCTAGCGTTGAAAAAAAAAAGAAAAGAAAAGAAGAAAAAAACAAAAGAAAAAAATTATAAAAAATTGTCTATATGAACGCTGGCATTGCCACAAATTGGCTAAATTGGCCAAATTGAAAGGTTTATGACTAAATTGACACAAATGCAAAAACTTTATATAACTTTTTTGGTAATTTCCCCCTTTTTCATGCCGATTCCATAAGAATCGAGAATTGAGAACCGAACTAATTCTTTCGAAACTAGCCTAGATGTTTCGATCTTGCTCCCGAGTCAAACCGGCCCGTTTGGTCACTCCTGGAAAGTTGGATAATGAATCGCACACATGTCTACATCGTTCACTCCTGCATCTCGTGTTCCTAGAGTCCCACTACGCGTGCTCGTGCTTCCGGAGTCACGATACTGCCCCCGTAATTATGCAAGAACTCTGGCCAAGTTGCGCAATGATAATATCTATAGATATACACATGCATACATACATAAGGAAGCAATTTAAAATCTGCAATATTGGACAAATCTAGAGAATATGGTAATTATATAGTGTCCTGCCAGTGCTAACACTTCCTCACGCGTCACCAAACTCCTACACCTAAGTAATCTAGGTTTTCATATTGAGAAAATGACGCAAATAATCCCCGAATTTTTGTCTAATGTGTAATATAATCTCTAAACTTTAATTTGTTCGGTGTGGTCGTTGAACCTTAAACCAATGCGTGATGTCGGATTTGACTTTTAAATTGTTCAATGTGATCCCTAAATTTTTGGTACATATTCAATTTAGTCCATGGGTTAGATGAAAATTTTCAATGTTGTCATTCTAATAATTCAAATTTATGGACAATATTGAATATTTTCATATAGTTCGAAGACTAGATTGAACATATATAAAAAAGTAAGGGAATACATTGGACAAAATAAAACTTCAGGAATGACATTACATATTGAGTTAAAGTTCACGGACCACGTTGATCAAATTAAAAATTTTGGAACCATATACAAAATTTGGGAATCATTGTGTCGTTTTCCCTTTCATATTTAAACTAGACGAAAAATGTGAACTTGGGTAGCAGTTGAAGTCTTTTTTTGACAACTATACTGCCCATGCTTATGTTTATATCTATCTAAAAATTGATTAGTGGTGACTTTACTCTATATTTGTGAACCCCATCATTTTTCAGTATATTATCCGAATGAGGATTTGGAAAGATTCTAAAAGGAGACGCTCATGTTCACAAAATTCGAAATGCTATAATAATATCATCTCGAAAAAATATAGATAAGCATAATATTTTTGAATATCGTTGATTTTATTATCAGGTAGCAAAAAAGTATAAACAAGATTCGAAGTCCTAGACACAAACGTATCCTTGCAAACTTACTTATGTTTACATTATCGTAATTCAATTAGAAAGCTTTTTCCAATAAGAACTTGTATTAAAAAAACCACGGAATCGTTTTCAAATCGGACGACACCCTTCCTTGTTTTGTACTGTATTTTATGCGAGAAATGATGATACACACCTATTCGGGAAAAATTGTCTAAAGAGTCATAAGCTCATTATATTTTTGCTAATTCAGTT
The DNA here is from genome assembly GCA_031216285.1 of Syzygium syzygioides. Classification (NCBI taxonomy): domain Eukaryota; kingdom Viridiplantae; phylum Streptophyta; class Magnoliopsida; order Myrtales; family Myrtaceae; genus Syzygium; species Syzygium syzygioides. The sequence continues at coordinate 14,759,578 of CM062245.1, read as the reverse complement.
CTAATTACCAATTTTTTTTGTGCATAGTCTTAAATTTTTTCGCATTTTGTCAATTAAGTCTATCCGGCCAATTTTGACAGGAATTTGCCTATGTGAATGCTCGGTTGTCCTACATGGTGCGGCCGACACTAATGTGAATAATTTATAATAATATTTTAATGTTTTTTTCGAATTATTTATTTATTTTTATCTCTTTTTTCCCTTTTGTCTTCTTTTCTGGTTTTCTATATTTCTCTTTTCCCTTCTTCCCTTCGCCGGCCATTGCAAGACCTCGCTAGCCTCAGGTGAAGGACGCCTGAGCAAGGGCCGGTGAGGGTCGTCCTTGCCCAGGTGACCAACACTCATATTCTCGACCGCATCGGGATTTTGCATCTCGGCGCTCAATCCAAATAGGGACCCGAAGAAGAAGAAGAAGAAAAAAAAACACGACGATTTCATCCCCCAAAATAAAAAAAGAGAGGGCAACAAAATGTAAGTGAAAGAAAAAAAAGAAGAGGAGTTGCATGATTATCCAAAATTTCTTAAACATTCACCTAAAAAGACAATTGCTCATCAAATTACCTATCAAAACATGCCATCATGTGTATTGTTTTGTTGGGCGCATTCGCTCTCCTCCTCCCTCATCTCTCTCATTCATTTCAAAACACCTTTAACCTCCCGCGATAGAAGGGCGTTGCTGTGTAATCTCCCTTCGCCCCCCAATCCCTCTCTCTCCCTCGCCTCCTTCCTCCGTCCGTTCGTTCGCTTCCGATTCGATCCAATCCGCTCCTCTCCGCTCCTCGCATTCTAGGGTTTCGATTCGCCTCGAAAATTCGGGGGGCCGTCCCCGGTGGTCGCGGGATCCGCCGCCGCAGCCGCCGCCGCCGTTAGGGTTTGCGCGGGATTTCGCCGATCTGAGTTCTCGTGCCGGATTTCGGGGGGCGGGGGTGTGCCCGGTCGTCTCGGGTCCGCGGAATTCAAGATGTTCTGGCGTATGGCGGGATTGTCCACTGCGTCTCCGGTGAGTGCCTTCTCGGGCCGACCGTCGATTTGCTGCCGCGGTGTGATTATTGGCTGGATTTGTATGTGGTAATTTGGCATCTCGGGGGGAGGGAAATTGGATGTGTGGGGAATGCTTCGGATGGTTCGTGGATTTTCGCGGGGGATCGTGACGCTTTTGATCAGTTTCTGTTTCATCGCCGGTTTAATGGCTGAGCGCGGACGGAGTTTCGTTGTCTTTTTCTTTTGTTTTTTTTTTGGTTCGATGTTTTGCTGGACTTTCAGCGGAGAAGCCTGATTTGCCGAGTCGCATTGGTTTGGGCATTATCGCGGGCTTTCTTTTGATGCTTTTGATGATAATGGTCGCTTCCGATTAGTGTTCTGATGAATCATGTCTTCTGTGTTGGAAAGCTGCAATGTCATGGAATTAGCGTAGTCTACGGTCGTGCTTGGCCAGAACTTTCTACTTCTACCGGACTTTCTGTGGGCAGCATTTGCGCTTTTGTTCCGCAATTGCATTTTTTCAACTCTTGACATCAATCAATTTCTTTTGGGAGAAATTCGCTTTAAATTATAGGGACTTGCCAGATAAGTGCATCGCAATGCAGAAGAATGGTGAAATGGGAGTTTCCCCCTCCTTTCTCGTGTGCCAAAAGGCTGAAGTGCTCTTATTAGTTTTTGGCTGTGGTTTTTTTTTTTTTTTGCCAATTCTTCGTTTAGTCAAGTTCCATTAGTGGGTAGTTTGTATATACCTATAGTGAAAAATTGACAAGAGACTGTCTTGTTACAAGTAAGTGTTAGAAGGACTGATTAGTGGCTTTCAAATATATATTTTGATGGGAACAGAGAAGCTTTGTGAATTTTCTTAATTAATCATTTTGGGTCAAGTCTTAGTATGCAATGGACGTTCTTGTTGAGATTACTCAGTCATATTAAAGACAAAGAGAATTAAGAGAGATAAGGGTAGATGAAGCCATGGTAATTGAATCTAGCAGATTAGAGATACCTGCTTTCTGGTGTGCAGAAGTTTTTCTGGTGTATCATCTCATTCATGGACTTTTAAAGTAAAAATAATTTGTTGTGTTGTTGAAACAAAGTTACTGGGATGTTAAACTTATGTTTAGGCACTCAAATTTTCCCTCATGTCATTTCCTGGTATTGCATAAAGTCGATAGGTTTCATATCTCATGAAGGTTGGCAGAACGGAAGATATGCGAAGTACAAAAATTCTCTAGTCTGTGGGTTTTTTTTTTTAATCAAGAAGAGGCCAAGATCCTGCATGACCCAGCCTTACATACATTCCTGCCAGTTGTCTACTGGTCTTTCTGTTTGTTGCCATCATTTCTGGATCCAAGCTAGAGTGGACAAGTGGGTCTAGTTATCTTAGCTTAAGAAAGAGATCATTCGGAGTTCCTTAAAGTTAATGCAAGAGTATGTTTCAGCCTTTAAATTTGTCTGTCCGTATGCGCGTGTGTGCGCGCATGCGTGAGAGAGAGAGAGAGAGAGAGAGAGAGAGAGAGAGAGAGAGAGAGAGAGAGAGAGAGTGTGTGTGTGTGTGTGTGTGTGTGTGTGTATAGCGATTTTGTATCGACTTCGGTTGATTTCGTATGCAGCTCATCACCTATTGATTTCCATCTCTCTGCATCTATAGAAGTTAAATGATGAGAAAATTTTCTAGGTAAATGCTTCTTTTCGATTTTTGTCACTACTTTAATTTCTAATTATCCCGTTATGTTGTTATTGCATTTGATTAGTTCAAGGACCTCTTGGACCTGACTTGAGTGTAAATTTTGCTAGACTGGCCTCGAGATCCTAATATTTGTGGTCACATTTTTTTCACAGGTGGAGACTATTCTGGACAAAGATAATTATACTTTAGAGGAGCTTCTTGATGAGGATGAAATTATTCAAGAATGCAAAGCACTTAACAATCGTCTCATTAATTTGTAATGCTTATTTCATTTGTATATGCTCATGGGTTTTCCTTTGTTTCTTTCTTTGTTAAGCAGGTTTCTTTCTTTGTTAAGCTGTACATAGTTTCTTGACACTCTTCTTCTTCTTCTTCTGTAATAATAACTGGCTAGAACGATATCGGCAATGAGTGCTAATCCTTAATTTAAGTCTGTGCCTTTGGTATGTAGTTCTTTGACAGTGTTCCTTGTTAGTAAGATCACTATGTTTAACCAACGAGCTTCAGAAGGCCATATTAGACTCTTACATCTGTTTAGTTGTGCTTGTCTTGGACTATGCTTTTAAAGGCCATGATGAGTATAATTCCCCAAAGGTAGCAGTACGAATATACTGGTTATTCCATGAATTATTTAGTTTTATTTCATTTGTTTAAGTAGAATTAAGTAATATCAGAATGGTTAAATAATTTGCAGAGGTTTCATTCAAGGAGTTGTGTTTAGCCAAATCTTGGATTTTGGAGTCAATTAATGGTTGTGAATCTTTTCCCAAATCTTTTTCCTTCTTTCAATTGATACCCTCTGGACTCAAAACTTTACTCTCTTTTCATAATAGTTTCAGAAGGAAACATTATGTGTAAACCTGGGATTATTGAGTGATGAAAAATTCATGTTGAGTCTATATTGCATCTCTGAGGGTTAAAATTTATGCAATTGAGGTTCCTTCTTATTGCTATTTTATATTTATATATTTCTCCCCTGTCAAGGTTTAAATTCTAATCAATCCTATTAGTTGTGTCCTAGATATCCCTTGTTATTCTATATTTATGCATAGGTGTGTCAATTGGTGTTATGTCTTCTGGATAAGTTGGAAATGGCTGTCAATCTGACTTGACTCATCTGTGCTTCTGTTTGTCTAGAATTTGGTGCTTAATGGGTTTTCCTTGGATGATTTCATTAGGAGTCTTGACTTATTTGATCTTCTGTAATTGTTTTTCCTACATGGTTGTATTGGTGTCTTTTCTCTTCTTATTGGAGTTGATGTAAATCAATTTTCCTGAGTTTCAGTGCAGCAATTATGTATATGACTTTAAGCATCTATCTCTTACTTCATTAAGCACTATGCTTTCAGTTTGCGGGAAAAACCTCAGGTGGAACAGCTTTTGCGGTACATTGTGGAAGAAGCTGATTCTGATGCTGACAAGAAGCGAACAATCAAGTAGGCTTATGTGCAAGAATTTGTAGGACTTGTGTTTATAATATATGACCGTTTTTCATCAATGTTTTTTTATTCTTAATAGGTTTCCTTTCATCGCTTGTGAGATCTTTACTTGTGAAGTTGATATTATACTTAGGACTTTGGTCGATGATCGGGAGGTAAAAAGGTTTTGTCTCCATAAAGATTTATAGTTTGGTAGGATTCAGTCACTGAAACTTATGTCGGTTGGCTATGTGCAGTTGATGGACTTATTGTTTTCTTTCCTTGAACCTGATCGTAACCATAGTACACAGCTGGCTGGGTACTTTAGCAAGGTAAGTTGTGATTTTGAATTACTCGCTTTTATATGCTGCGTCAAGTCATTATTGCTCCATACCCTACTGCATGCACTTCTGTTTTTTGTTTTGATCATAATTTTTATGCTGTGCTATCTTGTTAGGTTGTGATTTGTCTGCTGCTGCGAAAAACAATGCCCTTTATAAATTACATTCAAGTAAGTAACTTATCATATTAATCATCAGTTCCTTTGCTAAATTATTCCGGCTATTTGCATAGATTGCCAGTGCAATGTGCCCCTATAGTTTTAAACTCTGCAAATGGCCTGCCTTTACTTTGTTCACCTTAGACTTATTATCGAGGTTGTGTCAGTCTCTCGGTTTTGCAGCAAGTGGCATTGATGTGCTTTATATTTGACAAAATGCATAGAGCCATCGTCATTTCCTTTCAAAGAAAGTAAATATTTCTTAATGTGATGTGCTCTTTTTGTTGGACATATAGATAGTGAGGTATTCTGATCATGATATGTTCTTTTGTATTGGTAAATATAAATGAGGTTATGTTTGTGTGGACCCACGTAAGGAGATTCGGATAAACAATTCAAGTAGACCTAACACATTGAATCACGACTATATCTGCTATTCTGATATCCAAATTTCATACAGATTAAATTGCAAGGGCGGATCTTTTTTGTTTAATGTTTGTTTGAACACCACAAGAATCTGTTGATATTGCCGATTTTACTTTCTTGTTCCTAGGATATTGTAGAGGAATAAGTCAATATGCCGTTCCTGCACAAAGAAAGTGGATTCATGGTTACTAGTATTGATGTTTTAGAAAAAGTATGTCCCTGTGAAGAAAATTAGGGTTGAAATCTATCTAGTTTATTCATGACGCGTTGATACCTTTCTGCTGGGCTCAAATCTCTACTTTTCTCCCCCTCCATTGAACCCAAAAGATAAGGAGAGAAATGAGGTGCAGCATGTTTTTTTTTTCTTTTTCTTTCTGAATAAGCTGAATAGCCTTTAATGATGCTTAGTAAATCTCTTGTTCCATGGTTTGCATTGTATATGAGCTACCCCTAAACAAAACCCTGCAATTGCATTAGACATGTCCTGCAATTGCTTTTTCATTTGCATTTGAGGTACGGATGATTGCTTTTTTTTTTTACCTCAGTAGCTTCATCTACGAGGTTGAATTACTGTGATCTCCTCTTGTTTTGGCAAAATCGTAGGTTGGCCTTTTTGTATGTGAAGTTACTGTAAGTGAGTATGTCGATCCACCAAATCAACGAAGTCTGGTGACAATGTCTGTAGTGTGTATTTCTTTTGTCCTAGTAGAGTAGAAAGAAATGTGGTAAGACACACTGATCTGCATTAGATGTTTCTGGTAAATCTTTTGTGACCCGATTCATGCTTTTAAGCTTGCTTTTTACACTTCTTGGTACAAATACTATTTTTCATAAATCACTGGGTATGTCCTGTCAAAAAATCATGGGAGATCTCAATCATAGCAAAACTCGTTCCGTAATGGAATCATCGATCTAACCAGAGTTCTATGGCTGTTATTGGAGCAGTAGCTTCTGGGCTTCTTGAGCCTAAGCAACAAACAGCAAAAGCCAGTTCATATCTTACTTGTGACAGTGATCTTTTTTGTACTCGAAGTTCTTCTAAGTTGTTAGAGAAGAATCGCTTTGATTTTTTTTTGTAGAACCACATTCCAATGCACCACTAGCGACACAGAGGTTATGGTCATTGTGAGCAATTCTATGAGCAAGGACAGCTATAGATGTAGCTATTCCTGGGAATTCCAGTATACCTTGGACTGCCTCAACATCTCATCTCATTCTCTCTCTCTCTCTGATGCAAGCTTTTTTTTTGGCCAAACTCTCTGATGCAAATTAGGCCGTCAGAGTTGACATTTGCAATTTTGTCATTGAATATACTGCTGGCCTTTTCTTACTCCAAGTTCCGCTTAATACTTGCAAACAAAGCTGAATATTGGTTTTTCTCGAGTTTTTTGCCGCCCGTCATCATGTTATTTCAATATGTCTGGGATGACATTGTGTATCCATAGTAGTATGTGAAATGATGAGAACTTTGGGTCTTGTACAAGTGATCTAATAGGGTTATACCGGAGGACTTATTTGGAAAGCTCTAGATGACAATTGTAAAGTATAGTTTTATAATTGACCAAATATTAATCTGCAAAATTGACCAGTTTAGTTGAACCTCTATCCGTTTAGTAGATTAAGTGGAATAATTGTCCTTTAATAGCAATATTTTCGATGAGAATGCTTCATAAAATTACTTAAAGTTCATTCTCATTGTTGTCCTTTTTTCCTTTATGAAAAGTATCAGTACTAATTGCTGTTGAGGTTTAAAATTTTCAATCCTACATGTCAATGTTTTTGTTTTTTTGATTCTATGCAACCTTCCACGATGCAAAAGCAATTTTAACAACCTTGTTGCCAAAGCAACCTGTCTATTAGAGTAATTTACCCTATTAATACTTATCTTCTCTTGTTTTTGTAATTTGGGATGTTAATATACTATACATTACCATTTTATTATAGGTGGAAAAGACTTCCGTAGGTCTCAAAACCATCTATGATTCATTCCGCATTAGGCTAAGCTGGGCCTGTCTTTCCAATTGTTTCTCCATAGTTCTATTGACAAGTGTGTGTTAAATATATGTATGTTCGGCTGAGAGCTAAAGTGATCTTAATGTTTGTTTTTTTTTTTTTTGGTAAAGATGATCTTAATGTTTGTTTGTTTTCCTTTTTTACTGAAATTTGAAGTTGCTCATCTAACCCTATGGATTGATATAATGGTTAAGGAAGAAATATATATGGATTGATGAAGCGAATGACAGATTCGATTCCCTATTAGCAAGTGCAAATTATCTTATGTTTGGGATCTTGGGCCTTGGCTTGTCTTATTGGTCTATTCGGTATTTTATGGGCTCTGGTTTTATCTACTTTGGGGGGCTTTGTCATAGTTATGGGCAAAAAAAAAAAAATTTACCAGCTCATCATCATTTGGATCGTTTATTCATTCTTGCTGTTGCTGGTCAAATTTGTGGTATTAAGATGGTTTTGTTTACTAGTATGTGTACTTTCATTGTAGTCGTATCCTTCTAAAGCACCCGTCTTCAGTTGTGAATTGCCTCATGGCATAGTCTAGAAGCTCTGAGATGAAGAAAGACGGTTTTATTCCGGGCCATTGAAGTGATGATTTTATTCCACACACTTTATTCTCATGCAAATATAAATTCTTTAGAGAATGCAGTTTTTTTTTTAACTAGCAGTAGAGTAAGCCGTTATAGGAATAATATTGCAGAAATAATATCCTTACATGATCATGCAGGATCATTTGGGACTTGTTAGGCAATTAATTGACCTCATTGGGATAACATCGATTATGGAGGTTAGTAGTTGGTCATTTCTATTCTTTGCCCTTTTCTTTGTTTTTGGCCAGTTTAATTCTTTGCTCTTGGATCATTATCTTTGTGCCAGTTGCATGTAGCCTGGTGTTGGTTCTAGCACTTTTCAAATAATTAGCTGGCTTCTTATGACTTTAATATGGCTCATTAGTTTGCCTCCTTGACATGACAATAGAAGAACCTTTCTTTCAAGGACATTTATATACAGTATTTTACTAATTGGTGTTGAAGCTGCCATAGTCATTGTTAGTTTGTTAGTTTGTCGCATAGAAAGCTTTTTTGGTGCATTTTACCATTATATAGGGACAACTCATAACTTGATGGTTATAGGATCGGGTGCTGTTTCTTGAATTTTGTGTGGCTGTTCAGAGCAGGCGAATTTTCTGTAAGAGAGGCACCTCCTCAGGTCCTGGCAGTGAATTAACTTTCTGTCTATAGTAAAACATGCTTGTCTGTTGGTATACTTTCTGAAAAGTGTTGCCTTTGAGCATTGAATTCTTAAAATGACATTACTTGTAGGCTTTATTGAAAATTACCTTGCAATACTGAACAGGTTTTGATAAGGCTCATTGGTGCTGAGGAGCATTTGTACACGAACTATACAGATGCAATGAACTGGTTAGAAGATATAGATGTCCTGGAGATGATTGTGGATAAGTTCAGCTCTTCAGTAAGTATAATCGATTTATTTTGAATTGGATTATATGCATAATCCTTTTTGAGAGTATTGATTATCTCAATTGCTCTTTCTAGCTCTTACGGGTAGAAGAGGAAGGCTCTAGGTTGCTCAACATTATTTATGCTTATGACACAGGCATTTGGATTTTATATTAACAGTTGACTTCATTATTGTCAATTTAGTCTGTAATAAGTGATGAGATTTTCAAATGAAAATTCCAACTCGCTTTCCCTTTTTGCTACCTTTCAATTGCCACAAAATGTGTTGAATAATTAGAAAGCTATAGTTTCTTTCTACCAAGTCTCTGTGGCTCTGTGGCATACATTCTTTGCATCAATTGTTTTCTCATTGGTTCCTTTTTCCTCATCGATTGACAATTATTTGCAAATTCGCCATATAATGACTTTCACAATTATATAGATGTCAACGTTGACATGTATTATCGTTGGAGCCAATTAAACTTTTAGGAGCATATGCTGCATGCAGTGTCTTTCTTTTCCCTAAGATAACCGCTATGATCAATAGTGCTTGAATTCCTTCGTGACCAGGTCGATGTAATCTAAAGATCCTAATGTGTTGGTTATAGAAGTATGGTAGACATGTAACTTTTGCTCTAAAAATAAATACAGGACAACAGTATTCTAAGCCTTTCCTTTGAAATGCTTCTTACAGGACTGTCCAGAAGTACATGCCAATGCTGCTGAGACACTGTGTGCTATAACAAGATTTGCTCCTCCAAGTCTCGCCACTAAAATCTCTAGTCCCGGGTTAGTTTTGTTGTTCCCATTATGCCTTTTGTGCAGCTGTTTGCTTTTTAGTGTTTTCATTTTATACATGTTTAGATGTTATCCTTGAACGTCTAACTTAGCCATTTTCTCATGTATGAACTGTTTGATTTGTCAGCTTTATTGGAAGATTGTTTCGGCATGCATTGGAAGATTCTAGGCCGAAGTCAGTTTTGGTTAACTCCTTGTCTGTATGTATATCTTTGTTGGACCCTAAGAGGTTAACGCTTGGTCCGTATCACACATATAACCGCCAACTTACTCATGGATCTACTGTAACGGCTCATCCTGAGACGGTTGAAGGCATGTTGGAGAGCTTAGGTAAGATTTTTGCTTGCGTGCTAATCACATGAAGAGACATGATGAAATCTGGACATATATTACTGTAATTGTTTGGTCCAAGCTAATTTTACTGCTATTTTCGCTGGACACAGAGCCTTTTGACCCCACAGTTGAATGCTTCCTGATGCTCTCTTTGCTAATCTCTCTCTTGATGGGGCCTATCTAATTCTCCCCCTGTTTGCGGTTTCTCTTTTTTGATCATGTTGCTAAGTTTGCTTTTAAGCCAATTGTTGGGACAACGCTCCCAAATGCTTCAGAGCTGGACTCTTACTAGGCAAAAATGATGTTACTGTAGCTTCTTTCCACAAAACTCGAGATGTATTATCATTTTTTCAATAGAACCAAACATCTCTCTCTCTCTCTCTCTCTCTCTCTCTCTCTCTCTCTCACCGCACTTGCTCCATATATCTGTACTCCATTTGTCACTCTATCTATTTAAGAATTGGCAATCTATTGTCAGTCCCTTCCAATTTGTACCCGTGCTTTTTCTGTAGATTCATCTTTTCTCCTGCAAGTTCGGTGCATTGCACTTAGATCTGTCCAGCATTGAAATCTACGAGGATATTGTATCCCAAGGCTGAATATTTGGAAAAATGAACTAGTCTAGCCAAGACATTTGATCAGTGATAAATTCCGACAATGGCATTCAGGGTTTATTTTGCAACAGTGGTGCAGATGATTGCCCATAAGGCACCGATAGACTCTGCTCTTCTCGCTTGCCCTGGTATAGTCGGGGAACCAGATCTCATTGGGAAGGAAAGGAAAATGAGTTAGGGCTGTCAACTTTTGATTGGGGTCTTTTTTTGTCTATTGTTTCCACAGACAAAGTAGTCTCAACTTAAAGTGTTTTCCTCCTACATTTCAGTTCCAGTTTCATATCATTTGTTTAAAGCATGTTTACCTGGTTTTTCTGGCATGTTGGTTTTAGTATAATATACTCTGATAATACCATTGTTTTTTCTGCTTCCACTCTGTCAAAGAAATAAGCATCTCGTATGCAAGAATATTATTCTATGACATTAATGCTGTGCAAGGAGCATGAGTAGATTGCCTGTAATTGGTGTTTTCCAAATTAGGTATGTTTATTTGATAAAACAAGAAATGGATTGATAATCTCATCAATGTCTCTTTATCCGTGCATTCTATGGATGAAAAGTTTGTGTCATTTATTTGATTGAAATGAAATCTAGCTTTTGATAAGCGGGTAATGCATCTTTTTTCATTGTCAACATCTACTAGGAAGCCTTGCAGAAAATAGCAACATGTTACTCAAGTATTTAAGAGGTACCTGCTGGCATTATTTTATTTTTTGGGGGGATTTTTGGGTTAAAAGTAAACACTTTCCTCTGTGTGCTTTTTAGTTGTCTTAATTTTGGGGTCTGTTTCTACTTTTTGGTTTCTGCTCTCTTTTTGCATACATTTTTGGTAAATGATGGTAAAATAGATGGCGGTAATTGGCTCTGTACTTCTGGGATCCGGAGGATCTTTCATCTTATTATGGGAATATAAAATAGGTGTCATAGATATGCATATTATGTACTGTATAGGTGCACTTCCCTGAGCCATTGCTAGGAATTAGCATGACCGTCATTGTATGCTAACAGGTTGGTGAAAGTATTAGTATGACCGTCATTATATGCCTTTTTTCCTAAAAAAGATAGTAAAACTATTCATAAAGAGACACCAAGTGAATGCCATCCCAATTACGACTCATTTATAAGATATATGGAGTCACCAACAGGTCGGTGAAAGCAAAAAATCCACAATTTTTTTCTAAATTGCTTTCAGAATTATCAAAAATTATCTTACATTTCTCCCTCCAAATCTGCTAAAAAGTTGCCAGAGGGATCCAATGAATCATCTTCCTCTCCTCTTTGCTAGTTCCAATGCCCAACCATGCTCTTTGCTCTTTTTCCACTGAATACCCGCTACCGAGGACTAGATTTTGTAGCTTCGCAGACCAACCAAATTTCATGCCTTGTTTTTTTATCATGTCAGTGGTACAGACCGAGGGAGACTTTAGCTCTTGCACTCAAACCTGATTAGAAATGTTGATTTAATAGTTACCTGAATATGGTGGAGAGTCTTCACCGGCATACATTATTTGCATACTGCACCAATTTCAGTGAGGCATGCACAGTAAGTGTGGATTTCTCATAGAATTGACTTCATTCCTCTGGGAGTTAGTCTTTCTATGTTCTTCTGTTCATGAATATGTTTTGTTCTCTGTGAAAATGAAAAGTAAACTGTTTATCACTTGATGCAGAAGCAGTGTTATGCTAAATGTTTTTATCATTGAACATCCAACTGCATATTCATGAAAAACAAGTAAATCTGCTCACCGTTATAATCTTTCTGCAGATACTTCATTTAACGGCAAAATTGCATTTTGCAGGTGATCTCCTTAAACTTTTGGACGTATCTTCAACTGAGAAGACATTGCCAACCACCTATGGCAAGCTGCAGCCACCTCTGGGAAAACACCGTTTGAAGGTACCTCTCACACTTCCTCTTCTCCTTGTATTGCAGCATCTTATTGAAGCAAGGTTCTTCATTGATTCAGATCAGTCGTTTTAGAATTTCCATTATATGCTACCTTGCGCTAATAGTTTCTCATTGCTGAATTTGTAGATTGTAGAGTTTATTGCAGTTTTACTGACTGTTGGAAGTGAAGCTGCTGAGAAGGAACTGATTTGTCTTGGAGCAGTTCAGAGAATTCTGGACTTGTTCTTTGAGTAAGTTCTGAGCATCTGTCAAAGTGTTGGTGGTGGTTAAGTTGGAGTTTTATAACTTTCTTTAATTTTTACAACTGCAGGTACCCTTACAATAACTTTTTGCATCATCATGTTGAAAATATTATTTTATCATGCTTGGAAAACAAGGACCATTCTCTTGTTGATCATGTTCTTCAAGGTTGTAATCTCATAGGAAGAATCCTTGAAGCGGAAAATAATTTCTTTTTAACAGCTAACCCGGATAAGGTGATGATACATATTGTCAGTACTCAGCTTGTGTAGCTGTTGCTTTCTGTTTCTTGATATTGAACATATATTTTGATCCTATGTTGTGTTTTATGTCTATTTCTTGGTTGTTGCTTACATTAAATCTTCCTGCAGCCAACAGTTCCTGCTGAGGGCAGATCACCACCCAGGATTGGCAACATCGGACACTTAACACGAATATCGAATAAGCTTGTTCAGCTGGGGACTAACAATACTGAAATTCAGAAATATCTGCAGGTTTGTTTCTTATACTGAATTTGATATAGGTGTTGGAAATGGACTCACCTGTTATGTTTGTAATCTTAATATTCAATAGGTGAAGCAAAATGATCAGCAGTTAAAGTTTAAACTCTAGTTGTGTCAAAGCTTCAAATACCATAGTATCTTCTTTTCCAATCCTACATAAGTTTAGATTCTATTTTGCTACATTACTTAAACTTGCCTCTTACCCCTCAGGTACCTATGTCACATACCACGAGTCAAATATGGTAAAGCAGGACAATGAGTTCTGAAAAAAGAAGCCCATTTTGAATTTAAATTCAAACGGAATTTGAAGTCAAGAATTAACTGAAGAAGAGTAAATTTTTCTAGCCATCATCCCCAGAAGCTTTTTAGGCATAGTACCTGTGGTTTCTTAAAGTCATGCTTAAGAGAAGAAATACATTTGAGAGAAACTTAGTGAATGCACAATTCAAAAGGCAGTGACTTGCTAATAGGTGACCCAAAATATTAAATTCCAATTTGAAAGAAACGGAAACTCCTAATAAAACTCAAACTTTTAATGTGCTACTAATTTAACTGGGATAAGAATCCTATTTCTTGTAAGACTTGTTTGGATTGTGGATTTTAGCGACAACCCTTCTACACCTAAACTTGAAGTTATAAATTTGGACACAAATGACTACTTTGATCTGTTGGCTGGCATCATGTTGGTATGGAATCTGTGTCTTGAAAAAGCAGTTGGACCTTTATATAAAGAAGCCCAACAAGCTTCAAGGCGAGGTTAGCTGAAACTCTTTGTTACGTCCTTCGTGTGAGACAAAAGTAGATTTCAGATCTGCTTTGACTGACAGAGAGAACCCTAGAACGATAAGTGAGGAAGACAATCTCACGTTCAGATTAAAATTGTCATGTGGGTTGGGCTGACTTAAAATTTGGCCCAAAAAAGTTTTGAGCATGCAGAAGGAGTTTCTTAGTTTACCCTCGCTTACTAATATTCTGGAAGCCTATTAAGATATATAAATAACAATCCCAAGTTAGTATGCAACTCACTGAGGAAGTTTGTTACTTTTACAGAATGTTTTTCTTCTTTCCTGGATTTAGATGCGTCCCTTTACCTGTGTCCAAATTTTTTAGACCTTCTCGAGACAAGGTCGCTCAACCTTCTGTGATATTCTTGAAGTTCTGTAATAGAATTTGTAGCTTTTGGAATAATTAAATCGGTTGCTAGCCATAAATAATTTGGTTCAAAGTAAAGCCTGGGCAAGAACCTGGGTAATTTTGTATGACATCATAAATCATGCTGGGATTAGGCTTGACAGACCAAATGACTAGTGAAGTAGATAGTAAAATATAGCAAAATAGGACCAAAGAAATGCTAAAACGAGTAGAATTGAATTTGGAATGGAAAATGATGTTAAGGTTCTTGAGGTGACTTGTTAATGAGTATTTTGGAGATTAAAATTGAATAATAAAATTAGATACTTGATATGATTGTAGACTGGGTTTTTTATGTAAGAGAGCTTTAACTGCAAAATGGCATCTGGGGGGTGCCAACTAATGTAGGTATACTCCAAATTTATTGGGTGATTGATTTTTCTGGACAAGCTTATGGCTGTGGGCTGGAAGCTTTTGCTGACTTTTTAATGCGTTTCATGATTTAAACATTGCTCCTAACTCGGATGATGTGTTGGTTTGTAATGGTGTTAAGGATTTAACATTTAGTTACTTTTCATTGGATGTGGGGGAGGTGATTGATGGTGGTATGATTTCTTTTACTTGAAAAGCTATTTGGAAACCAAAGTTTCCACCTTGGGTAGCTTTCTCTGGTTGGAGAGTTTGTGAAAATGTATTTTTACTTGAGGACAATTCGAAGAAGAGAGGTAAGTGGTGGCCAGCAGTTGCTTCCTCTGCAAAAAGGATGAAGAAACTGCGACACTTTTTCTACATTGTGCATGGATGATAATTTTTTTGATTTTTTCTTTTGCCTCTACAAGGCTAAGCTGGGTCATATCAGGGTCTATTAAGCTGGAAATGTGATCAAGGCAGGGTATTCAAATTGCTTTTTATAGTATAAAATGAATTTCCTCAACTCTTTTGGTGTTTTTTTAGTTGGTTTGGAAAGCATGGAGCGATAGAGCTTTAAAAGGGGAAGAATCTTCTATTTTGGCCCTTTTGAAATTGGTCTGAAATTTTGCTCTTTTTGGTCCATCTGTTTATGACTTTTATTGCCTGTTCCACGACCTTTGCTGCAAGCAATAATAGCTGTCAAATGAAACCACAACAAACTTCTGGAACTTTTGGGATCTAATACCACTTGGAAGTAGATGGAACATAGAACAAACAACAAGGCTAAAATCAGGTAAAAATTGAGGTTGGAACACAAAATAAGAAATGCTTATTACTGCAGAAGATGGGTTGTTGATGAGGTGTTTCCAACTTGTAATTATACTATGGCTATGAACTTGGTCCCTTGGCTGGATTTTATGTGCTTCTAACTTCACATATTCAGCTTCATTAGAAATGAAATACCTATCGTAGTACAACTTATTTGATTTGATAATAGTAATTTATCAGAACTGTGAAAACTACTGAGGAATCATCATGGCACTTCACCAATAATCTGCTCTCATTGCCAGATCATGATTGAGACCTTTGTTTATGGTTAGAATTTGTTCTTTGTAAGTTGAAGAAAAAAATGTAAACAAATTCTAGCGGTACTTACTTCATTGCTTGGTCTTGTATTATATCTTAATCATATGATGCTAATCATTGTCTTTTTTAATAGGAAAACGGTGATTGGATTGATTGGCAAACAAATATTGTGTCAAAGCGCAATGCAGTTGAAAATGTATATCAGTGGTCCTGTGGGTAGGTTTCTTTTCTGAAACGTTTATTCAATTTCTTCTACTTTGGTTATGTTACTGGCTTTCTGGAATTGATATCCGAGCTCCAGTTAATAAAGATGCACGCAGGGGCGTGTCTGGCACTGAACTAATGTTATTCCTTGCTCATCTTTGCCTGGAAAGAATGTTTATCATTGTTGAAATATGTGTTAGTGAGTGCTGGATGTGCTGGAGCCTGGAGTTATTAGTGTGAATAATATGCCTGGGAATGAGTAATTGATCTGACATACGGGTTCTTTCATTTTGATATGTCAATCTCTTATTGCTTCTTATGTTCAGACCCGATTAACCTTTCATCTTTTAGCTTCCACGGCACTCATCTTCCATGTTTTGCTGTAGTTTGTTTATATTTACGTGGCTGTTCTAACTTAGGGAGTCATTGTGGTGGCTTCCTTGTGAAAGATTTGCTTGAGAACAGTGTCTTCAGAACCACACAGAACCAGCCAGTTCTACTTGTTTGACCAAGTACTGGCTGGCCTCCTGTTCTTGTGTTTGTTCTATATCGGGTTGACCTGGTTCAACCCAAAAACAGGTGGGCCAGCTGGTCTGACCGGGGACCATATTAGAAATAAACGGCGTGAGTGGCCCTGGTGACATGTTCGTACGCTCAGTCCACTGAGCTAATGGTTCTTCATTAGAATAATGACAATCAAGAAATTTAAATGAAGTTTCTTCACCATTTTGACAAAAATTTGAACTTTAGTTGGTTGAGATGAGAAAGTGCGACCTCAATGGAGCTGCCACCAGGCTTAAACCAATGTGGCTGGGAGACTTTTTATTTCTTGTATTGATTTATTTTATATTGGTATAATATTTATATTGATCGAATCGCTTTGACCAAATCTGCTGATTTAACCGATCGAACCTCATACTGGTCATCAAACATTTTGATCTCCAGTGCCATTTTGAAAATATTGCCTGAAAAGTTCTGCCGCTGGACCTCCTTGGTGCCCAATAGTAGTCTTTTCCTCTTACCTATTAAAAGAAAAAAAGTAATTTGCCGCTGTGCCTTTCTTATGAATTTGGTTCTCCAGTGATACATGTGACTATTCAGTTACACAAGTGAAGACTTCTTTGTTTGCTTTGAAATGGCTCAAAGGATTTATGTTTCTGAGCCTTCCTAGTGGAAATAGGCTTAAAATGTTGTTACTGCTGCTGCTGCTTTTGTTTGCTTTGCTAAATGACCCATGGCTATGTAGTTTTGATTACTTTGATATGAAATGGCATTTTGTTTATAAGAGAAGCATATTTCCTGGTTGCTCACAATTGTTGGAAGAGACATTCCAACGTACAATAAAGCTAATAGGCCCATGTAGAAAATATGCATTACAAGAATTTGTATGAGCTTATATGGCCTGTTCTGATCTTCATTGAAAAATAAGCAAGAAATACTTGTATGTGATCCACATGAACTGTTCCAGCACTAACTTGAGAAATGTTTACTTCTGTGGTCTGTTTTTACTTTTTTTTTCAGTTGATTATGCTTTGGTAGCATCTTCACTAGTTAAATATTTTGTGAAGTCATAATGTGTTTTGACTGCACTATCTAGTTGATTAATTGGATAGTTGTTTTAGTACTTGTTAGTGTTGGCGTACTTCCTCAGGCGGATCTAATCCTGTCTTTTAGAAAAACATTCCTAATGTCTTGTTGCCAACTGCAGATAGCTGGATTACGAGTTGGGTATTAATATTTGTTTTCTTGATACTATTTTAGGGCACATATTCATCTTATTGAAAATATAGTTGTGTAGAGGAATTTAGTGTTTCTGCAGGTTGTGTTGTTATTCCCTTTTGTTGCTATGCTCTTTCTTTTTTCATTTTATTTTAAGGATAGGCTTTGAGTGATTGGATTCATTTGACATGTTCATACAATTGATCGAACACCGCTACCTTGGTTGTAATAGGAGGCCTACAGCATTACAGGACCGGACAAGGGATAGCGATGATGATGATTATCAAGACAGAGATTATGATGTGGCAGCCCTAGCAAATAATCTGAGTCAGGCCTTCCGTTATGGCATTTATAGCAATGATGATATTGATGAGGTTGTTTCCTAAGCTTTTTGGACAAAAATGTAGATTATCTTTTTGATGAAGAGGAGTTACTTAGAAAGTCTGAAGGAAATGGGATCCATGGCGTACCATAGCTGTGGATAGCTATTCTTGCTTTTAATTATTGGTTTATGTACTAGCTTTCCTGTAACTTTGGATGAAATAGATTAACAGGCTTTGTCATGTAATATTTTAGTAACTATTAGAAAAAGAAAAATTTAATAGGAGAGAGAGAGAGAGAACCTAAGAGCATGCTTTGCAAAGAGGTTATGGTAGTGCTTAGTCATGTTCTCTTCTTTGGTGCTGTTGCATTATTCATATCACCCATCAGATGCTAACATCTAGGTCATGATATAGTTTAGTTAGTGGTGCTGACTTGTGACTGCTACAGATCATCTTAGGTATACTTTTGCTGGTACTTTTTAGTTACTAGCTTCTGTTCTTGCTTATGATTGCACTGGTACTACATAATGATAATCCAAAGCAGTATGATAATTTTCTAGTTTCTTCTGCATTCTTTGCAGGCTCGTGGTTCACTTGAACGAGATGATGAGGTATTGGATAGGCTGGGTTTGCTCATTTTACTTTTAGCTCCTTATTTATATTTAAAGTATGAAATGCCATTCTTTATGCAGATATCTGATCACTTACTTTATTCACTTGCTTTTCTAGTCCATGTTGAGGCCATCTAGTGGCTAGGTTTTTTATCTGTACCTTCCTGTGTTTTTGTATGAGTTTGGATTCTGTTGAAGTCTAACTGGTGATATTAAGAATTACCTATTAGGTAAGTATTAAATATGGCAGTTAGGGTTTTGTCTTGGGTCCCTCTCTGGTGGCTTTGATAGGTGTCGATTTTTTAGGAGCTCAAGATTGAGGAAGAGAGAGGATACTAAAGGCTATTTCTTTACTCAATGACTTAATAGGAAACATTAAATTATAGCTCTTTTTGCAGAAAATTGAGAGTCACTCCAAAATCTTAATTGCCTTATTTAATACTTGCCTAATAGCTAGTATAATATCACCGATCATACTTCACCAGATTCAATCCAGTTTTTTGATGAAATCACCTGTAGACTTGATGAGAGAACCAAGTGGACACCTTGTTTTGAAGCTCTAAGAAGAAATTTAATATAATAAGCGTCCAAAGTTGTGGATTGGAGTTTGAATTTATGTTTATGATCGCATAGCAAATGATCAAGGAGTGATTGCCTGAATTTCTGGCGGATAGTACAGTGGGGATGTAGGGTGACTGGTAAGATAATGTTTTGACTGTTCTTTCCCTTGTTAATTATCTTACTATTACAACCTATTGTTTTCTATGCGGGCTTCGATTTTATAGTCTATTTTTCATGCTTGACCATATCATTGTCCTTGTCATTTTACTTAAATATCTGGACAGGAGAAACTAAGTGTGTGTGCTTGATTCTATTGCATATCGTTTTTCATTTTATTGGAAAGTGTCACAAAATTTTACTGTTTCGAATTTTCATTTTTTCAATCTTCTATAAATGTGTTTGGCCCATTGTTTCCTATTCTACAATTTCCTAGCTATGGTTCAAAGTCAATAAAACCTGAAAAATTTCACTACCCCTCAATTCTCTCTTATTTTAGTCTTAAAAACGGTATACTTTTTATTATGATCAGTGGAAAAAGAATACTTCTTGTCCTTGTACTTTCGGTGAGTTCTCATCTTAGTACTATGTTTTTGGCTAAAACATGACAACAAACTTGAAGAGATGCCCACTTACAGTGTGCAGACCCATCCGAAAAGACCTAGGTGTCCTTTAGGACTCTGGAACAAGGATGACAGTACTAAGTATTGGATAACTGTTGTTGGTAACGTTTTTAACAAATAATGTGGTCATTTAAATTTTCTTATATCAAGTCACTAACGACTTTTTCTTTTGTACTTGGCCTATTTTATTGCTGCTGAGTTGGTCCCATTTAGTAGTGTTTTTTCAATATTTTACACTCTTAAAGGCAAGAAAAAAGGTTGGAGAGACTAAAATAGTAGCAGAACCATCTGTAAGTGATTAAAATGAGAAGGCTGTTTGCGGGGACCAAATGGAAATGCTGTTTAGAAGGAAAGTTTTCCTGACCTTGAAATGAAAACACAATTTGTTTGCCTTCTAGTTTTCTAACCATGCAGTTTCTTGTTTTTCAATTCAGCCTGATCCTTTCCTTCCTCATATTTCCTTAGCCGATGAACAGGACATGAATTTCTTTAAATAACTTGAATGGATTGTTTCTTGAAGAATTGCTATTCTTGGATAAACATTTTGGTGAATGGCTTCTGCAAAGATAGTCAGTTGTGCATATGTCAGATGGTCACACCTTAGGACACTGTAATTTGATTCATCATGTGCTTGTCTTTTAAGTACTATGAAGTAATGTCTTGAGCTTCCGACATTGTAGCAAAATAAATGAGCTTTTGACTTTGTATTTCGCAGGACGTTTACTTTGATGATGAATCCGCCGAGGTGGTCATATCATCTTTGCGTCTTGGAGATGACCAGGAAAGGTTGGTGGATGGCCAAAGTTTCAAATGTCTTCCTTTTGTTGATATCTCAATTTCATTGGTTCTTTCATCACTAAGTCAACTTTTCGTCTGCAATGCTCAGAAATTTTCTGTGCATCTTTTGTTTAATGAAGTGCATTCATCTAAGAAGTTGAAGTATCAATTTGTAGATTGGTGCTAGCATAAGTGAATTGATAGGTTGCTGCTTGTTCAACAATTTTGAGATTTGGTTGAACTCAATTTGATTATGGGAGACTAGTGTCAGTTTCACATGCTGGCGTTAACATCTCATATTTAAATTTGGCTAGTTAGAAGTTTTTTGGAGTAATTATCTCCTTTTCAAGTAGAAACTGTGATCCTCAGATGAGTCCATTTTCTTCGAAAGGTTTACGAACAGTGTAAACCTTTTGCTTTCAGTAGTATACTTCATCCAGCATATTTTACGTGCTTATATCATGGGTCATCGTTTTATGCCGTCAGTAATGAACTTGATATCCTGATGCTTTGGTTTGCAGCGGATCGCTTTTTACAAATTCGAACTGGTTTGCTTTTGACGACCATAGAGTTGCCACGGAGCACTCGACTGACATGCTTGCTTCCTCATCTCTTGATGATGATAGCATCGGCCACACCACCAGCAGTGGCAATGATGGGGTAACTGTTGATGACGGCACTGACTTGGTCCCTGATGCAACATCTTGTCAAGAACCTGCTGCGAAACTAGAAGATACTCTGCTCGACGATGCACGTGAAGACGTAAAAGAAATTGGGGTTAGCGAAGCTGAAAAGCAGCCTGAGTGGGTAGACTGGGGCGAAGCGTCTGACAACATTGATCAACCTGACACAGATAAACCACCTATTGTTCCCAATGGTGAAGTGGAGCCGGAGAATCCATGCGATCATGGTGCCGAGTCAGAGAATAGGGGTGACCATAGTGACTCTGATGCGGCTGAACCTTCTCCATCTAAAGATTTATCGGTGAATAATGAGAGAAGTGCCGGAGAAGATCACCAGCCTGCAAGTGAGAATCCTAGCTCCAATCCTGCCGAGTCAGTATCTGGTCATGTCGATCCAGGTTCGAGCCAAACTGATGCAGAGATGGCGGCTGAAACAGAAGTCTCTTCTGGAGATAGTAAAGCAGATGAATCAGGAGTTGAGGAATCCGGGAATGTGACCCCTGAGGTAGATAAAGGCAAAGCAGGAGGAGTCGAGAAAACTGAGAATTAAGGCCGCTGCTGGTTCATTTTCATCAGGCTCACCCAGATTCTTCGTTCAACTGGAGCAATCAGAATATCTGATTCGGGATGCGCCACTTGGTATTAGACGGCTATCTTCAAAACCAGTCCCCATAACATCACATAAGAACATTGCCGTCACGTGTTGTTCTGATCCCTCGAAAAAAATCTCAGAGCTCCAAATGGGGAAGCGGGGGAATTTCTTGAATGAAAGGATTTGCATGTGTTCGTTAATGTTTTGCTGCTCCTGCTAGCTGTACTACTTTGTCCATAGAATTTTAGCACTGAAACAGTGTACTTTACACACGATTGTTTTCGAATATTATCGTTATATTGGGGGAATGAAGCATCTTTTGTGCTTGTTCCAATGTACATTTCCAGTGTTGATGATTCCAGGACGCGGAGATGCGATCTCAGTAGGTCATGGATTATTGCGGAATTTCTTGCGGAGATGCAAGGTGATTGTCGCCTGTTGGTTGGTTTGTACGAGTACGTGCGTATTCCTCGTGCTTATGTTTGTATGCAGGTGTCTGCGGAGTAATTGCCCGGGCCCGCCGTCTGCTCCGAAAGTGCTCCCATGAACAGGCGATCCAAGGTAACTTAACAAGAGCTCACTCCATAAGATCTTCGTTCCGACCATTTTGTTCAGGTCGGTCGACCTGACCCAGTCTAATATTATATTAATATTATATTATTTTTAATTAAAGAGCGCCAGGCGTCTGGATTGTCTCCAAAGACGTCTCAAAGACTCGAATATTCTCTCAAGTGGAGTTGACACGGTATGCTACGGGGTGGTTATGAGCAAATGACGAACGATCATGTTAGGCGGTGAATCAAATGAGGTTCGACGGCCATTTCCTAAAAAAAAGAAAGGGATAAGCCACTCCATATGTTGATGTTCGACCTCCTCTGTTTGCGTGCGGAGACCCGTTGCCGCCTTCATCTCCATTGTTGATGGTGGACAACCGATCCGCCTTCATCTCCATTGTTGATGGTGGACAACCGATCTTGACCCGACGCTCTGGAGTTATTTCAGCAAGACTGCATCTTCTTGCTCCCTAAAGCGGTCTTCAAACTCTCTTCTCCTGGTTGTTCAACCAATCCAATAGCATTTGCTCAGGTATACGTCCACCGCTGGGTTGCACCGCCGCTAGGACTAGAACCCCTGGACCTTTTGGAAGGCTTTAAGAGCATAACCGGCGCCGCTAATGCGCTCGGACACGTCGCCAAGCACGATCTCGCCCATCATCAATTGAACTGACTTTTTTAACCGGTAGAACTTGTGTCCTATCAAAGCTAACCCCTGCGATTCTTATTTGTAGACGACCTCGTTCTTCGGTTGCATGGCCGTGAGCACCGTCGCTACAGCCCCTTCTTGAGAGTTTCCTCGCGATATCGCTACTCGAGAATTAAAAAAGAGAGGAAAATCCCAAATAAGGGTATAAAGTGTCCTCATTTTCTTCAATAAGGACCTGAAGTGGCCATAGCAGCTTTAAATAAGGATATGATCTCGCCGGTTACTGGCCGGCTAAAACTTCCAACCGATCAATGACATTTTTGTCTAAAGACAATTTTAATTTTAAATTATTTTTACATTTTATATTTTTATTTTCTTTTTTCTCTTTTCTTTTTTTTTTCTTTTCGGCGAGGGCCCAATGACCCTTGTTGGTGATTCTCAACAAGATTTGGCGAGAGCCGGCCTCGCCTTAGGTGAGGGTCACCTCACTTGTGCTGGCAGAGGGTACTCTCTCGCTAGATCGGGCAAGGGTGACCATGGCCTAGCTCTCTCTAGGCATCGCCGGTGGCCAGCCATCGCTAGAGACCGACGACCGATGAAGAAGAAAAAAAAATCCAAAAAAAGGAAAAAAGAAAGGAAAAGGAAAAAAGAAAAAAAAGGGGCAAACTCAACAAAAAGATAAAGGACGAAAATAACCTTGATCAATCGAAAAGTTAGGCCATTTTTTGAAATTGACATATCTATTTTCGGTCCATATTTGAAACAAGGTCAAAGCTTTTATTCGGAATTTTCTCGAAAAAAAAAATGGAAGGATCTAAGAAATCAAATTAATTAATGTCGTAAAGCCGGCCTTCAAATTTGGCAAATCCCTTATGATTTGTGGTTTCGGGGGTAGGAATACATTCTGTCTGATGATTTGTGGTTTGGGGGGTAGGAATACATTTTGTCTAGTGATTTTCATTTTTTAACTTTGCAAATACTTATTTTTTTTTTATGTTTTTGGTCACAAAAAAAAAACTGCAACCGTCTAAAAGTCGAATAGGTGGGAAAGAGGGGGAGAGATGTGCAAAAATTGAAATCCCGCCCGAGCTCCCGAAATGCCGCTCCGCTCCTCCTCCTCCTCCTCCAGTAGTCGCCTTCGTCGTCTTCCTTGAGCTTGGCCACCTTCGAGACTCCCCCGCTCCTTCCATGGCGAGAACCAAGCAAACCGCCCACAAGAAATCCGCCAGCCGCCGCCCGCCGCCGCGTCCCGGTCGGTCCTCCCCTACCCCTCTCTCTCTCTCTCTCTCTCTTCTCGTCTCCGTCGCGATTCGAGGCCTAGGGATTCGTGCGTTTCCGGGGCCCCCTAACGATCGGTCTAATCTGCAATGCAGGCTCCGCCTCCGCGTCGCGGCCGCCGGCGACGCCCGGGCCCAGCTCCGTACGTCTCTCTCTCTCTCCGGTTCCTCTTTCTTTTCTGTTTTTCCCCTTTTGCGCCTCTCTGTTTCGTGTCCGAAATGCGGGCGTTCCTGGGTTTCGCCGGTGTTGGGCTGTTGGATATGTTGTCGGATTTGTTCTTTTTCTTATCTATTGTTTTTTTTTTTGTCTTGTCTTGTCTCGTCTCTCCGACAGTCAAGAGGTTGAGTTGAGCTGAAAAGATTCATCCGGTAGAGTGTGTTTTATTTTGGATTCGTCGATGCAATTGCCGGTAGGTCTAGCTTGATGCGCGATTTGGGTTAGCTTTTTTCGCTGTGCGCCTTTTGTGCTTTGAGCCGCTTTAGATGGGAATGCAAGAGGAGAGCGGAAGGAAAGGGGCCTTGAGTTCCTAGAAGTTGGACAAGTCACGCCCTTTTCTCCCATGCGTTTTTTATTATTTTGCAAATGCGAGTCCCGGGTTTTCCTCGTATTAATATTGTGTATGCATCTTTTCTTCTGCTGATCTTGTTTGTTTCTGTTGATGGTGAAGACCCCCAGCACGAGTACAAGCCCCAGGAAAAGCCCCAGGAAAAGTGCTGCTCCACGGGGTGAGTCTTGTTGATAGTAATGAATCCTGTTTTCGCTACACCAGGCGATGTGTCTTGATCTATGTTGATTATGATAAAGTTGAATGCTAGCAGAATGCTTGATATATCTCTTTCCTTCTCCCTTTAAGGTCCAGTGGCATCGAGGCAGAAGAAGCGACGCGTCAGATCAGGAACAGTCGCTCTCCGGGAAATTCGACATTACCAAAAGTCCTCGGGGCTGCTCATACCAAAAGCTCCTTTTATTAGGACCGTGAGTCTATGCTTTACTGAAAGCTTGATACTTAACATAGCTTAGTTAGCGGGTACAAACATCCATGTGGTCAAGTTTAGTGACATGAGGCTGTATTGTTATTGTGCTTGTATTGTAAGCATACATTTGCATAATTGCATATGCATGTTCACTAGAATAGAAGCAGCCAAGGATCAACAGTTCTCCATTAGACGAATCATTGAAGATATGTGATAATTAGTTATGGGAACTGTACTTCAGGTCTTACTATCTTGTTTGTATACGTGTATGTGGGAAATTGTAGCCTTGGTTTGTGGACATGGGTGAATCTACTTCGTGATAGATGGCTTCAGATCGTGACCGCATGTGATTACTTCAGTGCTGCTTGCCAATCCGCCATTTGGGCATCATTTGCTGTAATAGTTTGTGTATTGGGGCCTTTATTTACTTTGGATGACAGACTTTTGTTCATGATTCCAGAAGTGTAGAAAAATTAAAACATCTGTTCCATCTTCACAAGTGTTGCCATGTGGTGCACGTGATTTGAGTAAATTTAATGTCTGTATTTGACAGATCTTTAGTGGACCCGCAGAACGTTTATTATATGGATTTGCTTTTGGATTTTGTACTGAACTCTTGCTTTTTTCATTTCTGAACTGAGAGTCGAATTTGCGAAAATTTTGTCCCTATCTTTAAGAGGAGAATGATCAGATTACACATTTATGTCTCTAATGCGGTAAAACAAGCTGATGAAAGATATTTATGTCTGCATTCCATGGCAATCCCAACAATGTAATGTCATTTAATCAGTTAGTTCATTAATCTCTCAATATATCGAATGCTTTTAATGTATAAATTTTCTTTTTTACCTCTATGGTAAGTCGGGGAATGATTTCCATCGGTGCCTCAGTTTCAGTTGCTTTTTAATTAGATGTATTAATTAGCTAAGTCATCTCTTACTAGCAAATCTTGAAACTAAATGCGTCTGTTATGTAGATTCTTTCAGGTGGTATTCCTGATAGAGTTGTTTTTTTTTTTGTTGTTGTTGCAGGTAAGAGAAATTAGTAGTACTCTAGCCCCTGATATCGCTCGTTGGACAATTGAAGCTCTAATGGCTATTCAGGAGGTACTATGTCAACATGATTTATACTTTGAGCAGCAGTGGCTGCACATGTGGCATGGTCTTCCGGGAGATCTTTGACATTGATCATGCTATGTGCTCTTCCTATATGACTCCGGATAATCTCTACCTATTAGCATGCTGCCTTTGCAATTCTATATGATTCACTTGGAGTCATGATTATTGAGAAAATTTCATTTGGGAAATGCGGTATCTTCTGTTAATTAAAAGTTGTGTCAAATTAAGCTATCATCTCTAACTTCATTGATTGAGTCTGCGACTCTGGATGCCCCTGGTTTCTACTTGAAAGTTGAGGCTGTGTGAATACTGGTTCTTTGATTATCGTCATAGGGTATAATAGTTTCTCTCCACATTTGACATGAGATACAAAAAACCTAAGACTGGAACTTGCATGGCTAAATGTGTGGATGATATTGTAAGTTCATGAACATCATAGTTAATTGCGTAGCAGAACATACAGCACAGCGCCATGTTAGCGGCAATAAAATTATGTGTTAACTGCATTTAACTCTTTCGTTACTTTAACTTGGTATTGTGAGCAGAAGCTATTTCATTTGATACTCAAATGCTAGGAAAACATTCAGTGGTGTCTGCAATTATTTTGATGGGTGAACGGGGTTGGTTGTACTTTTTATTGTAACTAATGCTGTTCTTTCTTTATGTAGGCAGCAGAGGATTTTCTGGTTCATTTATTCGAAGATGCAGTGCTATGCGCTATTCATGCAAAGCGTGTTACCATCAGTAAGTCCTATTTAATTTCTAGTATCAACAAATTATGCTACACTGGTGCACTCTAGATAAGCAGGGAGAAGGAATCTTTTTCCTGTCTGGAATTTGGGGACAAATGTTCATTTTGTTTGGATGGACAATTTTTTTTGGTTAAATATGTGGCGAAAGGATCCACAGGGTTAGGAAGGTAAAGTTTGAAGGTTACTACCCCCTTGACAATCTGATCATGCTTAGCTGCTTTCCATTCTTACACCATCTTAATTTTGCTTAAGTGATTACATTCGGAACATGTATGCGGGTAATACATTGTATTATAAGGCTCGTGAAGTGGCTGAAATATATGCCTTACATCCTTCTATGCATTGTACCGTTTGGCTTACCCTTTCGTTGACCTTAATGAGAATCCCATTGAGAAGCAAAGTACCCCATTTACTCCTGGTGATGTGAAGCTTCCTGCTGCTGACTACGATGGAAACTGCTTGCATCATATTTGACATGCAACTGATATGATTAGATCTCGATGGACTGTTAGATTCCAATGACCGCAAGATCTCCTGATATTTGATTCTGTCGACAGCCGCTCTAGATATTTGGAACTGTGATTTGTTTCACTTACAATATTTTTTTGCTCTTTTCTTGGCAGTGAGGAAGGATTTTGAGCTGGCTCGGCGGCTTGGAGGCAAGGGCCAGCCTTGGTGATTGATTGTAAATTAAATATGCCAAAGATCGGCAATGTCGTGTATCAAAGGGGGTTGTTTCTACTGTCCAGAGACTCCGATTACCTTACCCAATTCGTTTAAGATCCGCAATGATCGTTAGGATGTTAGTAAAATTAGCTGGTAGGCACTAACTGCAATCTCTTAGGAAGTATTAGCATTTATTTTCATCCCCATCCATCTTCTACATTCGGGGAAGTAATTTGTGTTGTAGAGCTACGGAGGACCAAGAAGCTCCATGGTTGGATGCTTTGGCAGGATATTCTGACTCAGCAATGACATCGACAGGAACAGACAATGTTTTTTTTTCTTGTTTTGCATCGTTTCAGAAAATTAACAAGGTGCAAAAAATGAATACACAGGATCCTTCAAGTTTGGCCAAGAAAGGTACAGTGGCACTTGAATCTCCCTGCGTACGATGAAAAGTGTATAAACTAGAAAATATAAAACAAATGATGTCTGAACTTTCGTCAAAGTGTAATGTCATCTTTGGACTTTAAATTTGTTCAATGTAATTTTAGAATTATTAGCCAATGTTTGATCTTGTTTCTAGACTAAATGAAAATGTTTAATGTTTTTTTCCCGTTAATTCAAGTTAATGAAATTTGTTGATATGGCATTCAATTCGTTAAGTTTGGATGGTGGGCTACAAAAAAAGTTACATTTGGATTATTCAAGTAAAATATTTATTTCAAATTAGGATTAATAAATCATGTCATCAAATAATGATTGGCATGTCAACGTCTTAATTTTTTCCTTTTTTTAGTAGATAAATTAAAAGATGGACAGATTGTCTCATCAATTTTAAAAGTAGAAATATCCACATTATCAAATAATATTTAATTTGTCATTTGGGCAAGCAAAATGATTATATTGAATATTTATCAATAGTTTATGGATTTTATTAACAAATTAAAAACATGCGATGACATTACAAATCAAGCTAAAATTCAGACATTATTTTTGTCATTTTTCTTAAAAATATGCCTCATACTTGCTTGAATGAAAATAGAATGTGAGGCTCTTGATTGTGGGAGAAAGTATTCAGTGTTTAGGTATCATCATATCGTAAGCTGACGTGGCATATACTTGTATATTGAATATAAAATTGACACATGGCCATCATGTGGCAAGTAAATAAAACAAAATCAGATCTTTTTTTTTTGTCTCTCTCTCTCATCTTCCTCATCCATCCAAAATCATCTTCTTCATTCAGTTACCACCGAAGTCATCGGCGTTGCCTAAAAACTGACCACTATTCTTGTCGAA
This sequence comes from Syzygium syzygioides, assembly GCA_031216285.1. NCBI lineage: Eukaryota > Viridiplantae > Streptophyta > Magnoliopsida > Myrtales > Myrtaceae > Syzygium > Syzygium syzygioides. The sequence continues at coordinate 14,730,692 of CM062245.1, read as the reverse complement.
TGAGCTATCGTCGCTTATAGCCTTCCATCGATAGAGCATGGCCTCATTTGTAGCTCCGTCGTCTTGCTCGTCCATGGCTTTGCTTGTCGATCCAGATCTAGCCTCATAGAACTTGCCGTTGGGCTTGGTTTTCCCTACGAAGAGTTCCATCTCTAGATCTAGAGGAACTCGCTGATGGTCCAGCTCTAGGAGGAACTTCAGATCTAAGGCCATGGCTAGATTTGTTAAAATGGGTCATAAATTCATTTCTTAACCAATAAATTAGTTGTATTCACTAAATGGATTATAAATAAGTATAAACATAATATGGGTGTTAAATGGATCGTAATTGATTCGTAAATGGGTCATAGTTGGGTTTACAACTTATTTAAACTCAACTCATCTCTTTCGCCTTCACTCAATATCACACTCGCTCACTCACTCCACACTCTTATCTCAATTTGGGTATGAATTTTTCTAAATTAAGTTAAATATAAAAGTGTTTTAGTAATATGGGTCAGGTTTAGTAAGGATCATTAGATTTGCATTACATGTAAATAGGTCAAAACGGGTTAAATGGGTCTATTTGGGTTGTATCATTTTTACTGAATCCAAATCCGACCCAACTCACCTGTTTGACAGGTGTAGCCATGGCTCATTGGTAGATAACTTGTAGAGTTGAATAAGCCGTGGGGAAGCCCAAATGTTTCGTACCCACAAAGGAAGTTTCATTTCGAGCCAAAAAAAAAAATGGAGGAAGTTTCATACCCAGCCTTGGGGAAACCCACATTGGACGGCGTATTGAAAATGAATAATACCCAGAAGTTTTCAATTATTGAATATGTTTTTTTGTTCATAGGTGAAAATACCCATTGCCATGGACGAATAGAGAAAGATTTACGGACACTATAGGGGTGAGCGGTTTTATGATAGGTCGAGGTTCCACCTGGAACCTCCCCGTTGGAGTCCGTTTTCAAATTTTTTGAACCTAAAACCTACCATGTATACTTTGAAACGTGGAACCTAGCTTGTCATAGGTTCTAGGGTCAATTCTAAGGCCTATAATTCACTAACTGCAACGCATATTTAGATACACAAAAAATATAAAATATTAATAAAATAAAGTCTTAGTCATTGATATCGCTAGAAATGGAAGCTCAGACTAGTGGTTTTAAATTACATATTCATCATCGAATATCATGAAATACCGCAGGATTGCACGAAAACATAAAACAAGAAAAACTTAAAGACAGGTTCCAAGCTACTTAGAACCTTGAACTTGAAACTCAGAATTTACTCGTTGGAACCGGTTTTTTAATTTTTGGAACATGGATCTCACTCTCATATCCTGGAACCTGGAATTGGATCGATTCTACCTTAAAATCATGTTCACCCCTATGACGCAATGGTTCAATTTGACACAGCACCAATGAGACTAGATGGAGGAGGTAGTGCCCGCGATTGGATGAAGAAGATGGCTGTGGACGGAGGAGGAAGATGATAGAGAAAAAGAAAGAGCTTGATTTGTTTTATTTTTTGTGTCGGTATTTTTTTTTTTGGATTTTGGTACAGAAATATATGCCACGTCAATTTATGACGTGGTGGTAGGAAACCACCGAATACTTTCTTCTGTCGTGGATTCCCAATTCTAAAGTTTGATAGCCTATTTGGGTGGGCTTTTTACCAACAAGCCATGGGCTACGACTAAATTTCCAGCCCAAACGAAAATACCATGTTGAGTATAAAAAAATTAATGACCAATTTTGGGCTGACTCTAAATATTAACATTTATTTGTTTCGTAGATTTTGGGGTGCTTACGTAAAAACAAATCACATATTAAACGTTTAAATTAAAAACAAAAATGACAATAGCCTAAAGAAAAAGGTTCCACCATTAACCTGCGGAAATTCAATTGAGTCCTAATATTTCTTTGAATAGTGCGGTAAAGTCCTTCAGATAATTTTTTTTTTACGATTTCGCCAAGGTGGTAACATCTAAAGCTGCTGCCGAGCATACTTCTGGTTAGTGGTTACTAACTGTCCAATTTCTTGATTGATGATGACAAAAGGACTCGATTGCGCCTCTTTTGGAAGGTGCACAACTCATTCACATTGATTGAAGGTTTTAAAAACCAATTTCGTTCTGCTCTTAAGTTTGGGGATTAATAATTAACTTTTTCCTTTTATTGTTTTGCAGTTTGAAAGGAAAAAGTGTCAAAAAAGTCCTAAACCTTTTGCATTGATGCCAACTTAGTCCTAAACCTTTTTTTTGTGTCAATTCAGTCCTAAACTTTTAGCATTTGTGTCAATTCAGTCCTAAATCTTTTTTGGTGCCAATTCAGTCATAAACCTTTTGCATTGGTGCCAATTTAGTCCTTTGACACATGAATAGCTATTGGCCAAAAGGATTAAATTGGCATTAATGCAAAAGGTTTAAGACTGAATTGGCACCAATGTAAAAGGTTTATGACTGAATTGGCACCAATGTAAAAGGTTTATGACTGAATTGGCACCGAAAAGGTTTAGAACTAAATTAGGCGAAAAGTGTCAAAAAAGTCCTAAACCTTTTGCATTGGTGTCAATTTAGTCATAAACCTTTTTTTGGTGCCAATTCAGTCCTAAATCTTTTTTTGGTGTCAATTCAATTCTTTCGGTTAATAGCTATTCACGTGTCTAAGGACTGAATTGACATCAATGCAAAAAGTTTATGATTGAATTGGTACCAATGTAAAAGGTTTAGGACTGAATTGGCACCAAAAAAAGGTTTATGATTGAATTGGCATCAATGCAAAAGGTTTATGATTGAATTGACATCAAAAAAAGGTTTAGAACTAAATTGACACAAATGCAAAAGGTTTATGACTTTTTTGACACTTTTCTCGTCAAATGGAGGATTGGATCGAAAATGGGTCCGACCGAAATTGATTCATTTAACCCATACTAATTCATCTTTATGTAATACAATTTCGTGATCAATATCGGCCCCTATTTTTAAAGAGGTGATGTAATTTTCACGTGACTGACTCTTAAGAGGTCATTTTTATAAAATTATTGTCCTTGATGCAAATTAAGTTTTCTTCACAGGCCAAAATAAAATTTTTTTCCCACAACCGCATAAGATAGTTCAAGGACTAGTATTTCTTCTCTATTTGTGGCCCAAAAGAGAATCATCTCTGTCACAAGACCCCATGTCATAACTCATAGGCTTAAGCTTTTGAATGGAAGTGGGTCCAATTGGATATGTTGACGAACTCGAACTTTAACTCCCTCTTGACGATCTCCCCAGGTGAAGGTATCGAGCTTCTGCTGCACATTCCCAACAATAACAAGATAGACATTGGAGCAAAAAAGACAACTTATTTGGAGCAACAAACAACCATCCGGTTGGACTCATCAAATGTCAATGGTACTGCTAAACAACTTATGTTTATCCCGTGTTGAGTTGATGTTAAGTCTTATATAATCATTTTGAAATCTTCGGCATGGATTCGCAGTAAAGGAGACCACGACTTGTTACTGGTCAAAAAAGTGAGAGAAGATGCCAAGATATTTCCGGTTCAAACTTGATTGAAATGCGTTAAAGATAGGTCCGAGCCAAACTCATTTAGATTCGTTTTTAATTGGTCTTGATTTCTCACAATTCATTTTTTAACTTATTCATAAAATTAGAATGACCCATTCAAAATCTAGCTCATCAAATATGAATCTAAGTAAAAAATCTGGGTCAGTGAACCCATTTCGCCACTTCGAACGGAGATTACTATCTATGAGGGCAATCAATTGTAGGATGAATAATGTTGGAGGTTTGAAGATTAATTTATTGATATAATCTGCGAATTGATGCGGCATAATACTTAATACATTCTCGAAAATGGCATATCGTTGAAGTACCGGCTTTTGCACACATGACGGTACTCTTGAAGGATGTCCACAAGTCACACGTATAGGTACATTTTGGAGTAATTACCCCTATCCACTCCGGAGATTGTATCCCAATCAAATCATAAATTCATTTTTATTTTTGCGCAAAAGTTCTTTTTCCTTTCGAATCGGATCCTGAAGAGCATTCGGGCATTCAATATGTTAAAAGGCGCACATGATTGTACGGATAGGATGAAAGTTATTCTATCTAGCATTTGAAGATACATTTGGATTGGGATAAGTCCGTATAAACTTTAGATGACTTGTCCAGACTTTAGGGGAAGGATAATTTTGTCGAAGATACAAAAACATCTGGCTTGTCGCAATCCCGATGGTCATCCTTGATAGGCCACACAATGTGATGGTGATCGCTTGCACAAGTTGAGATCCATCTAGATCTTGATCAACTCACCCCGTCTTTCTATCTCGATGGTTGTAGGCGACCACTACGACAGGTGCTACCGTTGCCGCGGCTGTTGCATCAGTCAACAACCACCGTGGTAGTGACACTAGCTGCGAGCAGGCCGCCACGGTAGAAGTGGTCGTGCACCCACCACCTCCAGCTCAATTTTTCTACCTTTTACTTTCTTCAAGTTTTTTATAAAATTTTCAATTTTTTTATTGTAATGACTATGATCGTTGTGACATTGGATATTTTTGTCAATAAAAAGATGCGATACTACAAATCGCCGCAGTTTTATCTTCTTCTTTTTTATATCATAATCCCATGTGTTGGCGATCAAATGCAACTATAGTTTGACAAAAATGAATTAGCATGAATTGCAACTTTAGAAACTATGACGCGTTCTGCATTAACTCCAATACAAACTGCGTAGGGCTTAGGGAATTGACTATTAAGAGCACAAAAGTAGCATCCCTTCCAATTATTGTACACTCACAATTGCTGACTTATGAAAAAAAATAACATAAACTATTATTTATTCCATCACCTCAAAAGTAAAATGAAAAAAAAAAGTAACAACTAGAAAAACTTCAACTTGAAGGCTAAGAAGCTTCCATCTCAAGAGCTCCTTTTCTTTTCCTATTGAATCATATGTTTCATTAATCAATATCCGCTAAAATAATTGCGATCCACTCCTTTTCATTGTATGAACCTCATCGGCAGATGCGGAGTCATTCTTTAAGATGGACATTTTCCAACTAGGTGATTTTTACCAGCAAAATATTTGGAAGAAAAGAATTTTTAAACTGCTGTTTGGACATAAGTTAGGTAATTTTTGTCAAACTGCGATTAACTGTCGTATTGAACATATAGATGGGATGTTTGGTATGAACTATGGTTTTCAATTCTTGGCTTTTTTCTTTCACTATTTGAGTTAAATCAATTTTTGAGCACGTTACTTTATCTTCACCGAAAGAGAAAAAAAGAATTCTTATTTCCCATGTCAAATTTTCAAGTATTATTTTAAATTCTAAAAATATCATTTGCCAATTTATACGTCAATGTTTGTATGTTTCATGGATTTCGCATTAAGATAAAATTGAAATGCATGGACCGCAATATTTGAAAAGAAAATGTAAAAAATTATAAAGTAAAGCTACTCCAAACACACCAAAAACAAGTATAGCATCCAAAGTCAATTAAACATTTTTCATATTTTTTCAAGAATATCAGTGGTTGGGCTCACTTGCTCCAGAACTTTGGATGGCCCCTGCCCATTAGAAATAAGTAACTTCCAAGGCATTGGTAAGCCACAAAAATAAATGTAGTCATATTATTAAAATAGTTGGTAATATTAGAAGTATAGAAAAATGTTGGTACTTCCCAAAATCGAGTAAGATAAAAAGTTGGTATGTGGCTAATAATAGTTGATTTCTTAATGCGATAAATGTTGGTATTTCAACTCAGATTAAGGTTGGTAATTTCCAACAAAAGTCGTTAACTTCGATACCGTTAGTAATCGACAAAGATAATTGTTTGTAGAGTATTAAAAACGTCGACGAAAGTGTTGGTACTTATGAAAACCTGTTGGTAAGTAACTAGTGCGTGACCCGGGTCATGGTGTTGTCGATCAATTTTTATGACCAACACTACTTGCTTGTTTCGCAACAAACTCAGCGATCGATGTACCAATATGGAATTGGATTTCGAATTTTTGTCAAACAATATATCATGCCCAAGTGAAAGGCAATGAACTCTGTCTTGGTGAAAGGTTATGCACCTTTCTTATACCCAAAAAAGGCATAGCAGCGCGAAAATGCCACCGCATTAATCTTGTTGTATGGCGAAATTTGTTGCAAAATCAAAGAGAGATTTGAGAAAATAAACATAAAAAGCAGATGAAATAATCGGTGAAAAAAAGATGGCGAAATTTGTCGGGAGGATTATTTATGGTATAATGAAAAGTCGACGTTGGATCTACTTATTTTAGTACAAATATCATACTCATCATGAATCAATGTAAACGTTAATTTGTCCTTGTCACATATGACATTGGTCGTTGATACGACAATGGTTGTGACTCACGAGCTCTCGTGAAGTGAGAAAAGAAAAAGTCGTATTTAACGGTGATTTTGAAGAGGGCCAATCTAATTTTGTCCGAGTATCTTCCTGATTCTAATGAAATGAGAGTACACACATTAATACACTCCAACAAATTGAATCACTCTCCGAGGGAGAGTTTCTAACCATATCAATAGATGTCACTTAAGTAGCCAGCATGTGACTAAATTTTGCCACCCATAATCAATGATATACAATATGATGCAATCACTAATCAACGATTCGAGGAGGCTAAATTCACACCAATCACAAACTATGACACTAATGTAGTAGTGTCATTTTTCCAATACCATGGGCATATACATTACCAATACTTAATCAAAGGGAGGCCATTTATAAATGACCAATACAAGCCATTATAACATAACAAACCGGGGCATATTATAAACATTATTATTATTATTATTATTATTATTATTATTGGTCATCACCATCTTATATTTGATATCATCAGAGGAATTAATCAGTTGTACCCTCCTCGTCCGGTGGTATTATAGCCATCCTGGAGTAGTCTGCGTCCTGCACATGAGACGATGCGTCAAGAAAAACGATTATTTATTTATTTATTTAGTTTATTAAATAGGGTAATGCGAAAATTGTATTCATAAAAGTTGGCCAAAACTCTATCTGTAGTAGCCTTCCCATGCGAAAAATTTATGAAAATTATATTCATAAAATAATGTCATATCCGATCGCATAGAGAATCAGAGGGAAGACAAGACGTATAGGATGTAATTTCAATATTTAAAAGTCTTTAAAGAGGAGAAACTTTTTGAACTGCATCTTTTTCAAAATTGTTACCACATGGGAAAAAATTGGTTAACTGACAAGTAAAAGGAACTGCACGTGTACTGCATCTTTTCGAAAAGATTGAGGAGTGCATTTTTTTTTGTAATTAAAAAGGTTAATCCTAGGAAAAACTTCAAATTAGTATATTTGTGATAAATTTATCTAAAATTAATTTTTGGGTTAATATCTCAAAAAACTTCAAACTGGTACACTTGTGATAAATTTACCCCAAATTAATTTTTTGATCACAAAAAATCCTAAAATGGTACACCTATAATAAATTTACCTCAAACTAAATTTTTGATCACCAAAAATCCCAAATTGGTATACTTATGACAAATTTATCCTTTGTTAAATTATATTAATACTATGAAAAATCATAAATTGGTAAATCTGTTACAAATGGAGGGGTAAAATCCCAAACTGGTAAATCCATTAACTGTCACGTGTCATTCTACTCAGCAATTTGACGGTAAAATTTCATAAAAACTAACAGAGGGTAAATTTATCACGGATGTATGGGTTTAGGATTTTTGGCGGTCAAAAAATTAGTTTGGAGTAAATTTGTTACAAATGTACCATTTTGTGATTTTTTGTAGCATTAACCATTAATTTTTTAATCACCAAAAATCCCAAATTGATACACTTATGATAAATTTATCATCCCTTAGTTTTCGTTAAATCGAATAAATATCACGAAAAATCATAAACTGGTACACCTATGACAAACATAGGGTAAAATCCCAAACCAGTGCACCCGTCAACTAACACATGTCCTTGAACTCAGCAATTTGGCGGTAAAATTTAACGGAAACTAATAGAGAGTAAATTTATCACAAGTGTATTAGTTTGGTGTTTTTGGTGGTCCAAAAATTAGCTTGTTGTAAATTTATTACAAGTGTATTGATTTAAGATTTTTCATGATATTAACCATAATCAAAATGTTCAAAACTTTATGGTACTCCTAAAAGATATTTTGAATTACGAAAATGATCCTCGACATATGTCTATTAAGTGGTCTGGCGAAACCGAAATATGTACGAATGTCAATCTTGGCTATACGATTCGCATCTTACACAAACTCGATGTGTATTAAACTGAGGGCACATATAAGCATATAGAAAATATAAATTATTCAGGACACAGACCGAGTTGAAGCTCTGGGACTGCCTCGGCCACAGCAGCGAAGGCCAACCCAGTGGACATGAGCAAGAAAAACACCACAAATATTGCCATCACCACCACATTGATGGTCTTGGAGAGGCCAAGATCTGCCATTGTATCTAGAAACAGAAGAAGTGGTTTTGTGAACAGAAGCTTGCTTTAGGGTAAAGTGTTGGGGGTGGAGAGATCTTGTTCTAGGATCAAGTATTTATATAGAACGGCATGGCTGGGCTTGGTTTGACTCATTCCCTTTCATACTTAGGGTTTAGTGGAGCAGAGGGATGGGTTATATTGACTTCTATGGAACACAATGATGCCGGTCTATTTGTGGAGTTGGATATTTTTACAAGTCCTAGTTTTTTTGCTTTGTCATTTTTTGTTTATGAGGAAAAAAAATCATTTTAAGCATATAATCGTAAGCTCATCAAATACCCTTCTAATTATTAACTGACGCGCTAGCCAATACTCCAGTAGACGGTCCAAACATTTTATTTTTACATCTAATGACGTGGGAAGTCATGTGTCGTGCGTGTAATTCATGCACATCTCTGTTCCTTAAGTTTTATATCATCACTTTGAAATCTTCAGCACGGATTCGCAATAAAGGAGACAACAACTTGTTGCGGGTCGAACAAAATGGGAGAAAAGGTCAAGCTATTCCCGGTTCAAACTTGAACAAAACGCTTTAAAGATGGGTCCGAGTCAAACCCATTTATATTCATTTTTAGTTTTTTCTTTGTTTCTTACAACTCATTTAAACTCGTTCGTAGAATTAGAGTGATCCATTTTAAACATAGTCCAATAAATATAAGTGAAAAAATGGGTTGATGGACCCATTTCGCCACTTCGAACGAAGATTAATATTTGCGAGGGCAATCAACTGCAGGATGAATAATGATGAAATGCCAGCTTTTACACATTTGGTAGTACTCATAGGATGCCCACAAGTCACACGCAAAAGTACATTTTGGAGTAATTGCCCTTTTCACTTTGGAGATTTTATCCTAATTAAGGATATATTTATTTCGTAAAAAATAAATAATTTAAAAAATATTTTCTAAAAAATAATCGCTTGAATCATGTTATAAATATAAATGAAGGAAAATTTTTTTTCATCCTTCACAAAAAAGTTAGGACATAATTTGTTATCTATAATTAAATATTTTTTGTTAACTAACTATTTTAAGCAACACAAGTGATTAATTTTAAGAAAATATTTTTCAAATCATTTATTTTTTGCTGGGAAAATTTCAAATGAGAGTCTAAAGTGACCATGTCAATCTCAAAAAAGGCCCTGACCTCACTGGAGTTAAGAGGGCATTTTCGTGTTTTAATTTTTTTGATTATTTTTCTTTTCTATTTTTTTCTTTCCATAAAAAGCCAAACTCAAAAAGGAAAAAAAAGGCTAAAGTTAAAAAAAAAATTGAACAATCAAGCTTCGCTTGTGGCTGCTGCTCATCGCCGGTGGGGCGGCGGCGATGGTCGACACCTCAATAAAGGGCTGGTAACCCTCACCATAACCATGAGAGGGCTACAACCCGCTCCCAGATCTGGGAGAGGGTCGCCGGCCCTTGCATAGGTCTAGCATCCATCGCTTGTATTTTTTCTTCTTTTTTTTTAAAAAAACTTATATTTTTTAAAATTTTAATCTAATTTAACTAAAATTTATGTTAAAATTATTTTTAACGAAAATGCCCTTGATCGGCCAGAAAATTTGGCTGCCCGGCAGGGTTAGGCCCTTATTTGAAATTGTTATAGCCACTTCAGATCTTTATTTAGGATTTTCTCTTATACGTAAAACAAGCGGAGCCCAAACCATAAACTCATTTTTAGTTTTTCTTTTGATTCTTTTAATGCAAAGTTTTTTTTTTCCATTTGAGTTGGATCCTGAATTTTTCTTTAAGGGCATTCGTTCATTCAGTATGTTAGGAGGCGCATTTGATTGTCGAAATAAGATAAAAGTCATTCTATCCGGCATTTGAAGATACATTCGGATTGGGATAAGTCCGCATAAACTCTGGATGACTTATCCAGACTTTAGAAAAAAACAATTAGAAAAAAGAATAACTCCCTTGCGATCAAAGCAGCATGCCCCTGTTAGTGCCGCTAGTTAGCAACTACCTCAGACACCATCTCCAGCTCATTTTTAACATTTTACTTTCTTCAAGTATTTTTTTTAGAATTTTCTAATTTGTCTTTCTATGGTGATGACCATAAGCGCTGTCACATCATACGTTTTGTCACTAAAAGCTATGATATGGTAAATAGCCACATTTTTGTCTTGTTTAATTTTATTATAATATTCTTACCGGCGAACAAACGCAATCTAAATTTGACAAAATGGATAAGCATGACCTGTGTTGCATTTAGCATTATTTTAACTTCAATTAGATTACGTAGAGCTTAGGGGATTGGTTAATTGAGAGCACAAAAGTAGCATCCCTTCCCATTACTGTACCCTCACAATTGCTGACTTATCAAAAAAAAAATAACACAAACTATTATTTGTTACATCACCTCACAAGTAAAATGAAATTAAAAGTAACAAATAGAATAGAAAAACTTCAACTTAAGAGCTAAGAAGCGTACGTCTTAAGAGCTCCTTTTCTTTTCGTGTTGAATTATTGGTTGCGGAATTATAAATTATCCACTAAAATAATTGCAATCCACTTCATTTCATTGTATGAACCTCATCGATAAAGTAAAGATGTGGACTCATTGTTGAAGATGGACATTTTCCAAGTAGGTGATTTTACCAGCAAAATATTTGGAAGAAAAGAATTTTTTAATTCCCGTCTGAACATAAGTTAGGTAATTTCAGTCAAATTGCGATTAATTGTCGTACTTAACATGTAGAGGGGATGTTTGGTATGAAGTGTGGTTTTTAAATCTCAACTTTTTACTTTCACTATTCTAGTTAAACCAATCTTTGAGCACGTTACTTTTTCTTAACCAAAAGAGAAAAGAAAACTTCTTATTTTCCATGTAAATTTTAAATATTATTCAAAATTAAAAAAAAATTATATGCCAAAATTTATATGTCAATGTTTGTAAGTTTCACTGGTTTCACGTTAAGATACAATTTAAATGCGTGGATAGCAAGATTTGAAAAGAAAATGTAAAAATTATAAAGTAAAGCCATTCCAAACACACCAAAAAACAAGTAGAGCATCTATAGTCAATTAAAATTTTTTCATATTTTTCCGGGAAAATCAATGGTTGGGTTCACTTGGTCCAAAACTTCGTATGACCCTTGCCCAATAGAAAATCATGGGGAAAAGTACAAAAAAAGCCATAAATTTATTGCATTGGTATCAATTTTGTCATGAACCTTTCAATTGCACAAATTTAGTCTTAAACATGTCTACATTAGTACCAATTGAGTTTATTCGATCAATTTAGGTCGAAAATTACTAACGTGAATGCTAACTATCCTAGTAGGATAGCTGATACTGATGTGGACAGTTTATTTAATCTTTAAATATTTTTTCAATATTTTTTATTAATTTTTTTTCAATTTTGTCTTTTCTTTCTCATTTTCTTTTTCTTATTTCCTTTCTCTTTTTTCATTTTTCCTTATTTCCCTCCACTAGCTTTTGTGATGGCTAGCAGAGGTTGTTGGCCGTCGATAAGGGCTAGGACGCTCTCGCTGGCCTTTGGCAAGGACCGACAAGGTAGCCTTCCTCTTTTTTCAACTACAACTCTAGAGTTTCATTTTGCATCGGTTTCTTCCCATCTCTTCCTTGCCCATCCTCTATTTCTCCTTCTTCTTCCAGCCACGGGATTGATGGAGGACACTACGTCCGACGGTCTAGATTGCGGGCAAATGAGCGATTTTGGTAACCCTTAGTTGCAAACCAGCGATTTTGGTAACTCTTAGTTGCGGCATGTCCCGTTGGTGCCGCAAGGTTTAGTACTCATCAATGAGTGTCTTTTCATGGAATTCTGTAGTAATTAAGACCTATTACGTTACTTGAGTGGTGTCGGTTTTATTTTTTGTGTTTTATTTCTTTTTACATACAAAGGGCATTATGGTCATGCACAATTTATATAAATATATTGCAATAGGTCTAGGGTTAAGTGTACACAGAAACTGAGAGCCCCTTGGCGGCTTCTATGATATGTTTCTTCCTCTCTTCTTCTCCTCTCAATATCCCCTCTCTTCCTTCTTCTCTCTTGGCTATTTACCGTAGGTTCTCTAATCAGCTTTATGATATGATATCAAAGCAGATTTGACTGCTTGATTCCTTAATCCTATTACTGTATTTTTTTTTTGTCAGAATCTTATTGCTGTTTTGAGAGTCCCTTAATAGCCTCTTTTCCTTCTCTGGCGCGTAGCCAACCAAAGCTGCAAGCTCTATACATATAAGACTATCAAGTTCTATTTGCGGGTGTGAATTACAACACTTACTAATTAGCAGATTCAAGAATGAAGATATTTTGTTGATTATGGTTGACCGGTATTTTCTTTTATATAGCAAACTAAATTTATGAGATTTCAGCATTCTCTTTGTGAAATCGATGGAGCCAATTGCGTTTGATTATATGTCGGTATTGATTATATAGAGCCAAGGGATGTTTTATTTCTTGCGTTGATGTTTAAGTCTTCTTAATTTGTGGTGGATATATTTTTATTGAGATTATTATCATCATGAGCGGCACCAAGTCTTCTACAGACAGTGTTTATATTCAAATTACCACCATTAAATTAATTACTTGTTATGGGCTCAAGCTATCAAAGTCTATATTAATGCCAAAGAGAAACTCGAGTATTTTACAACAGATCCCTTGCTATAGATTCTGAAGAGTATGATGACTGGATGAGAGAGAATGATACACTTTTGGTGTGGTTATGAAACAATATGGAACCACCCATTGCTACTAATATCATGTTACACATAACTGCAAGGGAGTGTGGGAGGATCTTATGGAAGCTACTCACAAGACAAAAACATGTCTAGAGTCTATGAATTATATGAGAAGATCCTTAATTTTAAACTGGGGGACAAATCTCTTGGAGAGTATTATAGTGCTTTGAAAAGCATGTGGGAAGAACTCAATCTTTATCAACCCATCACTAATGATCTTGAAAAACTAAAGATATAGTGAGCTGAATTTCAAGTGGCCAAGTTTTTATTTGGTTTGAATATTGATTTGCAGCCTGTGAAGAGCTAGCTTCTTGCCGGAGAGAAAGTTCTTTCTATGAATGAAGCATTTTGTCGGATTCAGCGTATTGTCCCTCCATCTTCTACATCATCTAAAGATAGTTAAGCACTAATAGCTAATACTGGTAATCATGGTCATTATGGATTTTCTAATAGAGGCCATGGCCATGGTGGTGGATGTAGTGGATCAAGTTCTGATCGAGATAGCCGTCAGTGAACATAATATGGCAAATCTGGTCATTATGTTGACACTCGTTGGGCTAAGCATGGCAAGCCTGAGTGGGCTCAACGATTAGTTAATGCAAATGCTGCTGTATCTGAAGGGAGTGTTGGAAATGTGTTTTCTGGCAACATGAATCCATCTATACCAATTGGGGGTAGTTCTTCTGAGTCTGCGGCTCAAGATGATCTAATTACACAACTTATCAAGCATGTCCAACAACTAGAGGTTTCCATTTCCTCATCCACTGCCACTCTTTCACGCACAGGTAACATTACCTTTTTCTATACTTCGTCTCCTAGCACCTGGGTCATTGACTCGGGAGCTTCTAGTCATATGACGGGTAGGCCAAAACTATTCTCTTCCCACCACAATTCTAGTCCTTCATCTCAAGTTATTTTAGCTAAATGGTTCCTCTACTCAGGTAGTTGGATCAGGGGCTGTTTCACTCACACCTTCATTATCTTTGTCCTTTGTCCTACAAGTTTCCCAACTTCCTTTGAATTTGTTGTTTGTTAGTCAGAACTAATGCTCTTGGTTGTTCTGTTACATTTACCCCTCTTCTTCCATCTTTCAGGAACTTCAGACAAAGAAGACAATTAGTGGAAGGCATGAACGTGATGGACTCTACTATCCGGACGGTGTCTCTTTACTGATGCCAATGGTCTAGCTGCTAGTTCTATTACCCCCTATTATGGCATTCCCGTTTAGGACATTTATCTTTATTTAAGTTACAACAAATAATTTTTGAGTGTAAATCAGTTTCTACTATTGAGTGTGAGGCTTGTGAGCTTGGAAACATCGTAGTTTTTTTCCTAGTTATAGTGATTCTCGTGCATCTACTTTATTTGAATTTATTCATTTAGACATTTGGGGGCCTTTGCCTATTGCTAGTAGAAATGGTTTTAAGTAATTTGTAACTTTTGTGAATGATTATTCTTGTCTAACATGGCTCTATATGCTTCATGATTGCTCTAAATTTTTATTTGTTTTTCAATTATTTCATTGTGAAGTTACTAATCAATTTACTCCATCTCTTAAAATTTTCGGAACTAATAATGCTCTAGAATACTCACGAAAATCAATTTCATTATTTTGTTCTAATCTTGTCATTATACATCAAAGAAGTTGTACTTATACCCCTTAGCAAAATGGTGTGGTTGAGAGAAAGAACCATAATCTTCTAGAAGTTGCTCTTTCGCTCTTGTTTTGTTTGCATGTCCCAAAATCATTTTCGAGTGATGCTGTCCTTGCTGTCCGTTACTTTATATATCATATGCCTTCCATTTTTCTCAATAATAAATCAAGAGTCAATGTGGTGTTCCTTGACAAGCTGTTATTCCCTCTTACCTCTCTAGTCTTTGGGTGTGTCTGATTTGTCCATAATTTACGTCCCGATGCTGATAAACTATCCTCTCGTGCCACCAAATGTGTTTTTCTTGGGTATTCAAGTAATCAAAAGGGATATCAATGTTATGATCTTATAACTTATACCCAATATGTTAGTGCTAATGTTTCTTTCTTCGAGGACACACCATACTATTCAACTAAGGATAGAGAGTTTTCAACTAACATTGTAGTCGATCCTCTTATCCCACAACTTATCCCCTTAGGTTATGTTGGTCCTTCTCCTATGTCTCCTCCCTTGTAGGTGTATTAGCGGCGAAAATAGTATACAACACCACTAGTCTCCATCTCTTCCATGCCCTCTGTCCAATCTCCTTCCTTGTCTCCTAGTCCAGAAGATCTTCCGATTGCCCTTCGCAAAGGTACTCGTTCTTGTACACAAAAATCCTCTTTTGCTTACCTTATCGAGCATTATGTCTCTCTCTCACATCTTCCTACCCCATTACATGACTTGCTCTATCATTACATACTTACACAATTTCTACCTCTACCATTGAGGCCTTATCTCACCTTGAGTGGAAGAGAGCTATGGATGTAGAAATGGAAGCTCTGGTGTCTTGCCAGACATGGTCTTTGTTGATCTTCCTCTTGGGAAAGATGTGGTGAGGTGTCGGTGGGTATACACTATCGAGTGCAACTTGGATGGATCAGTTGATTGTCTTAAGGCCCGACTTATTGCTAAAGATTTTACTCAAACTTATGGGATTGACTATTTTGAGACTTTTTCCCCTGTGACATGTCTCAATTCTGTTCGTGTTATTATTTTTCTTGTTATGAATTTTGATTGGCCATTATATCAATTGAATGTGAAGAATGCTTTTCTTTATTAGTGATTTGTTTGTAGAAGTATATATGAAGCAACCTCCTCGATATGTTGCTTAGGGGGAGAATCGTAAAGTATGCCGGCTACATAAGGCCATTTATGGGTTGAAACAGTCTCTAAGAGCATGGTTCGAGAAATTCATTTAAGTGATTTCCAAGTGCAGTTTCCACTAGTGTTGTTTTGATCATTCTGTTTTTGTTCGCAAAGAGTCAGGGGTGGTCATTCTTGATGTATATGGGGATGATATAATTGTCTCTAGTAGTGATGTTACTGGCATATTCGAGGTCAAGTCTTTTCTTCAGCAGTAGCAGTTTCAGATTAAAGAATTGGGAGCTCTTAGGTATTTTCTAGGAAAAATTGTCAAAAAAGTCTTAAAACTATTATATGGTTGCTAATTTAGCCCTAAATCTTTTAATTTTGCCAATTCAATCATAAATCTTTTAACAATTTACTAATTTAGTCCTTCCAGTAAATTTACCCTGAAAAATACTTACCTAGATGTCCAATCAGCACCAACTGTCCTACACGGCCGGACCAACAGGAGGCCAGCACTGATGTGGTCGCCAGAGATAAAAAATGATGGCATTTTCTGCATTTGAAAAAAGAAAGAGTTTAGAGTTCTCTGATGTGCTTGGAACCCTCGTCTCTTGCCCCAAATCGAACACTCACCTCGATCCTTGCTCCAATTCGAAGAACCCTAACTCAAATTGATTCAATCTCAAATTGAATCAAACGATTTCGCTCAAGTTGCGTTGTTCTTTCGTCAAATTGGCTTCCCCAATCGCACATTCGCTCAGTAAAATTATAGACCCGATTCACCCACAACACCCAATTCGGCCTTGGGATTCTGCAGCAAACGCTACAAGGTGTGTCTCGATTTTCTTGTGTTGTCGGCACTCAGTGAACACGATATAAAAGTGTGTTTTTGTGCTCCCAAACGCGACACAAAGGTTCGTTGTCTTCATGTGTTGTCAGCATTCGACGAACATGATTGTCTTCACACAAAACCCCCGATGGTCATCTGAAACTAATTTCTAAGCATGTATGCACACAAAAAAATATTTGGTCACAAAACAGTTTATACATAATGTTTGTGGCAAATTTTGTTTCAACAGATTTATGAATTTCGTTTGTGTGTTGGAATTTGGGTTATGTATTGTGATTTGCTAGTTAGGGGCAATGTGTTCATCACTGAACTTTAGCTTGAGGTACGTCAATGTACTGAGGTGGATTGTTCTTTTAGAAATTTCACTTGAGTAACATCACTTGGATTTTAGCCTCCTAAAACTTTGAGCGGGGTTATGGATGGACTAACTGTGACTTCTGTCTAGGCACATTGACAATAATAAGACTTTGCCTTGAAATGTCACAAGAGGCACAAAAGATTGAATGAATTATATGGCCATTCTGTTAGAGCTTTTGAACCTACACCAAATATTCTTTCAATGATTTTACTAGACAATATATGTTGTTGTATAAGTTTGCTTACACAAAAACTTTACTTCAATTTTCTTTTTTTTTGGTCAAATTTGTCTTTTTCTAGTTTAAGTTCTTTTCGCAAGGAGTGTCAAGATATATGATAAATTTATCAATCAAGCACAACGACAAATTTCTTTGTGCTATTGCTTGTCTTCACGTGTTATTATATTGACACTCAATTATGTTCAGTTAACTAACTATAGTATATGTTGTCTTTTTGTATAGGGTCGAGATGGACGACCAGTCAACTTTGGTTTGTCTTTTTGAAGGTGTTGATCAAGTGTTGGTCAAAGTGAGGGCATTGATGAGGGTGCCGTTGAGGTTGTTATTTTAGATTATAATTTCTCAGTTGATGAGGGTGATGGTGCTGGGTTAGAGAGTAATAAGTTTACGGTGGATGATTTAGATGTATCAGTAGATAATGTGGAAATTGATTCAAACAACAAATACTCATATAATCTAGTTGATGCAATATTGTTGATTGATGATGAGGATAATGATGATGAGGAAGATATAGAAGGAGGGAAGAACATTATGGAGTTCCACAGAAGGGCTACAAAGGGTTGGATTATAGCAAAAGCACTCATGGAAGTTGTACCATCCAAACAATCTATTGGAGAATCATCTAATCCCCAATAATCCAATGTGGTTATTGCTAAAGGTGGTTACTAGACAGACTATTATGAAACAGATGGAGATGAGAGTTTGAGTTCTAATGTAGAGTGATAAGATGGTGATGTGACAAGAAGGAGAAGTGGATTTTCAACGTATGATCGTAATAGTTTAGTGCATTTTCTTTCTACGTCTATGAAGTTTGATGATAGTAGGCAATTTAAAGATGCTCTTGTAAAGTACTTAGTGGTCGAACAGAGAGAGATAAAATTTATCAAAATGAAAAGATATTTGTTTGAGCAAAATGTGCCGATGAAAATCGTCCTTGGAAGATTTCTGCATCTTTGGATGTGAGAATTGGATTATTTTAATGTGAAGACCTATCACGAAGAAGATTCATGTAGCATTGGCTTCAATAATAAGAGGGTCACAAGTTCTTGGTTGGCAAAGCATTACTTTGGTACAATTAGAGCAATGCCAACAACGAAAACTAGTGCTTTGAAGGAGCTTATCAATAATTAGTTGGGCTTAAATGTAAGTATGGATCATAATACAAAGGCTAAGTTGCTTGCCTTTAGCGTTTTGATAGGAAACTATAAAAAAGAATATGCAGAGTTTTGGAATTATGCAGAGGAGCTTAGGAAGACAAATTCTGGGAGTACCATTATACTAAAGGTTGAAAAGCCGGAAATGCATTCTAAAGCATTATTTGAGAGAATGTACATCTTTTTTGCTACATGCAAAAAAGGTTTCTTTGATGGATGTAAGAAAGTGGTGGGGTTAGATGATTGCTTCTTAAAATGAATTTGTAAATGGGAGATCTTGTGTGCTATTGGAAGGGATGCAAACGATCAGATATTTCCAATTGCCTAGGCAATTGTTAGAGTTGAGAGTGGAGACACCTGGACTTGCTTCTTGACACAATTGATGTGGGACCTCAACATTATAAACACATATGACGAGGTTTGGTCATAATAAGTGATAAGCAAAAGGTAAGTTCCCTGTTTCTTTTTTATTATCTTGAATGATCACACTAGTAATATATTATTTTCATTGGAATCATATTTTGTAGGACCTTCTGCAAGCTGTGGCCAAGTTGTTACCTATAGCAGAGCATAGAATGTGTGCTAGATACATTTATGCCAATTGAGGCAAGAAGTATAAGGGCTACAGATGTAAATACTATTTTGGTAATGTGCTTAGAGTAATACTATGGTAGAGTACAGTGAACACACTCAAGTATTGAAGAAAATTAGTCTTGCTACATATCATGACTTAGTTCAAACAGAGCTAAAGCGCTGGAACAGGGCTTTCTTCACCACCAAGGTCAAATGTGATATAGTTGACAATAACTTATGTGAGGCATTCGACGGAAGAATCGTAAATGCCAGGTATAAGTCCATTTACAGTATGTTAGAGGAGATGAGGATAATGATAATGATAATGATGCACACACAAAGGGATGCACGTGCTCGATGGAGGAGGGAATGTGATCCAAGAATCATAAACAAGTTGGAAGAAAATAGACTTGCTGCGACTTACTCCCAAGAAATATAGAATCATGATAATGGATATGAGGTGATGGATAATGATGAGAAGTACGTAATCAATATATTAGAGAGACTGTACTTGTAGGAGGTGACAGCTTATTGGCATCCCTTGTCCCCATGCCTTTTCTGCTTTAAATCATAGGTAGGAGGATGCATATGATTATGTTGATGTGTGTTACAAGAAGAAGTTCTTAACTGCATATCATAACATACTGATGCCAATTTGAGGAGAGATTTTGGGAAAAAACTAATAAGGAGCCACCTGAACCACTTCCAGCCAAGGTGAAGCTCGGTAGACGTAAGCATAAGATTAAGGGAGGAATGTGAGGTGGCAATTGGAAATCGGATGTCGAGGAGAGGAATGAAAATGACTTGTCAAACTTGCAAGAAAACAGGACACAATAATATGATAAGTCCAGTTAGGAAGGCCTGGTCTGCGGCTTCACAAACACACTTTTCAAGGCAAAAACTTCCATTAAGTACTTTCATTTCCATGACGTCATACTTGCTTCGGGGATAAAACCTTAGATGAATTTACTCTTCCCAGGTTCAGAGATGTGCAAGCGAAGGTATATGTGGTAGTGTTAGTGGGACAACAATTACTGATGCTGCTCCGGGGAGACCTGTTTATGAGACTGTGAGTAGTTTTTTGTTTGATTTTCAATTTTACTCGTAAGTACTTCTATTTCCATGATATCATGCTTGCTTTATCAATAAAACCTTAAGTGAATATTACTCTTTTCAGGTTTAGAGGCATACAGGTGAAGCAACAAGAGGCAATGTTGGTGGAACGCCAATTGATGATGCTACTCCTAGGATGCCAGTCCAAGGGAATGTGAGTAGTGTTCTATTAAATTTTCTTTTTTATTACCAATTTTTTATTAAATAATGAAATTTAATAATTTCGGATCGAGATTACAAGTGCTGGATAGAGCAAGAGACAAAGAGTTGATTTACAAACACATGTTGAATCAACATCACAAATAGCTACAAAGAAGAAAAATAGTGACAAGAAGCAACTCCAACCTACAAGAAAAAGTGATAGGTGTCGCGACCTAAAAAAATTGAATCGAGTGTTTTTCGATCTTAGGCTAATGGATTACTAGATCAATTAAATTAACTAACCTAGCTCGAGTTCTCCCAAACTCTACCAATTCGCAACTTAGGTCCAATTGTGAGCATGCAAATATTTTCAATGGGAGTCGCCACTAATCATTTAGGGTAGATTGATTAGAAACCTAAATAAAATAGCGGGAGTACTATTTTATTTCTACGAACCAAAAATTTTGAATTTGGGGACTTGGTTATGCTAGATTCCCTAACGCCCTTTCGGTACCAATTTCCGAAAAAATACTCAATTTGACAATCTTGATGAATCTTGACTTAAAGTTCGAAGATGCAGAAATTTTCTCTTTTTTTTTTTACTTATTTAAATGAAAGCTAACTTATATGTAATGACGTGCAAAAATTGACATGCGATTAATGTAACCTAACGTGCAAACTACATGTCATGCGAAGACGTGACCTATTTCTAATTATGGGCATATTATTTTTTTGCATTTTTTTTATGAAATTCGGAATTAAAAATACCACTTATCTAAACATGCAATTTTAAACTAAAGAAATTAACCTATTCTAGAACAATCTTTTTGGTATTTTTTTAAATCAAAATTCGAAATTACAATCAAATAAAAAAATAAATAACTGCTAAATCTTTCGAATTAAGTTTCGATCTGAAGCCTGACAGATCGATCCTAAAATTCGAAATACCCGCTATGGAAATAACTCTATCTAAAGCCTGATAGATAGATTTATTTCCACGTGTGCAGTTGCGGATTAGGAAATTTTCCTAATCGATCACATCTTAAAAAGATTTTGATATCTCAAATATTTTGGATATATTCAAGAGATTTTGAAAACTCTGATTTCTATCCAAATTTAAAAAGTAATAGATATCCGAGATTTCAAAAAAAAGAAGGAAATAAAATCCTAATTGGAATATGCTTATTACTCAAATATGAAAAATTGGATATCAATAAGCACAAATTAGGAAATAAAATATTTAAATCAATTCGGATGAGATATTTACCTAAATGCGCAAATAACTTTCCAAATTCGAATCGCCAGCGGATTGGGATTGTGGATCGAGACTAGCGGCCGACGAATTGACGGTGGCCGCGACAGATGGTGGCTCACGATGGATCACAAGCAGCAGCTAGGGATGACCAGCAACATTCATAGTGGCTCGGTGCCGGCAGTGGTTGTTGGACTCATGGCGCTGGACCACGGTGTGCATGAAAAGACCAGAACAGAATCGGTCGCGGTGGAACCTGCAAGAAAGGAATTAAACGCGATGACGCTTTGCGGGGCAGTTGGACTGAATCGCGGCAGCAAGCAGGCTAGCGTTGTTTCAGTCCGCGCGGGAGGGTGCTGCGTTTGTGATTGAAGTTTGCTGATCGCAGCAAGAAAACTCCGAGAAATTTGTTATTCGTGGACTAGAACGCTGGTTGCTCGCGATGTCAGAAAGTGGTGTATACGATTGGGATATTGTTTATCTCACTCGGGGGCAAACCGTGGTTGTTTCAAGATGTTCCCTGGGCAAGACCGACCGAAAACCTTCAACCAAAGAGAAACGTGAAGTTCACTGGTTCTGGAGTCAATAAAACATAATAGCAATAAGAATTTAGTGGGATTAAAGAGTGTCTCTCCCTTGTGAGATCAGCACTTGGACTTGGTGGTGACCGAAAACCCTCGAGGACTTCACGTCAATGCTGCTTGATTCGATGAGAAAGGCACCGCTGTCAAACGCCAGGAATAAACATGAAAGGGAGGCCGAGAGCTTCCCTCTTTCTCTCAATGGTGGCTGTATGAAATTGTGTGGCCTCCCCCCTTGCTCTCAAAAATTGTATTCTCTGAAAATTATGAGAGCTCCACCCCGATTATGAGACATAAACATATATTTATAGTGTAAACCTAGATCAATTAGTCGGGCTTTCTAGTCCTAATGGGCTTAGGCTTGGGCTTAGGCTTTAATTTTCATTTAATTCTAAGTGGGCTGAATTAATGTGGGCTTTTATTTAATTAAGCTCAATGGGCTAATCTAAGCTCAAATTAAGACAACCAAGCTCTTTTACGTGTGATTTTCGGCCCTTGCCTTCCGAGTGAGCCGAGTCTCGTTCGGTACCCGAGCTCGATTTACGTGATGAATTTTTAAGCTCGCTTGCCACCGTCGATCCGATGGGGAATGCAATTAATCTATATGAACCTAAACTATATGCTACGCAATTTTAATATTTTTGTTCAGGGGTTAAAAATTTAATCCCTAATTTTCTATGCAATTAACACTAAATGATGCGCCAAAATTTAGGTGTTAACAATAGGAAGTAGTGTTGTGGTTGTTTTCTTCTTCTTTTTTTTGTCGCTGATGGGTTCAATAAAGTATCGTTGTGGCCGTCTTTTTTTTTGTTGCTCATAGGTTCAGTGAAGTAGCGTTATGGCTGTCTTTTGTTTGTTGATGATAGGTTGGTTCAGTGAAGTAGCGTTGAGGATTTTACTTTTTATCCGTTGGCTCGATGATGGCTCATTGACTTGGTTGGGGATCGGTGAAGTAGTATGCTTGTTCCCTCCTTTATTGCAATGAAATGTGCTTGTGCATTCTGATAAATTGGGATTTATCCGATGTTACTATTACTGGTTATTGCATATTCTACAACAAGTCAAATAAGTGCTTAAGTTGAAGCAAGTGCTCCTGGGATAGTTGATGTTAAATCTATCTATTTTTGCATTAGTCACTGTTAAGCTATTGAGATGCTACCAAAGTGAACTAGACAAATGCCACTTAGGCCATGAGATTTTCCTAACTCTATTTTTGATTTAGACAACATTTGTTCTAGACATGATATTGAACTATTAAAAATCCAAACAACATAAAGAACATTGCCACAAACATATGTGTTTTTCAAACTGCAAAAAACCTTCATTTCATTCATCCCACAAACAGAGTGCACATACATATACAAAACATGTCAATGAATACAAAACATATTCAAAATAACACATTTTATGCCAACCTCATGACATCCTTCACCTTTAAATTTTAAAATAAAGTATGAGCTAAAATTACTATAAACATCGACAACACAAGTGCAACTTTCTCCTTTGTTGTTGTGGTTGTATCTTGGGCAGCTGTAGTATCTTCTTCCCCGATTGTCTTTTGTCCTTGCTGCTCATAGAGGAGACTTGAGGCCACAATAACAAAACATGGATGTATCGTTGTTGATTGGAGGGACCAACGTCATCGATTGTTACGAATAGCTAATCTCTTCATGAATTCACTAATCTCTTCTTGTGATGACACCTCATTGTTAGTTGTAGTGCTACTACTATTTATGCTGTCAAAATTACTATTGGAGTTTCCTTTTGTGATTCTACCATCTGCAAGGGAAAAAGTGAGGATAGCATAAGATTTAAGAGAATCCAAAGGGACACTTCCAATAGTTAAGACAATGAGCAAACATCATGGATAGATGAATAGATGCTAATCAGATAAACGCTTTCAGTAGGAACACTTCCAATATGAACGTATTCATGCTATAAATAGAGGAGAGGAAAGTTTTGTAGAGGAGAACAGATGATACCTGAGCAAATTGCACTTGGACAACCAAAAGGACATCCTTGACTATGAATGAAAGGAACTAAACCATCTAATCGGAGATGCTTAAGGAGCCATGGATCTATCATTTTCTAGGAAATCATCAAGAAAACTCTTAGAACAGAATGAGGAGAGGGTTACCATAGCATTTGATAGTTGAATTGGCTATATTGATTGTACTACCTAATTGAAATAACCTCTTAATGATTGTTAGTGTAGTTTTAACTCTCAATTGTGCCATGTCTATCCATCTCCTTTCTTTTGGTTTAAGTGATGAGCTTACTAACAAAGCCTACCATGCACAATGATCAAACCACTTACTTTGCAATCTATGAATGTCATTCTCAGGTCAATTACTGAGGGCCTTACCATTTGAACTTGCACTAACCAGATTCCTCAGGCTTGGCTACATAATTGTAGGGCATGGTTGTGACAAGATTTTCTTAGACCTACTATCTTGTGTCAAGATAGCATGAATTGTTTCCTACATTTGCAACTGGTGGAGAGGCTAGACTTGAAATAGCAGTACGATCACTATTTCATGCATTTGCAACCATTAGTTGTAGTATATCCAACCTATATGTGTAGCCTTCAACACCAAATACTCCAACAGCTGTTTGAAGAGTCCTACAAAGCCATGTTAATAAGAATTGCAAGAATCAAACATCTAATCAAAGCATAACAAGGGAAATAGAATATTTTCTTCCCCAAAGTAAATAATGAATAGATATCACATGCTTTACTTAGCTATAGGCAAAGTTATAGAACAAGACAAATGCTGACCCAAAGAAAAGGACATTGAAGTAAATTTTTTGCGCAAGCAAACTTATACAACCCTATGTATTGTCTAGTGAAGTCATTGAAATAATTATTCGGTGTGGGTTTCAAAATCTCTAACAAAATGCCCATATACTTCATTCAATCTTTTGTGCCTCCTATGACATTTCAAAGCAAAGTCTATTTCCATTTAATGTGCCTAAATAAAAGTCACAGTTAGTCAATCCATAACCGTGCACAAAGTTTCAAGAGGCTAAATTTCAAGTGATGCTACTCAAATAAAATTCTTAAAAGAACAGCCTGCCTCAGTACATTAACATCCCATGGCTTTTGATATCAAAAGAACAGCCCACCTCAGGCTAAAGTTCAGTGATGAACACATTTTAACTAGTAGATCTCGATAGAGAACCCACATCAAGCAGTAATACCATTATCATCAGTTCCATCATACTAAAGAATTCATAAATCTTTGCGTCGTGTTTGGGAGCATGAAAAGATTGTTGGCTGAGTGCCGACAACACAAGAAAATCAGAACCACACACCTTGTTGCATTCGTTGCAGATTCTCGAGGTTGAATCAGGTGTTGTGGGTGAATTAGGTCTACAATTTTGACGAGTGAATGTGGGATTGGGGGAGCCTATTTGATGAAAGAACGACACGGCTTGAGCGAAATCGTTCAATTCAACTTGAGAATGAATCGATTTGAGTTATAGTTCTTTGGATTGGAGTGAGGATTGGAGTGAGCATTCGATTTGGTGCAAGAGATAAGGGTTCCAAGCACAGCAAACAACTCTAAACTCTTTCTTTTTTCAGTAGAAAACGCCATTGTTTTATGTTTGGCGACCACTTTAGCGCCCGCATCCCGCCGGTTTGGCCACATAGGATGGCCAGCGTTGACTGGACATCCATGTAAGCATTTTTCGGGGTAAATTTATTGGAAGGACTGAATTAGCAAATTGTTGAAAAGTTTGGAACTGAATTGGCCAAATCGAAAAGTTTAGGACTGAATTGGCCGCCGTACAATAGGCTTAAGACTTTTTTGACAATTTTCCCATATTTTCTAAGTGTTGAAGTTTTACGAAGTAGGAAATGTATTAATTTATCTTAGCGAAAGTATGTTCTTGATCTTTTGTCTAAGACTAGAACACTAGCTTTCAAGCCAGTTGATACTCCTATGGATCCAAATCGGCAGTTTGGAGTTGGTCATGCAGATGGTAGTGAAGATAAGCATCAATATCGGCATCTAGTTGGGAAACTAATTTACCTTACTGTTACCTGTCCCAATATTTCCTTTGTTGTTGGTGTGGTGAGTCACTTTATGGAGTCACCCAAGAAGTCTCATTGGGATGCTATTTGTTGCATTCTTCGGTACCTTAAAGGGTCCCCTGGTAAGGGATTGATTAATAAACAAAATGGTTCTTCCACTTTGGTTGGCTATTCTAATTATGATTGGGTTGGGTCAGCGTGTGATTAGCAGTCTACGACTAGGTATAGCACTTTTCTTGGTGGTAATTTTTTTTTTGGGTAAAGTTCTTGGTGGTAATTTGGTTACTTGGAAAAGTAAGAAATAGACTACCATTATCAGATCAAGTGCAGATTCTAAATATCGTGAATATCGTGCTATGGAATATACTGTGGCTGAATTATTGTGGTTGAAATCCCTTCCAGGAGGTTGGATTTCCTATTAATCAACCCGTTGACATGATGTGTGATAATCAGACATCTATTTATATTGCTAGGAATCCTATTTTCATGAGCGAACTAAGCAAATAGAAGTTAACTGTCACTTTGTTCATGATTCTATGAAGCGGAAGTTGGTTGCTACTTTTTATGTTGCCTCTAGAGATCAGTTTGCTTATATGATATGCTCACTAAAGCGTTGTTTTGTCCTGCGTTTGTTGCTGATTGTTCCAAGCTGGGCATGGGTGACCTATATGCTCTGGCTTGGGGGGGAGTGTTACGTTGCTTGAGTGGTGTCGAGTTTCTTTTCTGTGTTTTATTTCTTTTTACATACATAAGAGCATTATAGTCATGTACAACCTATATAAATATATTGCGAAAGGTCTAGGGTTAAGTGTACACAGAAAGTGAGAGCCCCGTGGTAGGTTTTATGATCTGTTTCTTCCTCTCTTCTTCGCCTCTCAATTTCCCCTCTCTCCCTTCTTCTCTCTTGGCTATTTATCGTAGGTTCTCTAATCAACTTTGTGACAAGACCTAGCAAGTAGCAATTGGCTATGTATCCCAAGCGGTCTATTCAAGGGGATATGCCTGTCCCGAGGCTTATGCGCACTAGAGATAGGCTTTGAAGGAGGCCTCTAGAGACCTCGCCAGAGGTTGGCGAACTGGTGAGGGTGTCGTAGCCTTTGCCGGCCTCTAATGAGGGCTAGGAAAGTCCCCTCGCCAGATTTGGCAAGGGGCAACCTCACTCGACCCTCACCAAAGGCTACCAAGGGTGTCCCGGCCCTCGCCAGCAACCTTCGCTGGCCATCACAAAGACTGGCGAAGGGAAATAAGGGGAAAAAAAAGAGAAAGGAAAGGAAAGAAAAAAGAAGACAATGAAAAGAGAAAAGGGAAAGAAAATAAAAATTTAAAAATATATTTAAAAATTAAATAAAATGTTCACGTCAAGGCTAGTCGTGCCACGTAGGACGACCGTTGTCCACGTGAGTAATATCCAGTCTAAATTGGCCAGATAGACTTAAGTGGTACTAATGTAAAATTGTTTAGTACTAAATTGGTCCAATCAAATGGTTTAGAACTGTATTGGTACAAATGCAATCGATTTAGGACTTTTTTAGTACTTTCCCTGAAAATCATGGGTTGGCTAGGCCAGCCCTAAAAAAATACGAATCTGACAAGAAACAAAAAAAGGCAAAATAACCACTTACAAATCTACATGTGAAATTAGTAAAGTGGACCATGATATATTGCAAAAAGGAAAATTAAGGCTGGCAATTTCTTATAGAAATAAGTAACTTATAAGGTATTGGTAAGCCGCAAAAATAAATGTTGATAGATTATTAAAATAGTTGGTAATATCATAAGTATAGAGAAATGCCGGTACTTCTCGAAATCAAGGAGGATAAAAAGTTGGTAAGTGAATAAAATTAGTTAATATCTTAATGTAACGAATGTTGTAACTTTAACTCATATTAAGATTGTTAATTTTCAATAGAAGTCAGTAACTTCGATGCCATTGGTAATCGACGAAGATAAATGTTGGTAGAGTTTTAGAATTGACGGTATTTTTTAGAGTATAGGTAAGTGTTGGTACTTATGAAAAAATGTTGGTAAGTCACAGGCGCGCAACCCGGATCATGAGGATATTGGTCACTTTTTATTGCCGACACTAGCGATGTACCAATATGGAATTGGATTTCGAATTTTTGTCAAACAATATCATGCCCTAAGCGAAATGCAATGAATTCTGCCATGGTGAAAGGTTATGCACTTTTCTTATACAAAAAAACAAAGGGATAGCAGCGTGAAAACGCCACCCCATTAATCTAATCGTATGGACTAAACTGATGTTATTTGTTGCAGAATCAAAGAGAGATTAGAGAGAAAAAGAAAAAGCAAAATGAACTAATCGGCGGAAAAATGATGGCGGAATTTGTCGGGAGGATTACTTATAGCTTTATGCAAAGTCGATGTTGGATCTGCTTATTTTAGTACATATATCACTATCATCATGCATGCATGTAAACGTTAATCTGTCCTTGTCATGTGACATTGGCCGACTGATACGAGGCCAATAGTGACTCGCGAGCTCTCGTGTTGTGAGAAAGGAAAAGGTCATATTTAACGGCAATTTCGAAGAGGGCCAATCTAATTTCGTTCGTCTATCTTCTTGATTCTAATTAAATAAGAGTACATACATTATTAGGTGATACACTAGAGCCACTAATAAGCGATGTGTATGCTTATAGTAATTATGACGTTAGTGTGATGGTCATGTTGTTTTTATTCGTAAGCAATAATATGTCTATGGTCATATCTTGGATCCCAATATAAATTCATGTAAAAGGTCAATGGGGTCAAGTTTGCGGTGCGGGATTACATGATGTAATAATCACAAGCTCTCGTGCTTTGAAATAGAGAAAGGTCGTATTTGACGGCGAGTTGGAAGAGGGCCAATCTAATTTAGTCCATGATGCATCTTCCCGATTCTAATTAAATGAGAGTGCATACATTAGGTCATACCACTAATATGCGATGCGTATGCTTGTAGTAATTATGACGTCAGCGAGGGTCACGTTGTTTTTCTTCATAAGCTACTGGGTCCATAGCAATTCATGAAACGTATCATAAAGATAACACTGTTGTATATTCATCGTGCATGTAGATTGGTAACGCAAGATAACAACATGACCCGAATCACTTATTGTAATGCAAGTGTCACATGATATATGCCTTTTCGATCTCATTGAATCGCTCATTGATCGAGAGTCTCCAATCATATCAATGGACATCATGCAATTAAAATTTTCCATCCATAGCCGATGATACACGATATGATGCAATCACTAATCCATGATTCGTGGAGGACAAATTCACACCGACCACAAATTATGACACTAATGTATTGTCATTTTTTCAATACCATGGGCATATACATGATCAATAATTAATCGAAGGGAGGCCAATTATAATTGACCAATGCCTAACCTTAAAACATAACAACCGGGGCATATTATAAACATTATTATTATCATCATCAATCATCACCATCTTATATTTGATATCATGAGAGGAATCAATCAGTTGTACCCTCCTTGTCCAGTGGTATTCCTCCGTAGCCAGCCTGGAGCAGCCTGCGTCCTGCTCATGAGATAATGAGTCAACAGACGATAATAACTTAGTATTTATTTTGCTAACTAGGGACATGCGAAAATTATATTCATAAAACATGGCCAAAAGTAAAAATATACTGAAAGTTCTAAACCCTTTTATGCAAAACACAATCTGCTACTTAATTTGTGTATAATCTTATTAAGTTTTGAAAGATTTGCTGCATAATCATTCTCTCGGTCTTGACTCTTCCTTCTTTGCCTTCGGCGTGGCACTTTGAAAGGTCACCAGGCAGAAAAAATAAGATAACCCCATAGCCAAAGGAACTACATAGGCACGGCGTCTTTCAAAAAAGGTTTGAGGGTTACATTGCGCGATTAAAATGTTAAAAACTCTATAGTATTCTATGCAGAAGATTTCAAATATTAGTATGATCGTTGATGTATATCAAAATTAGTGGTGTCAAATGGGTGGGTTGGGTCGGGTTTGAGTCGGGTCGGGTCGGATTTGGGTCGGGTCATAAATGGTCCGACCCAAACTGACCCATCAACCCGTTTATGACCCATTTATACGCAACGTAATTTTTTTAACCCATACCCAACCCAACCCATACCCGACCCATACCCGACCCAACTCGTATTGCTAAAACACTTCCATATTTAACTTAATATAATTTTTTAACTTTTTCCTTTTCTTTCTTTCTTTCTTTTTTTTTCACAAATCCTGAAATGGATTTGTGTTTTAGTTTTGAATTAAATATAAATGAGATCTTAAAAAATCAACATCTGTTGTTTTTTTTAGTCGGATAACACCCATTTCATAATACATTATTTGATACAATATTTTTTAATTTTAATTGCCCATAAAGAAGTGCACAAATATAAAATAATAAAATCAATAATTATAATAATAAATTCATAAAATCAGGTTTATGTTTGGTTGCTTCACCCCGCAATCTATGTTAGATATTTTTATGTTTGGATGTCCACAAACTTGGTTTGAATTAATGAAGTTTCTCAGTTTTCACCCCCCAAAAAAAAATAGAAAACTGTTTCAACTCACGAAGGCCTCTTGTCAAACATCTGGCCAGCATTTCGAAAAATGCTTGGATCTTCCCTCTTCTTTACTTTAGCATCGACCTTTGACGACGAAATCTGCAACACCACGAGGAATGACTCACCTTCATCTAGTCTCGCATCAGCGTGTTTCGAGAAGTATTGGGTTTGTGCTATGAATCTTCTGTTTACTATCGACATCAGTACCGTTTCAAGCACCAGGTTTCCGTACCGAGCCCACCTTGCAGTCCAAATGACATGTACATACGGTTAGGTGTAAGTTTTATATCTGTCTGTGATCCCAGAATTTGGATAAACTATCAAAATCGTTGAAAAAGATATAAGTTAGCAACTCCATAGAAGAGGTTTTTATGAAACACGCCGAAGGTCTGAATTGATGTTGGAGACCATATTATCTTTCTGACTTAATTAGTCACAATTTACAACAGAATTCCAGGTACATAAAGCTAAAATTCTCTCATCGCAGGAGGACAGCAACATTTGCCGCCGCCCGCGTCACCCATCGACAAGTAATCATATATGCTTTCTCGCTACATCCAGCAATTTCATCTCTGTTCTCCAAAGGGAAAGAACAAAGTAGGCACACATAAAAGAATCCTTAAATATACAACGAAATGAATAACACGTTTGGAAAGCAACACGCCAATTTCGGCTTTAGGCACCGCAGTTTCTATACTCATCCGCGCATTTCGTCAAACATCTGGCCAGCGCAATGGAATGCTCAGATCTTCCGTCCTCCCCAATGCAGCTTTCGCGGCGACGTCTTCAACCCCACGAGCGATGACTCGTCTTTCTTCACATGCCTCCCCCGTCCAGCGTCTCTGGAGGAGGATGGAATTCGCTCCACCTCCACTCCGCCTGCCCTTCACCCATCCCTTGTCCCCTCGTGGCGCTCGGAAGAACCTGGCCAATCTTCCATGAGCAAGTCGTGAGTCATCTCGACGGCGAGCTAAACAGACAGAATCTACCACACCACACCGTCGCCGGCGGTAGCGGACCTGCTGGCGTTGCTTCGAAGGGACCGATGCAACTCCGCTCGGCTTGGACTCGAGCAAGGGAAGACGAGCAAGAAAGCAATCGACGAAGAAGATGGAGAGAAGATCGAGAAGAGAGAGGGAGAGAAGAGAGAGGGAGACCATGAGCCAGGCTTTTCCTTAATGGGTTATTAAATGGGTCGTAAATGGGTTCAGAATATACCCATTTAAGACCCATATATTTTGACCTTCTTTTGTTTGAAACCCATTAAGGCTGATCTAGAAAAAAAAGAATGACCCATTAGCAACCCATTTAAATAAATGTGGGTTTATAAATGGGTTCTGGACCCATTTGACAGGTCTAATCAAAATTAAGTAGTCTAGTGAAATTAAGATGTGCACGAATGTCGAACTTACGTGTACAATTAGTATTTTACACAAACTCTACACGTATTAAACACCTGACACACACACACACACCTATATATATAATCTAAATAATTCAATATGCAGACCGAGTTGAAGCTCTGGGACTGCCTCAGCCACGGCAGCAATGGCCAACTCAGTGGACATGAGCAAGAAAAACACCACAAAGATTGTCATCGCCACCACATTGATGGTCTTGAAGAGGCCAAGATTTGCCATTGTATCTAGAGATGAATGAAGTGGTTTGGGAACAGATGCTTACTTTTGGTCAAGCGTTTGGGGGTGGAGACAACTCATTTTAGGATCAAGTATTTATAGAGAAAGAGAGTGGCATGATTGGGCTTGGTTCGATTCCTTCCCTTGCATCCCTAGTCTTATGATTGGTGGAGGAGGGTGATGGATTATATTGACTTCTATTTAATACAAATACCCTTCTAATTGCATGGATAAAGTAAGATGCGAGCCAAAATTCGAGTAGGTGGTGTGAACATGGAATTTTTCTTTTTACACTCGACGGTGTGGGAAAATGAATCTGCGTCGCTCATGTAATTTAGGCACATCTCTGTTCGTTGATCACTAAACTAAAAGACACATTAGTTTGACAAAGCGGATTAGCATGAGCTGCAACTTCATAAAATACGACGCATCCGGCATTATTTGAACGTCGATACAAACTATGTAGAGCTTAGGGGATTGATTAATTAAGAGCACCGGAAAACATTGGGGCAATCGAGCTCCCTTTAAAAATTGGGGCCGTGGGCGATTTCTAGTCATTACCTCAAAGTCCAAAGATGCAAATTGGGATTCACCCATCAAAAGTTGCTAGGAATCTCCATCAATTCCTGAACTAAACCAAGCCAAATGAAACTACTGAAACAAAAGCAATCATAGCTTTCTCAACCTTCCCCAGGGAAATCGGGAAGTAAAGTAAATAGCCTTTCTTCTTGATTCCGGAAAAAAAAAAACAAGTAGCCCTAGAATTGGTTGAGAAAAAAGGAAAGCCCAGCGACCGAGCACTTCCACCCCCAAAAAGCGGAGACCGAACAAACCGCCAGGTTGTCGAGGACACGTCCGAAGAGTAGGCCGGACAAAGCTGACCATCCGCTCCCAATAACAGAAACTATTATTTATTAGATCAACTAATTGGCAGAGACTTGTGAAAGAGAGGGATTGAAAAGCGAGTGACACTGACCAAGCCAGAGGAAACCACCATATAATGAAATTAAAAATTGGTTTTACCCCAATCAAAATTCACGGGTAAAAAAAAAACGAGAGAAATCATCCAAAAAGTCATAAATTTATTGTACAGCGATTTATACGGTTCTTAATCTTTCAATTGTCCCAACTCAACCTCAAATTTTTTGATCAATTTTGGCAGAAAATCGCTCACGTGGCTGGCGATGATATAGATGAATTTTGGACAATTTCCCCAAAGGAAGTAAGCATCTCGTGGTAATTTGGAGCCAGGGAATCGAAATCCCGTCTATTCTTTCGACTCTTATCTTACTCAGCTTCTATAATTTGTTCTCAAATGACTGGGGGATACCTAGATGCATTACCTCTACATATGTATATCCAAGGATTTATAGACTAAAGGATTCGCAAAATACAAACAGAGATGAATCGTAAAAGACGAGAAATGTTTTGAATGACAATTAACTTTTGATCGGCAATCTAAGTTGTGGATTTAATAGGAAAGAGACAAGTAAAGTCAATATTTTTTCTCTTTTTTTGGTATAGCATCCGGATGTTGTACGGGTTAGCTTTCCTGCACCTCGATTAATCCAACTCCTTGGCCGGTTTTAAGGGTGCTCCCCCCTATCAGCCTAATGCAGCCAAATTTTATTATTAGGGTGCTCCTAGTAAGGCTCGAATCTACTATCACGAGAAGAGAGGCAAATCGCATCGTCATCCAAGCCAACGTCCCGTTGGCCAGTGAATATATTCAACTTAGCAATTATGTAGACAAATAGATTCTTGTTGAGATAGCGGCTAGGTGGCGAGTAGTCATGGCCACGGTTCAAGAACCGCCGGTTCCGGTTCGTGGCCACGAATGAACCAGAACCGGAACCGCAAGGGGGCGGTTCCGGTTCCGGTTCGAAACTGGCGGTTCCGGACCGATTCCGGTTCCGGCCGGTTCCTTATTTAAAAATTAATAAAATAATTATAAAATAAAAATTGCAAGCCTGGTCCTCCGTTGTTCATCGCTCGGGCTTCGCGGCCTTGGCCATGGTAGCGGAGGCGGAGGCGGGGTTCAAGGTGGTGAGGAGATGAAGTGGGAGACGGGGGCGGCGGCGAGGGGGAGAAGGAGGGGGACGGGGACAGGGACGGGGACGGGGAGGAGGAGCGGGGGGTCCTCCTCCTCCGGGGTCGGGAGCAGGGGAGGAGAAGGGGGCGTCGGCGTTGGCAGTTGCGGCCATGGGGGGCGGCGACGGCGGCGGAGAGGGTCAGATCTGGGGAGACGGGGGGCGAGCGGAGGAGAAAAGGGGAGGAGGAGCAGGGTAGCGAGGGGGAAGGAGGAGTGGGCGTCGGCGTCGGCGGCTGCGGCCATGGGCGGGGGCGACGGCGGCGAAGGCGGCGGGGGTTAGATCTGGGAAGACAGGGGCCAGGGGGTGGGCGGAGGAGAAGAAGGAGGAGGAAAAGGAGAAAGGAGAAGGAGAAGATGCACTTAGAGAGAGAGAGAGAGAGAGAGAGAGGGGAGGGAGGGGGGCCCGGCCTGCAGGGGCCTGCAGGCTGCTGCTGCTGCAGCGTAGCCTACAATGCAGGCTGTGCTGCAGCGCAGCCTGCAGTTGCTTCATCTTCTTCTTCGTCTTCTTCTTCTTCTTTTTTCGAAGAACCGGGCCGGAACCGCCGGTTTCGGGCCGGTTCAAGTTTTTCTGGAACCGGAACCGGGCCCGTATGCCACGGGCCGGTTCTGGTTCAGGGCCAAAACCGGCCCGTGGCCACCACTAGTGGCGAGTACTTTTGCAAAGAGAGCACCAAAACTTTTTCTTATAATGAGGAACGAGCCATTCTAGCAATATACAATTCTAAGTAGCATATTCATATGTAACGGTTAAAAGCACACTCCGTATTGAAATATTCATGCGGGTACGTCAATTGTTAATAAATCCTTAAATTGATGTCTTTCTATTATTTAACACGGGGTTTAACTTGGTAATGCTTAATAATCGAGAAAAATCTCACTTTTTTTTAGCTTTTATCATCGAGCGCATCGAGAACAAATAGACTGAAGTTTTAAGCTTTGATTAGGGTCATTGTACGTACTTTCTTAGAATTCAATATGCTTCTTTTTCTTTTTCTTTCATATTTTCGGTAGACAGAAATTTTCCAAATTTAATTATGGAATTCACGCAAATATTTGTACAAGTTTGTGATGTCTTAGTTTGAGTGTTGACAAAGACGAGCAACGACATCAAGAAGAATGGATCTCTCTCATCTCTGTTTGATGTGGAATAATGAACTTGAAGTGGGTTTAAACCCGCCTTACATGAATTAAACCAAGCATTCGGATAACTAATCAATCCTCGTTAGGCTTTTTCCTAATAGACCACCAAACTTGGTCTCTGGATGATTCTTTCTTTTTAAAAATGTAATAAACACATATGGATAAAGAAGAAAAAAATGACGTAGATGGTGCAATTTGTCAGGAGGACAGTTATAGCTTAATGAAAAGTCGATGTTGGATCAACTTATTTTAGTACATATATCACTCTCATCATTCATGAATGTAAACGTTAATTTGTCCAATCTAATTTAATCCATGATGCATCTTCCTGATTCTAATTAAATGAGAGTGCATACATTAGGTCATACCACTAATATGCGACATGTATGCTTATAGTAATTATGATGTCAGCGAGGGTCACGTTGTTTTTATTCATATGTTACTGGGTCCATAGCAATTTAGAAAATGCGTAATAAAGATAACACTGTTGTATATTCATCGTGTAGATTGGTAATGCAAAATGACAACATAACCGAAATCATGTATTGTAATGCTAGTGTCAAGTGAGATATGCCTTTTCGATCTCGTTGAATCGCTCGTCGATTGAGAGTCTCCAATCATATTCACAGATGTCGTGTGAGTTAAATTTTCCATCCATAGGCGATGATATATGATATGATGCGATCACTAATGGACGATTCGAGGAGGACGAATTCACACCGATCGCAAATTACGACACTGATGTATTGTCATTTTTTCAATACTATGGGCATATACATGACCAATAATTAGTCGAAGGGAGGTCAATTGTAAATGACCAATGCTAGACGTTACAACATAACAACCGGGGCATATTATAATAATATTATTATAATATGCCCCGGTTGTTTATTATTAATATTAATATTAATATTATTATCAATCATCACCATCTTATCTTTGATAATGAGAGGAATTAATCAGTTGTACCCTCCTTGTCCGGCGGTATTCCTCCGTAGCCAGCCTGGAGCAGCCTGCGTCCTGCTCGTGAGACATTGAGCCAAGAGCCGTAATAGCTTAGTACTTATGTTGCTAACTTGGGACAACGCGAAAATTATATTCATAAAACATGGCCAAAACCATACTGCCATACTGAAAGTTCTAAACCTTTTATGCAAAACACAATTTGATACTTGATTTGTGTATAATCTTATTTAGTATTGAAATATTTGTTGCATAATAATTTTCTCGGTCGCGACTCTTCCTATTTTGCCTAACGACGTGGCACTTTGAAAGATTGCCATGTAGAAAAAATCAGATAACTGAGGAGCCAAATGAACTACATAGGTATGGCATCTTTTCAAAAAAGGTTTGAGGATTACATTGCGCAATTAAAATGTTATAAACTTTATCGTATTCTATGCAAAAGATTTCAAATATTAATACAATCTTTGACGTATATCAAAATTAAGTAATCTAGCGAAATTAAGGCATGCACGAATGTCGAACTTACGTGTACAATTAGTATTTTACACGACGTGACGCACACATACATATAATGTAAATAATTCAAAATACAGACTGAGTTGAAGCTCTGGGACTGCCTCGGCCACAGCAGCAATGGCCAACTCAGTGGACATGAGCAAGAAAAACACCACAAAGATTGTCATCACCACCACATTGATGGTCTTGAAGAGGCCAAGTTTTGCCATTGTATCAAGAGATGAATGAAGTGGTTTTGGGAACAGATGCTTGCTTTTGGTCAAGGGTTTTGGGGTGGAGACAACTCATTTTAGGATCAAGTATCTATAGCGAAAGAGAGTGGCATGATTGGGCCTGGTTTGATTCCTTCCCTTGCATCCCTAGTCTTATGATTTGGTGGAGGAGAGTGATGGATTATATTGACTTCTATTTAATACAAATACCCTTCCAATTGCATGGATAGAGTAAAATGCGAGCCAAAATTCGAGTAGGTGGTGCAAAAATGGAATTTTTTTTGCACTCGGTGTGGGAAATTGAATGTGTCGCTCATGTAGTTCAGGCACATTCCTGTACTAAACTAAAAGACACGTTAATAAGACAAAATAGATTAGCATGAGCTGCAACTTTATAAAACATGACAGTGTTCGGCATTATTTGAACATCGATAAACACTACGTAGAGCTTAGGGGTTGATTGATTAAGAGCACTGGAAACGTTGGGGCAGCTGAGCTCGCTCCAAAAATTGAGCCATAGGCGATTGCTGGTCATTACCTCAAAGTTCAAAGATGGAAACCGAGATTAATCCATCGAAAGCTACTGAAAATCTCTGAACTAAATCAAGCCAAGTGAAACTTTCGAAACAAAAGCAATCACAGCTTTTACAACCTCTCTTGGGGAAGTCGGGAAGTAAGGTAAATAGCATTTCCTCTTAATTCCGTTCTCAAAAAGAAGTAAAAATAAAAATGTAGCCGCACCTACAAAAGTAGAAAGAAGAACTGGCTGAGGAGAAGGAAAGCCCAGCGACCAAAGCTTCACCATCTGCCCCGAATAACAAAAAACTATTTTTTATTACATCAACTAAGGCTATGAATGACAATCATTATATTTCAAAAATTAATTTTTGACTTTTTCTATTTCTGTTCCAAGACAAGTTTCTAAGTAAAAAAATACGTTCGATAATGACACAAAATTTATGTTTCCGAAACAAAAATTTATTTGATAACGACATAGAATTTCTCCCAATCAGGTGACTGATGAGTGGACGGTGGGCAGATGGTGGCGGCGGCGGACAGCGAGGGGAGGCGATGGGGAACGATGACGCTACCAGTGTGGAGGACGGCGACTGGAGGTGGTCGGCGTCCGGCAGCGATAGGAGGTGGGCAACGGCCAGTAGCAGGAGGCGAGCTGTTACAGGAGGAGGGTGGATGGTGGCAGCGAATGGCAAGCGGCGGACAATGGGGGAAGGCAGCAGTGGACAGCGACGTGGCCGTTGTGGAGGATAGTGGTTGGAGGCCACCAGCGT
Source organism: Syzygium syzygioides (assembly GCA_031216285.1). Classification (NCBI taxonomy): domain Eukaryota; kingdom Viridiplantae; phylum Streptophyta; class Magnoliopsida; order Myrtales; family Myrtaceae; genus Syzygium; species Syzygium syzygioides. Next base: position 14,691,933 of record CM062245.1, on the reverse strand, counting down.
CGAGCAGCAGCAGGAGGTGGGCGACAGCCGGCGGCGAGAGGGGGGCGACAGCACGAGGAGGGCAAACGGTGGCAACGAACGGTAGGGGAGGTGGCAACGAACGGCAACGCGGCCGATGCAGAGGACAAAGGTTGGAGGCGGGCAACAACCAACGGCGTGAGAGGGGCAACGGCAAGAGGAGGACGGTGGTAGGAGGAGGGTGACGGGAGACTGGCGGTGGCCCACAATGGGTGGCGATGGGAGGAGGGCAGCGGCAAGATGAAGGTGATGGTGGGAGGAGGGTGGTTGGCGGCCCATAGTGGGTGGCAACGGGAGACGGTGGTCGGCGGACGGCAACCCACGGCTGTCGGTGGTGAGGGGAGAGACGGCGAACAGCTGGAGGCGATGGCTAATAGGTGGGCGGCGATGGGCAATGGATGACCAACCGACTAGTAGTGAGGCGAGTGATGAGAAGAATTTCTCATTTTTGTTTCAGAAATAGACAAATTTTTACTTCTCATTTCTGTTCCAAATTTATTTCTGAAATCAAAATTTGTTCTAGAATTGAAAAATGAAATTATATTACCAAACGAATTTCTATTCCAAACTTATCTCTAAAACATAAAAATAGAAACAGAATAGTTATCATTCGCAACCTAATTGATAGAGACTTGTGAAAGACAGGGATTGATAGGTGAGTGATACAGATAGGGCGAAAGGAAACCGGTTTTACTCCAAGCAAAATTCATGGGTCAAAAGAAACGAGGGAAATCGGCCACAAATTCATATATTTAATATACCGCGAAATTATACAATTCTAAATCTTTTAATTATGCCTATTTAACCTCAAATTTTTTGACAATTTGTCAATTTAGTCATTCCTGCTAATTTTCCGTTATAAAATATTTACATTAAATATGTTAATTGTTAATAAATCTTTACATCATTTTCTTTCTATTATTAAACACAGGGTTAACAATTAACTTGTCATCGAGAACAAATGACTAAAATTTTTAGCTTTGATTGGGGTCATTCAACATATTAGCCAGCTCTTCCCATCCAACATTCACAGCTTATTACATAACATTTTTTCTGCTGCATTACAATCTCATCCGAATCATATGCTTTTTTTTTTCCTCTATATTTTCAGTAGACATATATCTTCCAAATCTAATAATGAAATTCCAGCAAAGTTCAATAAGTAAACCTGGAGCATTTCATTACGAGTTCAATTCATGCGTGGCTACTCGCGAGGAAGAAGAAAAGGACTACGACAAATCGATAATTTATTTTTATTTTGTACGAGTTTGTGATGTCTTACTTTTAGTGTTAACAAAGCTGAGTAACATCAAGAAGAATGGATCTCTCTCATCTCTGTTTGATGTGGAATAATGAAACTTGAGGCAGGTTTGAACCCACCTGTTTGGTTACATGAATTAAACCAAACATTTCAATAGCTAATTGATCCTCATTAGGGTTTTCCTAATAGACCACCAAATTTGGTCCCTGGATGATTCTTTCTTTCTAAAAATGTAATAAACACATATGGATACAGAAGGCCCCGTATAGAGTAAAAGTCAGCAAAGAAGCTAAATGAACATTACAGAGATAAAGACACCTTATCAGTCAAAATTGAAGAGCAAATGTTTGCCCTTAAGAAAGCTTAAGAGACTGGAGGGCAACACCATTACTGGCGGCTTGCACACGGCCCCACCGTCCTAGACGGGGTTCCTGCTCCAAAGAAAACGGAGAATTACCGTTAGTAGCGAGGTAGACACCAATTATTAGAACAAGATCATACAACTTTTGGCCATGTGGACTCTATAGTGCCGAAAAGAGAGCTATTTTAAACTGATTTTGGCAAGTGAGGATCAGTTCGAAGATTGCATTTTGAGGAAGAAACAAACAAAACAAATCTGATTTAGTATGTTCAAGTTGTCCATCCCACAACTACTTGTGAAATTATTCTTAAGTTTCTTGAAATAAAGCGGCTGCAACAATTGACAGCATCATCTAGAAACCTTAAAAAATGAAGATTGTTTTCAGTCGGTCTCCAGGAATTAGCACACCAATGGACACTGGCTTCTACCTTGACAATGCAATAGCTCTTCAATAGATACTTCCACATAGGCCCACATTTCCAGAAACTTCTTAAAAAATGTTTCCCACATGATAGGCAACACATATAATGAGCGGAGTCACACTGCTATGTACTACAAGAACCGACACAAACACACGGACAAGCATATGACACCCCACCACGAAATGAAGCATGAAGTACCAAGGGATAAAAACAGAAATTAGGCCTATTTGCAATCACATTAAGAGTACATATGATCAATGAGACATTCGTGAACAAGTAAAAGACGTAAGTCTGCAGCTTATCCCCAAGATCTCAACATTTATCATCAAACTTCTAGGCAAAAAGTTAACTTTCCACCTCTATGCAAAATGTAAATTTAAAATGTCTCTCTCTCTCTCGCTCCTCTCCCAATGCATGTAAGTTTTCTTCGTGTGTCCAAGGACACTTGAGTAGCCTTAAACTCAGAAACTTCTAATTGCATCTTCAATGTATCAATTCCTATTATGGGACCAAACAACCAACATGCGCAATATATAATGGTTCAATATGAAGTTTCAAATGCGATTACTGCATTAGTAGAAGAATAACAATGGGGTTTTCATTCCTGAGATGAAAAGAAAGACACTCAATTAGTTATCTTATTCCCATTCATTTTGTGTTGGTTGCTACACTTCTATTTTAAATTTTAATCGGCTGATTCTGACTCGTGATCTTAGCTCCATTAACTGATCAACTTCCAAGACGAAACAATCCAACAAGAGACACCAGGTGCAATGATAGTCTAATAACAGTCCACCGTGACAATTTGACTGACATCCTTGTTGTCATTAACTCTCAAAAGTCAAATAGCATTCGTGCTTTGAGGGCAACATTTTATCAAGGGGATGTCCTGATCATCTCTGTTCTTGTGGACAGAGTAGCACGATATCATGTGGGCATTTTGCACTCTAGTACCTTTTCATCAGGTTGAACTTAAGTTTCAAAACTAAATTGGATCAATAAGTGCAATAGGGATCAGGGAGCTCAGATTTAGGGGCTATTTTATCATTTTCGCTGACAGATAAACTGATTAATCAGTTATTAATTACTTTGCTCATCCATACAGAGAAATATATATTTTCTAGCTGACCAGTGTGCCATCACTTAACTGAAAGCATGATGAAAAAGAGATGCTACTAGGAAAGCACCAAAACAATGACTCCTTGCATCATTGAAGATTTTCCAGTATCCTATTACTTTCCATAAATTCTTTCCTCAGTGGTAGCTATCTATAAGCCATCAATTTTGCTTTCGGTCAAGAAAGGTACTTTAAGAATGGAGAAAGGATATTAACTTATGTAGCCACATGAATTAAGTAAAGGGAAAGCACAACCTGTCCAACTGCCGCCACAAGGAACTCCCCTGATTTTGCAAATGCCAATGAATTGACAAATCCAACCTGTTACCAAAATTTCTGTCAAATGGATGCAGCGACCGAAAGAGAGGGCTGATTTCATTCAATTGCAGACTATATAATAAAAGAGAGACTAGATTCCATAATAGGAAGTAAAGGGGTGGTTGCGGTTTCAATAGTTGAGCCATAAGTTTGGGTTTAATTTATCTGACCAGGTCCTACCAGAGAAAATTTTTTACCACAATATTGTTAGTGTTCATTGTCTTCAAGATGTTTGCCTATGTAAAAGTTCCCCTTACATTCAACAACAAATCGACCAACAAGACTAGCATAATGTATTATGAATACAAAGGAAAGATGGTGTCTCTTCAAGTTCACTTCCCTAGGGCTTCTCTAAATTTCAACTGGAGATATCTTACTGGTGCAAGGATCACCCAAATTGGGGGCTAATGATAAGCAGAGTACTGACCCACACAATCTTCCTACTGATGTCATTTATAAGGGAAAAAAAAACCTGCCTTATGAGCTCCAAAGAAGTGAGCCAGGATGTTAAAAACTCATTCAAGCTCCTCCACATAAGCACCGGGTTGGTCATCAGGACATTATACAAAAAAAATTATTGACTTTCCTATAGGTTAAATGACACAAAATTCAACGAACATTAAATCTTCAACCCACGGTTGCCAAAAAGGAGATCTTCACATCTATCGAAAAAACATCATATACAATATCGAATTTCTCATATTATTATGACTTAAGAGACTATAAAGCCGTAATGGTTCCCCTAAGGAAAACCATGTCTTGGCTATGATGAGCCTTTATCTTCTATTAGGAGACTAAAAACAAGACTCTCAAATAGTAAGCTAAAGTCAACAAACAACCAAGTGTATGATGGCCAAGAGGAAATCACTATAATCACCGGATGCAAATCATCGTTCAAGAAGCATATTGGAGAAAACTTTGATTTGTTAGAAATCTCAGTTAGTGATAAAACAAAAGGTAATGTGACACTACAGCATACCAGTGGAAGATCATATAAGGGCTGAATATCTTTGGTCTCACTCCCAATAGCCCACAGACGAACATAACCATTTCCAGCGCCTGAGCCGGCAAGATCACTACCTCTGCACACACTGACTGAACTGACCCATGAATATGCTGTTGAATGATGATTGTTTTCAAGATTAGATTCCAAATTCTCTGCAAAGAGATATCATAAAAGTAAAGTTAACTCTCAAGTTACTGAAAGGATATAAAATAAAATTAATAGCTTCAACTTCCATAAAGTCAACATTTATAAGATGCTTTTCAAACAACAAAAGATTAAAAAAAAACATAAGCCAATCATTGAAAATGGGAAGGATGACCTTTTTGGAACAGGAAATTGTATATATCTTTTATACATAAAGAAGAGTTAAAAGTTTTTATTTGTCCCATACAGAAAAAAATCAGCACCAACTAATGAAGGTTGATTGGGAATATTGAACACCTGAAGAACGGAAATCAATCACCACCAGATGGAACAGTAAAACTGAAAAGAATGTCAATCTAAGCTCTACCTGCGTGACCGTTGGGGATTTTTTCGCCATCTCTGTTATCAAGCTTATTGTCCTCAGGTAAGAAAGGATGAGCATTCTTAACAATGTAAACAGGTTTCTTTCGTAGCATACTCCAGAGCTCGAGACTTCCATCATCTGAGCCAGTCAAGTATTCGTCATTGCTAATAAAACAACAGCATTCTAAAGATGATGCTGGAGCTCTGAAAACTATTCTTGTCTCTTCTGGAATCTGCTTACAGAGGTGGAAAGCCATGAAACCCAATATTTTGCAAACAATAAGCATGATAATATTTCTTCGAGAAGTGTAAAGAAGCACCAAGAAATCTCAATGACAATCCTAACATGCAGATTTGGCATATGAGAATCGTAGTATTTAAATGCAAAGAATTAATGTTGTGCTCAACAACAAAAATGAAACATCAGCTCTGACTCTATGATTGACAAATAATCAAGTAAAGGCACTCAAAACCATTCTCCCCAAGGAAAAGTATTCCATGGCCACCTCTCTATAGTAACCATTTATGTCGCTGCTGTTAAGTTGCTATTTAGACTTCTTGAAAGATCTTAAGAAATTTAAGGCAGTTCTATTCATCTAAGACATATGATATTATATATTATTATGTGAAGAGATAAAGTTGCGTTTATTAAAAAATTTTATAGAAGGGAAGGTGTAGATTCTAAAAGCAAAGGGTCATATAAAGTCATTATGTTTTATATACTTCTCAAAATTCTCCAAAAAGACCACCTTAAACCCCAAGTTACTGTTCTCATGTACTGTTTGTAGCCCAAAAACAGTGTCTTCAGGTCGGATTGAATCAGATCTGATTTCCCCATCAGCCTGTACTGTTACAATCATGATCTAACCCCAACTCTTTGAAAAATATAAAAAAGAATCTAGTAAAAGAAACAACCAAGAAATCAGAATCCAAAACCAAACTGCTTTGACGAAGTGCATACCAAGATCACCTAGACACAAACCACCCCATGCAAAACAAAATCAACTCATCGAATTGCCGACTCTAAACTAAATGAATGAACCAGCCAACATAACCAGTCTAAACAAACACTAGAACATGACTAATTACTCAGTTAATTTGCAGACCATTTCAATAGAACTAAACAAACCGAACAACCAAACAATTAAAGGTCAAATTTCACCTTAAACAATTGCATTGTCCGATCACGCCCGACGGTCAAAACACGTTCCTTTCTTAAGCAATCTATAGTTAGAACTTCACTTTGGTGGCCAAACAAGGTGTTAATGTAAGCTCTGTCATCCGTGTTCCACATCTTGATTGTTCGATCAAAAGAACCAGAGAAAAGTTCCGAAGTCCCTTGCCTATAAGTTAAACAAGACACTGGTCCTCTATGACCTGGAAAAGCCTGCAAGTTGTGGCGATTGGATTAAAAGTAAACCCTTACATTCAACATGAGTGCATTCTAGTAAACAAAATACATGACCAAGCTGCAGCAACCATTCTCAGCACCTGATCGATAAACTAATCCTTGCACAACAGATAATCAGGACAAAAGGAATGCTTCTAAGAAGCTAAATCCTGGAGCTCCAACGGAAGAATCATGTAAGAAAATTGTGTAAATGAAACATGGAGGCAATTTGTGGGCAACAGTGAACTGCTCTCGCGAGAAGTTTGGTCCCCCAGGGTGTCGCCCTTAATCATTTGAGATTGTATTCAGCACGTATGCGTATGTACATAGGTTTATCCTTTCACAAGGACCAGATTTCCTCTAGGAGAAGGAGATAATTACCTGAATGTGCTCCAAAATAGAACCATGAGTCCCTACAAGACAAACCAGAGAAGGAGATAATTACCTGAATGTGCTCGCGTGTCCGAGTATCCCACAAATGAACATGGCGGTCTTGGCCTCCACTGGCCAAATATCTCCCATCCGAGCTAACAGCCAAAGCTAAAACATGTTTGCTATGCTTTTTGGCTCGACCTTGCGGATCCTTGGTTCCATGAGACCTCAGTGTTTCCTCTCTCGGCCATACGTACCTTTCACTTTTTCCACTGCTCACATCCCAATGCAATATGGTACCATCCTTTGATGCCGAAAAGCCCCTCAAGTCATCCTCAGACAATGTTACAGCTGTTACAGAATGTCGGTGCTTTACTAAGGTGCAAAAGTTATTGACTGTCTCTGGCCTTTTAACCCTGCCACATGAAAGTTAAGATTTCCATTAGCCAAATATCATATGAGATGAGTCTTTTATTTCAGCAAGAGAAAGTGCATGAATTAATGATTTAGCCTTCTTATTAAGAAAATCAATTAACCATTCAAGGATTGAATATTTTGAAATGAACCAGTCTTTGGGAGAAATTCACCAACAGAGCTGATTAAAACGCCGGATGTTAGATAAAGAAAACATAAGGCACGCTAAATAATATATGAGTACGATTAGTTGCATACTACAGTCACTGGGAGAAAATCTCCAAGAGAGCTGATTAGGACGTTGGATGTTAGATAATAAAAATACAAAGCATGTTGATAATATTCCAAGTGCAGCTAGCTGCAAATGCCAAAGAGCACAATAACAACATTAGGCATACGCAGACATGCTTTCACACATCAGTAGCGATTATATTACGATCATTATATCATCAATAATACTCTTTTTCGAAAAGAAAATGACCCTGAAGTAATTTGCACCAGATGAGTATCATAAGTCACTAGAGAGCGGTAGATAAGCCATATTTTAACCTCCTATTGACACCCACTTTCTACAAGGTGTTCCTTAGAGGTAGCTAGTTGAAGAGTGGAAGTTACCGGCGAATCCAGAGTGCAAGAACAGGATGATTATCAGTTCTTCCACCTTGAGAGGGGCTCGAGTAGTAGTTAGTAATTTATTTCTTATTTTCGATGGTAGGAGGTTAGTTGATTCCACGTACACAAATGTATGCTTTGCACGTATAGAATAATCCCCATTCAGACAAACACAACATCATGTGAATTCCTTCACTGTTCCATTCAAGCTCTTTCCGTCTTTCCACAAGTAATTTCATCATTCCTGCACTTAGAGAAGCGGCATTACTAGGAGCAAGCTATCTATATGCCCAATCTCCAAACTTGATGGGACCATCAAAAAACTGTTCTGCCTTTTGTCTAAGCAGTTGGATGGCCCAAAAAGAACTTTGTCAACCCATCCTTTGAGAAGAAATCGAGTTCAAAATCAGCATCCTCTCGCTATCTCAAGAGCATGTAGTTAACCACTCAATCAGTATGGTTAGCAGAGAGAAAGTGATTGACACGTCATATGATAGCACACGCAGCTTACTTCAATTAGCAAGGTCCAATTGAACACGAAAAAACAGAGCACATTCGGCAAAATTGTGATCTTTAACCAATCACACGATCGCTAGCATTGCTAAATGAACAAAAACGCGACCAAAATAGGCACCTGGAAGCGATTTGCCGGCGGACTCTCCCGCTATCTTCGAGCTGCTCCTGCTGCAGAATCTTCGAGACGAGCGAATCCCGGACCCCGTCCCTCTCTCTTCCCCCGAACTCATCCCCCTCCCCTTCCCCCTCCTCCTCCTCATCCTCCTCCTCCTCGCCCGCATCGCCGTCTTCCTTCTCCCTCCTCGCGATCGCCCGGATCCTATCCAGGTACTCCTTGGCCACCCGCTGCCGCCTCTCGTCCGCGGTCTCCCTGTCGAACTCGGACTCCTCCGCCTCCCCCGCGACGCCCTCCTCCTCGTCGCCGGAGGATGCGTCGCTGGCTATTATATCGTCGTCGCCATCGACATCCTCGTCGTCGTCGACCCGGCGCCGCTTCTGGTGGCTGAAGAAGGGGTCCTCGTCTATGGAGTGCTTCTTGCCGCCCCTCTTGTGCACCTTGGCGCCGCCTTTATTCTTCTTGGAGCTCTTGCCCTTCAGGGTCGGCATGTCTTAGCCAAAGCCAAGAAGTAACCCAAAGCCAATGTGGGGTATCTTCTTCTTCCTCTGCTTCTTCTTCTCCTTCTAGTGATAGAGAGAGAGAGAGAGAAATGGAGGAAGGTGAGGGGGATTAGGGTTTAGGGTTCTGCAGAGACAAGAATGGCGAGGTGCTCCGGGGGAGAGGCGGCAAGTGTCGAGGTTTAAGATGGACCCCAAACTATTACCATCCTTTTTTATTCAGAAAAAATATATATATAAAGAATATTTAAAAATAAAAAATAATATTAAGGTTTTTTCCCTCAAAATAAAATTAAACTCTATTCGAAATCATTCTCTTTATATATATATGATTAAAGTCGGAATTCAGAGACTACTTACTTCTTAGGAGTGATTGGTTCTCAGTTCGATTAAATTCCAAGGTGAAACGGGAACTGGTCACTTTTGTTTTTGCACTAGTTAATATCATATGTTTTGAAATTGGAATTGTGTTCTCCACTACTCTTTTAGAAAAAGATCCGAGTAAAATGACCCTAACAATGTGCTTATATATTCTACAATAAACAGAAATTCATAAATTGCAGATTGAAAACAATAAACTAAACCCACTAATCATCAAGAGATAAGGATTATTTTGCAACCATGAATGATCAAACATTAGTAATGATCCTCAAATTGAAAATAAGAACCAAAAGGCGTACTTAACTTAGGATTTAATTCACATTTTACTAATTTTTTTAAAAAATAAAAAAAAATAAAATATATATATGTAGTCGGTCGGCCTAATTCCAAAAAAAAACATCAATTTTAGGTCGAGTGACAATTATGGCCCGAACTTTTTTTGTCTCATAAAAAATCACCAATTTTTACTTAAATCCCAAATTTGGCCTCCCTTAAATTAAAACATTAATTATCCAACTTGGCTATTCCACCTAAGCAATAAATCCACGTGACTTCCTGACTGGATTTGAAACACTATTCATTGTCTTCTTCTCTGAACCAAAACTTGAAGAATAACGTTGAAATTTTTAATCTCCTTCACTTCACCGGCAAGTAAAAAAAATATCCAGATTGAATCTCTTTAATCAAACTTCGTCGTTTTGTCATAATTTGAAGTTGTAGACCATTGCCTGTCGATAGACACCATAGACGAGACTTGCTAAGCTCATGACCATAACATTTTTTCTCAAACAAGGGTGACTTCAGACACAAAGTCAACGAAGGCCTAAATTTGGGATAACGATAAAAGTTGGTGTTTTTTTAGGAGATAAAAAAAAATTTTGGATCAGAATTGTCACTTGACCTAAAGTTAGTGCTTTTTTACGAGCAAAAAAAGTTTGGGCCAGAATTGTCATACGACCTAAAGTTTGTGCCTTTTTTTTTTAATTAGCCCATAGTCGGTCTAGTCCGATCGGTCCAGTTCCCTTTCCTGGACACTAGTTCCACTTTTAGAAATCGGAAATCAGATCCTAGCCGGTTCAATCTGATCAAGACGATTCCCGATTTTTGCACACCCCTATTGCTTCAGTACTTATTAGTCAACACTTCTCCTTATACTTTTGTGCTCGTCACGTGGCGTGACACACGGCATTATATTGCCATGTGACTCGGTAATCTTACCGAAACTTTGATGTGTCAACTTACGCTTGTATATATTGCTTCAAGATAATATTTAAAGTGACGGTTCAAACACATTCAACGGTGTAACGAAATGAAAACTATAGATATTTTAATATTCGGAAAATGACACAAATAGTCCATAAATTATGGCCGAATGTGTAATATGATCATTGAACTTTAATTTGTTTAATGCGATCTTGAACTTTAATCAATGTGTAATGTGGTCTTTGAACTTTTAATTTATTCAATACAATCCTTGAACTTTTAATTTATTCAATATAGTCCTTGAACTTTTTATACTTATTCAATGCAGTCCATGAATTTTATGAAAATGTTTAATGTAGTTTTTCTATTAATTCAATAAACAAGGACTACATTGAAGATGTGACAAAATTCCAGGGACCACATTGAAAAAATTAAAATTCTATGGGCCACATTAAACATTTGGCTAAAGTCCATAGATTACATTGAACAAATTAAAAGTTCAGTGACCACATTGCATATTGAGCTAACGTTCAAGGATCATTTGCGACATTATCCCTTTAATATTTGATAAAAAATTAATATCTTGTGTTTTAGCTAGAATCACTCGAATTTAATATTTATTCGAACTTAGATTGTGTTTATAAATCGATAGTACAAACTACATTACTTGTCATCTAAATACAATTTTTACATAGGTTAGTAGGTCTTCTTTTGCTTTTTCTTGACCTTTCATGTTTTAGTATAAAAAAAAAAACTTTTCTTGTATAAAGGCTCGAGCGGTGCATAAGGTTTTTTTTTTCGCCTTCATAATTTTCCCTAAATTTTTTACGAAAAATTGTTAACACACAATCATTTATTAACCAAGAGTGCTGCAAATTTGAGGAAAATGTCTCTTTAAAATTGCAAGAGCACATAAAATTTTTTCTAATTAATGGTAGAATGTGTTTAAAACTTCAAAAATTCGATGATGCTGAAAATCAATGTGTTACACATATAATCTATACTTTTATCCACTTTCTCCATATATGTAGAATTTACTTCTCGTATATATTCGGAGGACGCAATGTGTTCATCCCAATCCAACCGTTTCTCAAGGTTTGTGAACTTAGTGCAAAGGGAATTGAAAATTACATGGGAAGTGAGCTAACTAATGAAGCATACGAAGTAAAATTGTCAATTTGATTTGTTAATTTTTTTGCTTTTGATTAGAAATTTGAGACAATAATATATAACGATAAAATAGGAGAAATTATCTAATCAGTTCTAAAAGTATCGTACGGATGTCAATTTAGTCATAAATTTTAAAATTTTATCAATTTAGTCATAAATCTTAACGCTAAATTCCCATTAATCCTTCTTGCCAATTTTCGCCGAAATTGGGTGCAATGTAGGATGGCCGACGATGACTAGACCGTCACGTTAGCGATTTCTAGTGGAAATTAACCGGAATAACTATATTAGAATTTCGTCCAAAGATTTAGGACTAAATTGGCAAAATTGAAAAGTTATGAAATAAATTGCCATTTTGGTACAATAAGTTTAGGATTGATTGGGTATTGTTCTCAGATAAAATATCTCAATATATACTTTCGATATAGATCATAAGATGACATTATCCATTTGATTTAAATTCGATGTAAATTAGAAATATCTCACCATGTAAATAACATAAAAAAAACATAGTTATCCTGATGATAGCAAACTATAGCTGATTTAGTAAATAACAAAAAGAATTTATCTTTTAGCTTATTGATCATTCATTCGCCAACTTTTGTCACTCTTGATTTTGAATCGATGGATTTAGATCTAAAAACAAATCTTCTAAAATACAATTATAAGAGTAAATAATTGAGGATAATTTGTATAGTAGTATAAATGATTTTATTTATTATTCGGGGATGAACTCTAAAATTCATCTGAGCAAAGTGCATGTGTTTTTATTGAATTTTCATAAGAAAAGTTCGAGATGGAAATTCTGCTTCAAATTTGTTTTAAGGATTAATACCACGAAAAATCCCAAACTGGTACACTCGTGGCAAATTTACCTTAAACTAATTTTTTGACCATAAAAAACCCAAAAATGGTACACATGTGATAAATTTACCTCAAATTAATTTTTTGACTACAAAAAATCTCAAACTGGTATATTTGCGATGAATTTATCCTCCGTTAATTTCAGTTAAATTAGATTAATGCAAAAAAAAAAAATCACAAAGTGATACACCTGTGATAAATGGAGGGTAAAATCCAAAACCGGTATATTCGTCAACTACTGCATGTCATTTAACAAAGTAATTTAACAGTAAAATTTAACAAAAACTAACGTAGGGTAAAATTGTCACAGGTGTACCAGCTTGGAGTTTTTGGTGGTCAAAAAATTAGTTTGGAGTAAAATTATCACAAATGCACCAGTTTGGGGCTTTTTGTGATATTAATCCTTTGTTTAATGTGTAGTAAATATGGTTGCCCATAAAGTTGTATGGGGAAAACAATGTTCCTTTTGGTACCAATGGCTTTGATTTGGTGTAAAAAAATGCGATACTTACTTTAAAGATAAAAGTAGAGATAGTGATTAATTGTGAAAGTGTAGCATACGAAATTACGAATTGAATCTCTTATGTATGTGTGGCTCCATGTCAATGCATTTAAACAACAACATGAAAACAAAGAAGAGGGACTATATTTGGAGGCATCATCCAATTATTATTTATCCAATTTGGTCTTTTTCTATGGATTTCTCGTAAGGCAAACTTTCGCTCATCGATCCGATACATTTAGGTTTTCATTATCGCAATCTTTCCAATAAGGCTAGTATTCAGACTCTAGGATAATGAGCAAACTCCCTTGTCATAGCTCGTAAGATAATTTGTGTTTACACATACTTCTGTTGGGTTAATTCTTCCCTTAAATTTTTATATTTGAAAGTCCATGTTTGTATTTATATTTGCGTATGTTTATCTATTAAGTTGTTCCATTTTTAATTTCTCTAATCAAGTACTTGACCTTGCATAAGTTTTCTAATCACATCACTCTAGCTCCAAATCTAGGTTAATGTCTAATTGGATTCAACATGTCGGTGGAGACCGGTTGATATTTTCATTCCGAAGTTTTTAACCTCACGCATCGATTGATAGTCCCTAACGGAAAAAGAATTTTCACGTCTCATCCTTGTCTTTCCCAAGGCACATATCTCCCCCAATCAGCCGAATTTGAGGTCATAGGGACATCATTAGAAAAGAAATGCAAATTCATGGACTTAATTAGACAAAGTTGAATTTCGAGGAGTTGATTAGGGAAAAAAGTGCACAAGTTTAGAGATTAAATCAAAACCTTGATCTCCCCTTTTTTCTTGTTTTGATCAACAGTAATGATACAATGTCCGACTCAGTAGATAAAAGCAACTTATTTTTGCTATATAATTCAAGCTAGGCAGAGCCGTGATATGAAATAATTGTAGATGGTCCGACACATTAAAATGGCTATTTGCAAAAATATATATCTGAAAAAACAATCAAACTGTATATAGAAAAATTGTGGAAAAAGTGGAGAACAAAATTGTTTAATTTTACCATTGGAAAAGATTTATGATGACCTTTACCAAAAAAAAAAAGATTTATGATGAGCTTATATGATCCCAAAAATGCCACTAATAACTATAATAACAAAAATTAAAAAAATGATCATAATACTTGGAGGTCATATTCGCTCGTAGAACTGAAAAAAAAGATGATTGTTGCATCAATATACTTCATATAGGAGTACAGAAAAACGGATCCCCAGAAACAGAAAGATAACGAAGCTCCCAGTAATTTCGACGAACCCTATCAAGAATGTACCAAGAAACTTTACAGAAAAATGAACCAAGATGTACCAAAAACCGAGGTAGCCCGCCCCGATTTTCACCAAGTTTTTTGCCAAGTTACCCAAGATCTTGGGCTAGAAAAATGGAGCTCTCTGCAGGTTTTTCTGCTTTCTTGATCGTTTCCTGAGCGACTGCATATTGCTAGCACTCCCCTCTGGTTCTGATATCGTCTCCACCTTCCTCTTCGCTCCGTTCTCCACACTTCCGCTTCCGTTTATCTTCATCGCGGCCTCGACCTACGAAGGAAAGAACAAAGAAAGAACGACCCGAGGGTGAGAGAACGATGCACGATGTAGGTGGATCGAGATCCGGTTCGTTCAAAGGGATGTGCTCGACTGTATCGTTACCTTGCATTCCACGGAGCAGAACTTGGCGTCCGGGGACTTGAGCCGGTACCGGCAAGACTCGCACTCCTCGAGGTCACCCTGGCTGCGGGAGGGAGCGGTCCCGTCTCCCCTTTTGTATACGAACGCTACGAGCCACCCGTTTTGAGTGTATGGACAGATATCGGAAGTATCCCACAGCGGCTCCAAGTCCTCCATTCTGAACGACGCCTTTTTGGCAACTTTATATGACTGAAAAAGGGGCCAAGAATCCAAAATGAGGAAAAGAAATCTTGGTTTCCCTTTTTCTTGATCATGAAAAGTTGAAAGAGCAGCAGTATATTTACTTACCTAAAAAAAAAAAATAGAGCACCAGTATACTTCGCATTCTCGCGTCACACGCAGATAAAACGGTTGCTGTTACGACTGCAGAAGCGAAGGCCCGTTCGAAATAGAAGTTAGCAGTACCTTTATGATCTCGTGCTCGGGAAGATCATGTTGCTTCTTGCACTCTTTGCACAGAGCAACCATGCAGACTTTACAGTAGAAATTGCGTTCTTTGGAGGAATGAGCCTCGCACGGGCTATAGAACTCGATGTCCGCAATCGGCCTCAACCACGGCGGAACCATGTTCTTCTGATCATCTTCAGAAGAGACTGTCATCGCGCCTTTCCCCGTCATTTTCGTGGCTGTTCTTTCTCCCTTCTCCCTTGCTTCTTTAATCCGATGAAGACGAAAACCCTAGAAGAAGAAGGAAGAGAGAAGGTTGCAGAGAGATGTTTATGAAATATTGTTGACAAAGAGGAAATGAGAGTGCTAAAGCGCTAGAGTAACCGTGGTGTGAATGAACGAACCGGTACGGTTTAAGTTTATACAGTAAAATAATAAAAAATATATATATCAAAAAATAAAGGAAAAAGAGAGGAATAAAAAGGAATCGAATTAAACATCGGGTTTAAGTTTTATATTTCTCGAAAAATGATGGGAAATACGGAAAATGGAGAATAATTTTTTTTGATAATTTTCGTTCATCGTATCACAAAGCTCGATTAGTTCATTACATCAAATATGGAACAAACTGTAATTTGTTATTTCCTATGATTCTCATCTTAAGATAACTAATTGAAACCGTTTACAGTTAGTAGGTTGAGAAAACAAACCGCACGCGTCCACCAGGGGCCAACGTCCAAAAGCCAGCTCAGTCATACTAATATTTTCAAGTCTTCAATCGGAGATTATGTCATTTTTTTTGTGTAGTTTGGAAGAAGTGTTTAAGAAAGAAAAAAAGAATTTATATAAGTATAAGAGAAAAAGAAGAATGGTATTAAGAGATTTAATTATACTGTTGATTGGATGCTAGAGGATGGGAAAAAGAAAGAAAAATGGTGTACAATTACATTAATGTCTGCTAATATATTTTTAGATACATGAAAAATAAGAGAATGAATGAGAAAATCAATTTTAACATGTTTATTAGTACACAAATCACTCCAAATTGCTTTGCATTTAAAGAAATTCAGAATGAACTAGAAATGTGTATAAAATCGACAGGGCTCATTTTTTCGATAATTTCGTTTATCATGTCACAAAACAGCTTGATTAGTCCATTATGTATATCAAATACCGAGCAAACTGTATTTATTTATTTTCTATGATTTCTCAAAATAAAATAACTAATTGAAACCGTTTACAGTTAGTAGCTTGAGAAAACAAACCGCACCCGTCCACCAGGGTAATACTAACAAACCGCACACATCCACCAGGGTAAAACCTGATCACTTAATTCAGCTAGGAACCAAAGTAGATTTATCCAGTTCCTACCCGAAATCCGAATTTCATCAGAAATCTATATTTGAACCGATTCCCGGTTCTTTTATGGAATCATGCTCACCTCTAAGTGAAAGCGCGACCGAGCTAGCTTTCAAACATCTACATATTTGCCTTAGTTGGAGTATTCCACTATTAGCGTTATTAGAGTGGACATGTGAAGCTTCTTTATCTTTTTATTTTTCAGAAAAAAATTCTATTGCTATGAATAATTACGAACGGTTTGACATATTAAAATGGCTATTTGCAAATGAGATTGATAAAAAAAACCAATAAAATTGTATTTGATAGAAGTTTTCGAACAAGTAGAAAATAAAATTATTTGATCAGCATTTCTGAGAATTTTATATCTGCCGACATCTATTTTGATCGATATTAAGTACCTAATTTCATATCACTACCGGTCCGCGCATTGGTTACAAATACTAATAGAACTCATAGATATTTTAGCTACAAGGTTTTGTGAGTTGCACCTATAATAGGACTTGGACTGGATTAGGACTTACCTCACCCGCCATAATAGTAATAATTTGTCAATTAACTTTAATAAGTATTTTACCGGGTATTTATATTTTTGTTGTCCCGATTGCAATGATGGACTTGTCAACCTCGAACCGTCGCCATCCTATAATTATTCAAGGTACTTATTTAGTACTGAAAAACAATGAAGACCATCATGCTAGCATCTCCCGAAACTCGTTTATTGTGAATTTTTTTTAAACTTGCCCATCTTAAAGTTTACGAGTTTTTAGTTCACCGACTACGGATACGGACAAGAAGCACGTGCTCTAGAGCAACTTAAAATTTTTAAAAAGAACGAGTCGAGTTTAAAAATATCTGAAGTCGAGATTCGCTTGGTTTATTCAAGAGCGCACAATTATTTTGCTGAAGTTGTTCGAATAGTGTTAGAATTTTCTTATTACGGCCGCAAAAACCAATTATTAAAAGAGCAGAAAACCTTCTTTTTAATTCGTTTTCAATTGCTGGTAGAACTGAAATCACGAGAGGCTAATGCAACTGATATACTCAGAAGAGAAAAACAAACATACTTCATATTGGAGTGGAGAAAGATAGCGTTTATTTTGCGAAGTACATGGCTGATCAAGCAAGTGCTAATAACGAAGCATGTAGTAGTTTCACTGAGGCCTATCAAGAATGTACCAAGAAAACATTAAAAGAAGAATTAAACCATTTCCAATCTTCGGCTAATAGAGTGGAGCTCTTCGCGGGTGTTTCTGCTTTCTTGGTCTCTTCCTGAACGATTGAACATTGCTAGCAGAAGCACTCCCCTCTGATATGGCCTCTACCTTCTTCTTTGCTTCGTTATTCATACTTCCACTTCCATTCATCTTCATCACGGCTTCAACCTACAGAGGAGAAACGAGAAAGAACGACCCACATGTGAGAAAACGTTCTCAGACATCGTGGAACGTTCCGAATTGATGCACGACACAGGTGGATCGAAACCCAATTCGTTCGAAAAGGCGTGTGCTCGGCCATATCGTCGTTACCTTGCATTCCACGGAGCAGTACTTGGTGCCCGCCGACTTGAGCCGGTATTGGCAAGATTCGCACTCTGTAGCGCCGCTCTCACTGCCGGAGCGAGCGCTCCCGTCTCCTCTTTTGCGTATGAAGGCGACGAGCTTCTTGTTGGAAGTGTACTGGCAGATATCGGAAATATCCCACAGATACTTCAAGTCCTCTATTCTGAATGACACGTCTCTGCCAACTTTATATGCCTGAAAAGTTTAAAACCCAAGAACAAAAACTTATAAAGGGCAAAGAATTCGAAATGAGGAAAAGAAACCCTAATTTCCCGTTTCCTTGATCATGCAAAGATAAGGAGCAGTAAACTGCACATTTTCGCGAGACACCAATGAAACAAATGCCGAGTCGATTGGAAATGGAAGTCGGCACCTTTATCATCTCGTGCTCGGAAAGATCGTGTTGCTTCTTGCACTCTTTGCAGAGAGCGACCATGCAGACTCTACAGTAGAGATTGCGCTCTTCGGAGCGATGAGTCTCGCACGGGCTATAGACCCCGGCGCTCGCGATCGGCCTCAACCACAGCGGAACGACCTTCTCTCGATCATCTCCAGGCGAGACCATCATCGCATCGTTCCCCGTCATTCTTCGCGGCTGTTCTTTCTCCCTCTCTCTCGCCTTCTTTAACTTGATAAAGAACGAAACCCCAAGAAGAAGAAGAAAGAGAGATGGTTGCACAGATGTTACGAAATTGAGATTGAAAGGGAGAGAGAGGAAATGAGAGAAACTTTGCTAAAGCTCTAGAGTATCTGAGGGTGAATGAAGGAATCGGTTGGGCATAAAGTCATATGATAAAATAAAACAAAGACATGGCAAAAAATAAAGAAAAAAGAGAGGGAAAAAATAGGAAAGAAAACAATAGTTATCTTGCAAGTTGCGACGTAATTTAACTATATGATTTTTGGTCTGTGCACAAGTTAATTATGATTCACTCGAGTCCTTGAATTATATAAAAAAATTAGCTACGACTTGTATTAATTTTAAAACGCAACAACTCCGTTAGAATAGTATTTGATTGTTTTCTATGGTTTTCATTTGCAAAGATTGTGATTATATTTTTGCTTTTTGGATTTTATCTATTAATAAAATAATTACGATTCGCCTTTGTCTTGAGATTATAAAAAAAAACATAATCACGATTTGTGTTGATATATAACGATTAACATAACAGCTTCATCAATCCATATTTATTGGATATATTTTTTTTGGGTCGGACATATTTATTAATGATTGAACAGATTGTATTTGATTAATTTTTTTTTTATGATTTTCATTTACAATAACCGATTGAAACCGTTTTCAGTTATGTCCTGCAAACGTCCAATACCTAAGAGGGTAATATAGCTCCATCAGGGGCAAACTTGTAATTGGATGCACCCGTTAGGAAGAAAAAACAATTAAAATAATTACGAGAGAAAAAAAAGAGGACCGATTTCAAGAGGTTTAATTATAATGTTGTTTGGTCGCTGACTCGCTGGCGAGGAAAAAAATAGGAAAAATAGCGTATAATGGCACTAAAGTCCTTTTATATATTCGTAGATACGTGTAAAAAATAAGAGTAGAGGTGAGAAAGAAGAGCGTATGAAATTGACCGGGCTAATTCTTTCCAATCTCTCGTAGTCCTGTGCGTAATCCTTTCCCTTCGTCTCTTGCCCTTCATTTTCAAACGCAATTACATTTCTAGAGCGCTTTTTTTCCCGCCTAATTCCTCCTAACAAAGATATAGCCCATTTGGTCGCAGTAATAGAGTAGAGCTGTAACGTAATAGCCAATACGCTGTTTGGTTTAAGTGATGTAATACGTATCAACCCGTTTGGTTTCATTATAACATACTTAATAAGGGCAGGATAGCATAAGGATTCCCGAAGTACTCCTAAAATTAGAATTATGGACATACAATATTTATTACTTTAATAATCAATCATTTTTCATGAATTTTACAACCATATAAATTATCAGGCAAATACCATGAAAAACCCCAAACTATTTATGAAAAATTTGTCCCAAACTAATTTTTTTACTAGCAAAAACTCCAAATTGATACAAATGTGACAATTTTACCCTCCGTTAGTTTTCGTTAAATTTTACTGTCAAATTTTTTAGTTGGATAACACAGTGTACTAGTTTGGGGTTTTAGCTTTCATTTGTCATAGGAGTACCAATTTGTGATTTTTTGTGGTATTGATCCAATTTAACGGAGGGTAAATTTGTTGCGAATGTACCAGTTTGGGGTTTTTGGTGGTCAAAAAATTAGTATAAGATAAATTTATACAAGTGTACCAGTTTTATGCCAATTCTCTATTTCTCGAAAAATGATGAGTATATAAAAGAAAGTTTTATGCCAATTCTCTATTTGCTATTCTATGCCTCTCTAAACAACTGGGAAAAAACGTAAAATGGAGAATAATTTTCTCAATAATTTCGTTTATCATATCACAAAACAGCTCGATTAGTCCATCATGTCAAATATTGAACAAACTTTATTTAATTATTTTCTGTGATTTCTCGTTTTAAAATAACTAATTGAAACCGTTTACAGTTAGTAGGTTGAGAAAACAAACCGCACACGTCCACCCGGGGCCAACGTCTAAAAGCCAGCTCAGTCATACTAACATTTTCAAATCTTCAATCGGAGAATATGTCATTTTTTTTGTTTAGTTTGGAAGAAGCGATTAAGAAAGGATAAAGAATTTATATAAGAGAAAAAAAGAAGAAAGAATGATATGAAGAGATTTAATTATGTTGATGATTGGATGCTAGAGGAAGGGAAAAAGAAAGAGAAAAACAGCGTGCAATGGCCGTCCGTTAAATACATTTTTAGATGCATTAAGAATAAGAGCACAAATGAGAATTTCTAGCAAAAAAAAAAAAGAGCACAAATGAGAAATTCGATTTTAACATGTTCATTAGTACACAAATCCCTCCAAATTCCTTCGCATTTAGAGAGATTCGGCATGAACTAAAAATATGTATAAATTTGACCGAGCTTATTCTCCCTAATTCCTCATAATTCTGCATAATCCTTTCTCTTCGTCTCTTTCCCTTCATCCAAACATGATTATTTTTGTAGAACGTCTTTCCACCCGATTCCTCCTTACAAACTTACAGCCATTTTGGTTGCAATAATAGAATTAGACTGTAATATAATAGCGATTATGCTTTTTTGGTTTAAGTTATGTTACACATATAAGGGATATGTGCATTGGAAGTAGTAAAATTTGTCACGAAAGTGCAATTAACTTGCAAAAAGTGCAATCAAGTCCTAAAACTTATCAAAGGGAAAATTACCAAAAAATTCATAAACCTATTGCAATTGTGTCAATTCAGCCATAATTTTTTTTTGTCAATTGAGTCCTAAACATTTTATATTTATGTCGATTCAGTCTATCCAGTCAATTTTGTCCAGTTGGCACTGATGTAGACGCCGTCTGTCCTACGCGGCTCGACTGGTACTGATATGGATAATTTTTTATAATATTATAATTTATTATTTATCATTTTCTTTTCTCTTTCCTTTTTTTATTTTCTTTCTTCTTTTTTTCCTTCTTCCTCTAGCAACGGCGAGGTTGAAACCTCGCTAGATCTGGCGAGGCTCGCCCTCACCCAATAACGGCATGTTCCAGCTCACCCATCCATAGCGAGGCTTGACCTCACTAGCCCATGCCTCTGGCTTGTCACTGAGGTCTAGCGATCGGCCAGATGAAGAAGGAAAGGTAAAAAAAAAAAAGAGAAAATAAAGGAAAATAAAAGAAAAAATAAAAATCGAAAAAATATTGTTTAAAAATTATCCACATCAGTGTTGGCCGTACCACGTAAGACGGTCGGTGTTCATGTTAGCTAAATTAGCATAAATGTAAAAAGTTTTGGACTCAATAGGCAAAAAAAAAAGATTTAAAATTGAATTAATACAATTGCAATAAATTTATGACTTTTTTGGTAATTTTCCCCTTATCAAATTAGTGCAATCAAATTCTTCTATTCACTCCGTCCAACTTGGGTGATAGAAATGCTAACATGCTTTTTTATTATTATTTTCTCTATAATAAGTGGCGATGACGTGGTTAAATCAACATGATTTTGGTCCAAATATGATTTTTAATGCAAATTTTATTTAAATTAAATTAAAAAAGCTAAAATTTTAAAAAAGAGTTAGAACTAGCCCTCGCCCTCCTCGTCCCACCATCGCTGGCCCTGGCTAGGGCCCGGCAACAGCAAGGGTTGCGGGCTTTGCAGCGTTGGTTGCTTGGTTCTCTCTCTCTCTCTCTCTCTCTCTCTCTCTCTCTCTCTTAATTAGCTTATTTTTTAATTTAATTTAAATAAAATTAATATTAAAAATTAGATCCAGACTAAAACAATGTAATTTTAGCTTTATATTTCGTGTTTTAGCCACGTCACCGCCACATAGGAGAAATGAAATATTAAAAAAAAAAGTCACACCGGCATTTTCTATTAGCTAAATTGGGTGGAGTTAACGGAAGGATTCGATTGCACCAATTTGACACATTTTAAGACTTGATTGCACTTTTTGTAAGTTTTAGGACTCAATTGAACTTTCATGACAAGTTTTAAGACTTCCGGTACACATATCCCTATATATTATGTTTTTTGGTTTCATTTATGACATATGTAATATGGGGAGGATAGCATCAAAATTCTCATAATACCCTAAAATCAGAATTAAAGAGAATATAATACTTATCACTTTAATCATGACTCATAAATTTAATAACCAATTAGATATGTGATTTATCAAATATTAGCAATATTTTGATGATTTATGTATGTTATAATGAAAAGCTAAACATATAACAGGTGATTCTGCAATAAATTAGAGTAGATATCACTTTGATAACCTATATTATGAGTGTAATATATAGATTTTTATGTATTATCTAGTAATTAATTTTATGATTTTTATCATATAGTATGTAATTATGTTGAAATACATATTATTTACTACATGGTTATAAGTATGATAGGATTAATAACAATAACAATCTAAGTATTAGTTAAAACAACTATTATTGAGAAAACCATTTTAAAATATAACATGTTAGATAATCGTATCTAATAGTGAGCCACTGATATAAAAGTAGGTACTATTTTTCCCTACATACGTGGTGGATCCTATCCCAAAAAAACAGAAAAATAACAAAGCCCATAGCAATTTCAACGAACCCCAGTCGAGAATATACGAAAAAACTTGAAAGAAAAATTAACCAATATGTACCAAAACCAAGTAGCCCACCCCGATTTTCACCAAGTCTGCCAAAATAAAATAAAATAAAAAGTCTGGCAAAAAGTAAAGAAAAAAGAAAGAGAGGAAAAACTAAAGGAAACAAAATTCACTTGTGTCCTTGTATTATAAAAAAGGGAAAATACCACAAAAAACCCTAAATTATACCACTTGTGATAAATTTACCCTGAACTTTTTTTTGTAACATAAAAAATGCCAAACTATACCACTTATGAGAAATTTACCCTAAATTTTTTTTGTGATACGAAAAATTCTAAATTATGCCACTTGTGATACATTTACCTCACAATACTTTGGCCAAAGGGCATTTTCGTCTTTTTTATTTTTCTGTTTATTTTTCTTTTTTTTCCTTTCTTCTATCTTCTCGCCGCCGACCATGGCGGAGAGAAGCTGGCGAGGGTGGCCCTCGCCGGCGTTGGGCAAGGGTTGCCCTCACCTAACCCCAACGCCGGCGAGAGCCACCCTTGCCGGCTTCCCTTCGCCATGGCCGGCGAAGGGAAGAGAGAAGAAAGGAAAAAAATAGAAAAAGGAAAAAGGCGAAAATGCCTCTGGGCAAAGTATTGTGGGGTAAATGTGTCACAAGTAGTATAGTTTGAAATTTTTCATGTCATAAAAAAAGTTCAGGGTAAATTTATCACAAATGACAGTTTGGAATTTTTCGTGTTATAAAAAAAAGTTTAGGATAAATTTATCAAAGTGACATAATTTTGAGTTTTTGGTGGTATTTTTCCTATAAAAAATTAGTTACAATTTGTATTAATATATCACACAACAGATCCATTTGTCCATTTTATCACATATTTAATGGGAAATGTGTCATAAAAGTCTCAAACCTATTACATTAATGTCAATTTAGTCATAAACTTTTTTTTGGTACCAATTCAGTCCTAAACCTTTTGTCTTTGTACGAATTCAATCATTCCAGCTAATTTTGGCTGGATATTACTGGCGTGAATGCCAGCTAGCCTACGTGGCATCGCCGGTGATGACATGGATATTTTTTAATAATATTTTACTATTTTTCGAATTTATTTTTTTTAAAAAAATTCTTTTCTTTTTTCTTTTTTTTTCTTTATGTTTCTTCTTTCTCTAGCCGGACACCGGTCCAGCGACCTACTGGAGGCTAGGGTCGGCGAGGGACCTCATCCTTGGCAGTGGCCACGAGGTTGCAGCCTTCAACCTCACAGCCTCTGGCGAGGGCTCGAGCCTCACTAGCAGCTAGACGAGGAACGATCTCGTCGAATCTGGTGATTATATCATTTCTCTTCCATTTCAGTATCCTCGATCGGTGATTATATTATTTCTGTTTTAGTTTGGATGCACCAGTTAGGAAGGAAAGAAAATTAAAAAAAATTATGAGAAAAAAAAAGGAATGATCTTAAGAGATTCAATTATAATGCTTTTTAGATGTCAGCGAGGAAAAAAAAAGGAAAATAGTGTATAATGGCACTAAAGTCCTTTTATATATTCATTGATACAAGTAAAATAAGAATAGAGATGAGAAAGAAAAATAAACATGTGTCTTTGATACACAGCTCTCACCAAATCCCTTCATATTTAGAGAGAGTCGGAGTGAATTAAAAGTGCGCATAAAATTGATCGGGCTAATTCTTCGTAATCTCTCATAATCCCGCGTAATCCTTTCTTCACATCTATCAACATTCATTTGAAACACAATTATATTTCTAGAGCCCTTATTTTCCCTCCTAATTCCTCCTAAAAAAGATATAACCCGTTTTGTTGCAATAATAGAATAAAGATGTAATGTAATAGCCAATTCACTGTTTGGTTTAAGTAATGTAATATCTGTCATACCGTTTGATTTCATTATAACATATATAACAAGGGAAGGATAACATAAGAATTCCCAAAGTACTCCTAAAATCAGAATCATGGGAATATAATATTTATCACGTTAATAGTCAATCATTATTCATGAATTTCACAACCACTTAAATTATTAGATAATTTTTTTATTAATATTTTGATAATTTATGTATGTTATAATGAAAATTTGGACGCATAAGATACGAGTATATTACAACAATTTATAGTAATTATCACTTTGATAACTAATTATGAGTGAAATATATATTTTTATGTATTATCTAGTTATTAAATTACGATTAATATTTAAATTTATATCATGTAATATGTAATTATGTTAGCTGGCCTCTGTCTTGTACGTCTAAGGACGGGAATGGTGTTAATACATATTATTTATTACATAGTTAATAGTATGACAGGATTAATAATAACATAACAATTTGAGTTATTAATTGATATAGATATAATTAAGATAATAATTACATTATGGATAATATAATATAGATAACAACATTCTTAGCAAATTATGTATACTTTATAATATAATAAGTGATTATGTATTATCAAGATAATATCAGATACTTACATCAATTATTTACTTATCAGTTAATATTTTACTCATCTCGTAATATTTAATTGAGTCAAAACAATAATAATCAATTATTATAATTTTAATTGTAATTAATAGTCTACCAATAGATTGGCCTAATTTCCTTAAAAAGCATCAACCTTAGCTCGAGTCTCGATTTTGGCTCCAACTTTTATTTTTTTTTTGGTAACCCAGGAACCCCCCGCACGGCCGACAGCCGGAGGAGTAAACCTGGGGTGACGCTAGCGCAGGACCCACCACCACGGCGCCACACTTAAGAATCCCTAACGACTACGCTGGGGTTTGAACTCTGGTCCCTTCGTGGGGGGACCAGAGCGCAAGCCAACGCAGCCGCTGCGGGCGGTGGTGGCTCCAACTTTTATTTATCTCATAAGAAAGCATCAATTTTCAGTTGGTATCCAATTTGGCTCCTTTCCGTAAATACCATCAACTTCATCTTCCTCCCCTTGACAGATCCGCCATAGCGTAAAAGCTCCCATAACCAAGCTTCAAAGCTCCACAATCTAAGGATCTCCTTGGCTAGAAAAACGATAGCCATAACTCTGAGAAAATGGCGACCAATACAATCCCAATCGAACTCACCAAACTCTTCCCCCTAGCAGCTTATCCGTTTTTTCTCCTCTCTCCGTGGGAGCCTCCTCCCCGCGCGCGACCGTGCATGGCATCATGCGTTGCTCGCGATGATGGCAAGATGCTCATTGTTCTGGGGGCAGAGGAGTTCGGGGAAGTGGGCCTCAAGCTTCTTCGGAGCCACGCCTACTTCGTCGACCTAAATAGCACGCTACACGACACGACAAGCAACACGTCATTTCTAAAAAAATAGAAAACTCCAACACGCTGGGACACGTTATATATTAAATATATATTTTTATATATACATAATAAATTATTATTTTAAAATCTAATTCAAATAAGTAAATAAATGATATAAAAAAATCCTCGAATGAATTTACCCTAAAAACATTATACACAAGCGAGCTTAGTAAACATAAATTTTCAAAAAATAATTATGTTCAACTAAACATATTAGTTAAGAAACTAAAAGTAGATAATCAAATTAAAAAAAAGGAAAGTACAAGATCAAAAATAAAAAATAAAAACAGCCCATTTGTAGGAAGCCCAGCCCATTTTCATTTGTCAAAACGCCAATAACATCTTCCTCTCTTTTTATCCGTCTCCTGCGCTTCCTCCTTCGCGCGACCCGCAGCCTCCTCCCACCTCTTCCTTCTCCTCCATCGCCGGCGAAGTGCAAGGCAAAGGATATGATGGTGTGAAGGGCGCCATCCTTGGTGCCAGAGAATCAGGAGGCGAAGGAGATGACGGCATGGAGGGCGTCGTCTTCGGCGCCAGAGATTTGGCACCTTCTTCCTCATCCGCCTCTCTCGGCTGCACCTTCTTCCTCATCTCTCTCTCGGTAACAAAGGGACACGCTTGTCGCCGGCGTGTCCGAGGCGTTGACCACCTGTCTGATGTCCAGCACCTATTGACAGCATGTCGAACGCGTGCGGGTGTCCAACACGGTGGCTCCCAGAGCGTGTCGCTGCTACATAGTTGTCAACTACTCCGTTAATCTCGAACCTGAGGAGCTCCGAGATAGGGCCGCGCTCTGAGAGGATCTGATTGGGAACAGTGAGAGGAGATGAGTGAGGAAGTCTTTCGGTCGTCCCACGGGAGGCTCAAGGCGGTCGGAATCTCAGGGTTCGGCGTGAAAACGTGGATTTTTGCGGTGAAGTGCTTGGTGGTGAACGCAGTGAACGCGAGTACGGCAAGGGTCGCCGAGCAAGCGATCGCGCTCTTGAGGATCATAATGAAATGTCTTTGAAGTTAGGGGTGTCTGTGGAGTTTTGAAGCTTGGTTGTCGGAAGCTATGGCGGTTCTGTCAAGGGGAGGAAGCTGGGGTATTTACGGAAAGGAGCGTGTGACTGAGAAGGGAAGGGGAGTTCTGAAACACGTGGTGCTTAACTACACGAGCCAAGGACATAATTGGCTTTTGGAAATATTATGATGAGTTTTTGTGATCCCAATAATAATAACAGCGGCAGCAGCAGCAACAACAAAATTTTTTATAATACTTTTCGGTCATTTTTGCTGATGCGGAGCTCTCGACGGAGTTATTCAGTATGTGAAATTTCATTGGATTTCGGTTCGAAGGTTATAAAACGTGGTGAGATTTCATCTCTCTTGACCAGTCCGGGTTCAAGAGAAGGGTGCGCTAGGGACCCAACCTTATAAAACAAGAAAAAGCGATAGTCGTTGCATGAATATACTTCGCATCGGAGTAAAGGAGTTCCCTAAGTACGTTGCAGATTAAGCGAGTGCCAATAGTTTCAACAAAGCGCTATCGAAAATGTACCAGAAATTAACCACGTATCCGATTTCCAATCTTCGGCTAATAAAATGGAGCTCTCGGCGGGTTTTTCTGCTTTCTTGGTCGTTTCCTGAATGACTGCACAGCGCCAGCGCTCCCTCCTGTTATTGTCTGTGTTCCAATTCCATTCATCTTCATCTCAGCTTCAACCTACAAAGGAAAAGCAAGAAAGAGTGACCCACAACGTCCTCCGAAACCGGGAAACATCCAAATCGATGCACGACATAGGCGGATCGAGACTTGGTTCGTTCGAAAAGGTGCGCTTGATCGTTACCTTGCATTCCACGGAACAGTACTTGGCTTCCATCTTGAACCCAAACTGGCAAGATTCGCACTCCCTAAAGCCGCTCTGAGAGCGGGAGCGAGCGATCCCAGCTCCCCTTTTGTTTATGTAGGCAACGAGATACCCATTTTGACTATATGGACAGATATCGGAAATATCCCACAATGGGTCCAAGTCGTCCCATCTGATCGACGGACCTTTGGAAGCTTTGTATGCCTGCAAAGGTTAAAAGCCAAAAACGAAAACGAGAATAGAGTAGAGGTTTCGAACGAGATAAGGAAACCCTAATTTTTCGTTTTCTTGATCATGCAAAGATAAGAGTAATGTACCGTTCACATCCCACAAAAAAAAAGAGTAATATACCGTTCACAACGCACAAAAAAACACAAAGAGTAATATGCTGCCCATTTTCACGACACACCGATACAGTAAATGCATGATTACAGACGCGAAGACGATTAAAAGAGGGTCGCTCCTTGCACTCCTTGCAGACAGCTACCCCACAGACTTTACAATAGAAAGTGCGCAGTTCGGAGGGATGGGTCTCGCACGAGCAATAGAGCTTAGCGCTCGTGATAGACCTCAACCACAGCGGAAGGACCATCTCTTGATCATCTCCAGACGAGACCATCACTGCATCGCTCCTCCTCATTTTTCGTGGGTGTTCTTTCTCCCTCTCCCTCGCTTCTTGAATATGATAAAACAGCGAAAGCCAAGCAGAAAGAGAGAAGGCTGCAAAGATGATACACGCATCTGAGTGTGAATTAATGGACGGGCCGAGCGGGTCAATTCATATGATAAAATAATATAAAAAATCTGGCAAAAAATAAAGAAAAAAGAAAGAGAGGAAAAACTAAAGGAAACAAAATTCACTCGTGTCCTTGTATTATAAAAAAATTAGTTACAATTTGTATTAACATATCACACAACAGCTCCATTAGTCCATTTTATCATATATGTAATGGGAAAAGTATCAAAAAAGTCCTAAACCTATTACATTGATGCCAATTTAGTCATAAACATTTTTTTTGCGCCAATTCAGTCATAATCCTTTTATTTTTGTATCAATTCAGTTTTAAATCTTTTTGTCTTTGTGCCAATTTAGTCTTTCGGGCCAATTTTGGGTGAATATTGCTAACGTGGATACTGACCGACCTACGTGGCACCGCCAGCGATGACGTTGATAACTTTTAATGATATTTTAATAATTTTTGAATTTATTTTTTAAATAAAATTCTTTTCTTTTTCTTTTTCTTTTCTTTAAGTTTCTTCTTCCTCCAGCCAATAGCCGATCCACCGACTGGCTGGAGGCCAGGGCCGGCGAGGGACTTTGATGGCCTCTAGCGAGTCTCGCCAACCACTGGCGAGGTCGTGTAGTTGCTGGCGAGGCTCGAGCCCTCGCCAGAGTCTGCAAGGTTGAAGGCCACGACCTTGCGGCCACTGAGCCTCGCTAGTGGTCGGTGGGGATCGCCAGCCTTGACCTCGAGCTAGTCGCCAAACCTAGAGGAAGAAGAAAGGAAAAGCAAAAAAAAAGAAAATGAAAAGAAAAAATGAAAAAGAAAAGAAAATTCAAAAAATCGAAAAAATATGAAAATATTATTGAAATTTGTTCATATAATCGCCGGTAGTGCTATGTTGGTCAGCCAGCGTCCACATCAGCAATATCCCACCAAAATTAGCCAGAAGAACTAAATTGGCACAAAAAAAAGTTTAGGAATAAATTGGCACAAAAAAAAGTTTAGGATTAAATTGGTACAAATGCAATAAATTTAGGACTTTTCTTACACTCATCCCACAGCCGTAACCTCGCGGTCTTTGGCAAGGGCTCGAGCCTCGCCAGCAGCTGGGCAAGGCATGACCTCGCTTGATCTTGTGAGGGTTAAGCCTTGCCGGCCCTCGCCAGAGACTGCGAGGTTGAAGGCCTTGACCTCATGTCCATTGGCAAGGGCAAGGTCTCTCACTAGCCTTGGCCTCCAGCCAGTTGCCAATCTAGCGACCGGCTGGAGGAAGAAGAAACAGAAAAAAAAAAAAGAAAAGAAAAAAAGAAAAAGAAAAGAATTTAAAAAAAATAAAGGGAAAATTCCAAATAGGGACATGAAGTGCCATCATTTTCTTAAATAAGGGCCTGAAATGGATTTTGTGTCAAATAAGGACTTGAATTGGTATGTCAATCTCAAATAAGGACCTGAAGTGACCATGAGAGTTTCGAATAAGGACCTGGCCGCGCCGGTCACCGATTGGCAAAATATTCTGACCAGTGACTGGTGAGGTTAAGGGCATTTTTGTCCAAAAAAAATATATAATTTTAATTTAATTTAATTTATTTCTTTCCTTTTTTTTTTACCTTTTCTTTCTTTTTTTCTTTTTTATAATTTCCCTTGTTGGCATGCCGGTGGCCGACTAGTCGGACATCGATGAAGTCTAGCAGGGCAGGGCGAGGCGACCCTCGACCATATCTGGAGAGGACCGGCCTCCCCTCGCCTAGGGTGAGGCTGTTACTTGCCTATTGCCGGCGAGGGTGGCCCCGCCAGATTTGGGTGAGGGGGCCTTGCCAGTTGGCGAGGCAACCCTTGCCCAGATTTGGCGAGGCTGTTCCTCGCCTATTGCCAGCGAGGGTGACCCTTGCCCAGCCCTCACCGGGTTTCGCCGGTGGCCGGCCGCTGAGGAAGAAGGGAAAACCAGAAGAAATGAAAAAAAAAAGAAAGAAAAAAGAAAAAAGGAAAAAAGAAAGAAAAAAGGGGAAAAAATTCAAAAAAGTTAAAAGACGAAAATGCCCTCACCGTAAGTAAAGCCAGGCCCTTCTTTGAAACATATATAGCCACTTCAAGTCTTTATTTGGCACAAAATCCACTTCAGGCCCTAATTTGAGACTAACATGCAACTTTAGATCCTTAGTTGACACAAAGTCCATTTCGAGCACTTATTTGAGAAAATAATGGCACTTCAGGTCCCTATTTGAAATTTTCCCACAAAGAAATTCGAAAAATATTAAAATATTATTAAAAGTTGTTCATGTCATCGTTGGCGGTCCCCAACACAATAAGTTTATGACTAGATGTTTATGACTAAATTAGCACCAATACAATAAATTTATGACTTTTCTGACACTTTTCCTGATATTTAATAGATTGTATTTGATCGTTTTCTATGGTTTTCATTTGCAAATATTGTGATGATATTTTTGTTTTTGGTTTTTATCTATTGATAAAATAATTACGATCCACCCATGTCTCAAGATTATAGAAAAAAATAATTATGATTTGTGTTGATGTATATCAGATAACAGCTTCATCAATCCATGTGATCAGATATTGAACAAATTACGAT
This sequence comes from Syzygium syzygioides, assembly GCA_031216285.1. NCBI lineage: Eukaryota > Viridiplantae > Streptophyta > Magnoliopsida > Myrtales > Myrtaceae > Syzygium > Syzygium syzygioides. Next base: position 14,660,191 of record CM062245.1, on the reverse strand, counting down.
TGATTCTTTTTATGATTTTAATTTACAATAACTGATTGAAACCGTTTACAGTTAGTAGCTTGAGAAAAAAAATGTGGACCCTTGTGCAAACTTGTAAATGTTTAGAAGATAGCTTAGCTAGACTTCCATTTCGGTATCCTCGATCGGTGATTATATCATTTCTCCTTCAGTTTGGATGCACCAGTTAGGAAGGAAAAAAAATAAAATAATTATGAGAAAAAAAAAGAGAAATGATCTTAAGAGATTTAATTGTAATGCTTTTTAGATGGGGGCTTAGCCGGATTAATTTCCTTCACCGGTTGACTGAAGAAGAGCAGAAGTTGTTGACCAGAGAAAATAAATGAACATGTGGCAGTGGTGATGCAAGGGAAAGAGCAGCTAGCGGTGGTGGTGATGGTGCTATTAGTGAGAGGAAGGAAATGACACGGGGACTTATAATGGCTCAATAATTTTGTTGACTAGAGAAAATAAATGAACATGTGTCTGTGGTGATGCAAGGGAAAGAGCAGCTAGAGGTGGTGCCGTGGTGGTGATGCTGCTGTTAGTGAGAGGAAGGAAATGACGTGGGGACTTATAATGGCTCAATAATTTGTTGACCGAATGATTGAAAGTGGATGAAGTGTTGGTGATGGCGTGGAAGATGGAAAAGCAGAAGAATGGGCTAACCATGTAACTTTGTTGCATGAAGTGGAAAAAGAAATGGTGTGCAAGAATTCAACTCGGACAGATAACGTGACCAAAGTTTATAGTGTAAACAAAGGATGATAAGGTTAGGATGGTTAATTCGTAACACAATGCTAACGAATGAAATGATAGATAATTGTAGGATGGTCTTGCGGTGGTTGACAAGGCAATGGTACAATAATTTCATAATAATGTTCGCATCTTTCAAAATTGACACTTCCGTAGCTCGTTGTCAATTATTTAAATTCCCACGTAACGTTTTGTTACGTGCATTCGTTAAACTAGCGAATGGAATTTTGGGATGTCACACAAAGATACGAAGACAATGATGGCGCCATTGACAACGTCTCCTCTCTTCTCCGTTGTGGTAAGCAATGCGAGGAGAGGCGAGAGGGTCTCGTCGAGTCGTGGGTGTCGGGAGTGGGAGAGAGAGTGCAATGGAGGAGCGACTGAACGTGGGGAAATTTGGGAAGAAAAAGAAAGTTAGGGTTCTTAGCGGCTTCCGGTTCTGGTTCCGAATCCAGGTTCGGTTCCGGTTCCTATAGGAATCGGGAATTGGAATCGGAACCAGCGGTTCCTAAAAAATTAGAATTGGGAACCGGAACCTCCCACCTTGGAATCGGGAATCGAACCGGATCCGCCGGTTCGATTTTTTGGTTCTCGGTTCTACCCTGGAACCATGCTCACTCTTAGTGTCGAGCTTGCAACAACCACAATTGCTTGAGTTTCAATACGTGAAGTTCAAGGTCATGGCTACTCAAGCTTCAAGGTCGCGACGACCATGTCTGCTCGATTTGAAGTCGCGGTCATAGCTACAAGATTGGTGGCCATGGGTGGGTACAGATTTGAGCTTAAAGTTATGGCTGCACCAGCTTTGAGGTCGTGGCAACCGTGGCTACTCAAGCGCTAATGTCACGGTCAAGAGGTTTTCTAACACCAAGGACCGTGACACATCAATGAAGACCCGTTCAAAACTCAACGAAGCTTCCGGAATCTTCCCAAGTACGGGCGAGACGGTAATTGTGCCAGGGTTCTAGAGAGTTCTCGAAATAAATACCGGTAGTTGGTAGCTCTCGGAATAAATGTCGGTAGGTGGTCGACGAGAACGATACGATCTCGGCCACCCATCTAGAAATCGATCAATGGTTGTAATCCGAGGCCCTCTACTATATAAAGGGGTGTCCTCCTTCTCATTTGAATCATCCAAAACGACAAGAAGCAGTTCCTTTCTCTTCCAGAGCTTCTCTCTCTAGATTCTCTCTCTACGATCCGAGTATCCGAGTGAGTGAGTGATCGGGAAAAGGCTTGGCCTAGGCATTCCAACGATCCAAGGAAGTCTAAGTCGCCGCACGGGTCATTCCCAAACTATCGGCCCGTGACAAGTGGTATCAGAGCAAGTAGAGAGTCCATCCAAGGAGATCGAGGAGCACACCAATTGGTCAAGAGAATGTCGAACAACGAACAACTTGCTTCGGTTGTTGTGGATGAAAGGGCTCCTAAAGAACCGGTTCCCAATGAGCCGGATGCCCAACCAAAGACTCGTGGAAAATCCAAGAAAAGGGATGCTTCGTCGAACGCCATAGCCGCGATCGATGAGAAGCTCACGAGAATGAGAACAACAATGTTGGAATTCATCGAAGAACTCGACGAAGTTAAAAGGCGGATCGATGAGGGTGAAGAAACTCTCCGCCATGAATTCACGAACGTCGTCAATCGCACGACGGCCCCTTTGTTCGATAGGGATGATTTCCTCGAAGCATCCATCGAGGCCCTAAAGCTTGAAGTCGTGGAGCTCAAAGAAGGCAACTCCTCTAAGACCGAAGTCGAAGCCTTGAAGATGGAGGTGCAAGAGCTCAAGACCGAGCTCATCCTATGTAAAGCAAGTATCGCGAATGGTGCATTGCCCATCCATGCAGCACACAAGCTAGAGGTGCCGAAGCCGAAAGAATTCAAAGGCAACCGGTCCGCCAAAGAGGTAGACAACTTCCTATGGAGCATGGGACAATACTTCGACGCCATTGGAATCCAAGAAGATTTGGCCAAGGTACGAACCGCTTCTATGTTCTTAGTCGATAATGCCATGCTTTGGTGGTGAAATAGATGTGAAGAGACAAAACAAGGCGCCGACCCCATCACTACTTGGGATGGATTTGTCGAGGAATTTCGGGATTATTTCTTCCCCGAGTATGCTAAACAAGAAGCCCGTAGCAAGCTCCATCGCCTTGAGCAACGAAGCACAATCCGAGAGTACGTGAAGGAATTCACCGAACTCAAACTCCAAATTCCCAATCTTGGGGAAGAGGAGGCTCTCGGGGCGTTCATGGATGGATTGAAGCCGTGGGCACTACTCGAGCTCAAACGAAGGGAAGTCAAAAGCCTTTCGCGAGCACTGGTCGCGGCCGAGTCTCTCGCCGACTTCACCAAAGAAGCCCCAAAAACAAGAGGAAGCGGGTGGAGATCGGATCGCCACCATGATGAAGAAGACCAAGCTGCTCCTGATCGAAAAGACTCGGACAGTAGTCCCAACCGTGGCCGAAGAGATCATGGTGGACGTGAGAAGACATGGGGAGAAGGATCGTCCAAGTCAAGCGATCCCAAGTGGAAGTAACCTCAAGGAGACTACAAGAACAAGTTTGATACTCCACCACCGTCTCCGTGCTTCATTTGCAACGATCCTCATTGGACACAAAAGTGCCCAAAGAAGAGTAGGATCAATGCTATTCTTGCCGTAGAAGAGGATGAAGAGCCGAAGCAAGAAAAGGAGAAACGCAAGGTGCGACTTGGGACCGTGAAGGTTTTCAACTCAATCAACTCCGTAAAGGACAAATCTCCACCAAGGGGGAAACCGGCACATTCACACCTCTCATTCGTTGAGGTCAAGGTAAGTGGCGTACCCCTCTCCTTGCCTTGGTCGATACGGGTGCTACGAGCTTGTTTTTGTCAAACGAAGCGGCCAAACACTTGGGACTTCACGTGGAACCAACTCGTAATCGATACAAGACCCCCAATTCTGACGAGATACCAGGCGTAGGCGTGGCCAAAAATGTGGAACTCCAAGTTGGTACTTGGGAAGGCAAACTCCCATTCGAGGTAATTCCTCTCGATGACTATGATCTCATTCTAGGCTTAGAATTTTTCGATGCCGCGAAAGCCATGATAGACTTGAGGAGCAACACGGTTATCATCACCGACTCGGAGTGCCCATCCATGGTTCCAATGATTAATGGGGTGACCGAAGCCAAAATCCTCTCCACAATCCGAAGGATAAACAAGGAACCAAGAGTTGAGAAGTCCGTGCCCGAACTCTGCACCAAGCCAAAGCCGAAGGAGAATCATCCTCTTCAACACAACATGCCGATCCATGTCCTATTCCTGGAGGTGACGAACTCGCTGACCAACATGGAGGAAGCCAAATCAAAGGAGCCAAATGCCCAACAAATTGAGAAGCCGAAGAAATCTCGGAAGAGTCGAAAGCGCCCCAAAAAGCTAACAAACCCCAAGCCAAGAGCGCCGAGAACGTCGCTCGAATGAGTGGGGGAGAATGTCACGGTCAAGAGGTTTTCTAACACCAAGGACCGTGACACATCAATGAAGACCCGTTCAAAATCCAACGAAGCTTCTAGAATCTTCCCAAGGACGGGCGGGACGGTAATTGTGCCGGGGTTCTAGAGAGTTCTCGAAATAAATACCGGTAGTTGGTAGCTCTCGGAATAAATGTCGGTAGGTGGTCGACGAGAACGATACAATCTCGGCCACCCATCTAGAAATCGATCAATGGTTGTAATCCGAGGCCCTCTACTATATAAAGGGGTGTCCTCCTTCTCATTTGAATCATCCAAAAACAACAAGAAGCAGTTCCTTTCTCTTCCAGAGCTTCTCTCTCTAGATTCTCTCTCTACGATCCGAGTGTCCGAGTGAGTGAGTGATCGGGAAAAGGCTTGGCCTAGGCATTCCAACGATCCAAGGAAGTCTAAGTCGCCGCACGGGTCATTTCCAAACTATCGGCCCGTGACACTAACCTCTTAGCAGCCATGGCCATGCAAGCTCATGCTCATGGACACCATGCCCCACTCGAGCTTATAGCTATGGCAGCGAAATCTTTTTGAGTCGCGAAACTCGAGGCTACCATGGCCACTCAAGCTTCGGACTCACGGCCACCATGCACACTGTTTCCTTTTTCTTTAAGTTGTCTTATGAGGCACCTAATTTCCATGTCAACAGGGTCATAAAGGTAATGTACATGGAACGACACATCGAATAATTAACGTTGTCATTGGAAGGAACCATCACGGCAAATTTGGGTATGAATGAAAATTTGTGCTTTTTTATGAGATAAAGAAAGTAGACGCCGTAATTGGCGCCCAAACTAAAACTCATGTTTTTTAAAGAGATTTGGGTCCAATAGAGTGAATGGAAAAAAAAATGACGGACATTTTAGGGATAACAATTGCAGCCAAACTACAATAACCATCACACACAAGTCCATCTATTAAAAATTGCAACCTTGATTGTAATATGAATTACGGGGTAATAGCTCTTATTGTAAGCAAATGTCATAATTGGTAAATTGTACGTAATAGATCTAGGGAAGATGATACAAATGTTCATGAATTTTGACCCAATATGTAACATGATTCTTGAATTTTTAATTTATTCCATGCGGTCATTAAATTTTAACTCAATTTATAAATGTAGTCCATGAACTATATGAAAATATTTAATGTAATTTTTTTATTAATTCAAAATTAAGGAATATGAAAATTTTCAATGTGGTCATTCTAGTAATTCAAGATCGAGAATTACATTGAATATTTTCTTATATTTCAGGAACTACGTTAAATATATACCAAAAGTCTAAGGACCACATTGAACAAATTGAAAACTCAAGAGCACATTAAATATTAAGTTAAAATTCATGAATCACGTTACACGTTAAATCAAATTTATGGATCATTATGTCGATATTCCGTACATCTATAATGTAATTGTCCAATTACTTCATCCTGTTGACTTTGTTTATACTGCACAAATCGCTTTTGAAGCAAGCAAGGCCTTCTCTCTTGCAGCCTGCTCATATAGCTGAGCAGCAGCCTCCATCAAAATCAGATCAGACCACTGGTCTCTCTCCTCCCTCTCCTCACTGTCTTCTCCTCCTCTTTCACCTTCTTCCTCACCCATCTCTCTCTCTCTCTCTCTCTAGGGATGGACCTCCTCTCTCTCTCCTCCCCGTCCTCACCTCACTTCCTCCCCCTCAAACCCTCCTCCCTCCACGTCCCCAGGCCACCCCCTCCTCCTCTCCTCTCCCTCAAGCCCCACCCCGCCGCCGCGCCGCCTCCTCCCCTCCCCTCCCTCAGGGCCCGCCTCGCCCCCTCCCCAAGGCCCCGCCGGGCAGCAGCCGCCGCCGCCGCCGCCGCCGTCTCGTCGGCGGCACCTCAGACGCCCGCCACCGCCATGCGGGGCGCCGAGGCCGACGCCATGGGGCTCCTTCTCAAGGAGCGCATCGTCTTCCTGGGGAGCAGCATCGACGACTTCGTGGCGGACGCGATTATCAGCCAGCTGCTCCTGCTCGACGCTCAGGACCACACCAAGGACATCCGGCTCTTCGTCAATTCCACCGGCGGCTCGCTTAGGTAAGCCCGGTTGGCGTTGCGGGTTCGGGTTGTCTTTCTGAGGTTGCTCCTGGTTGTGGGGTGTTTCGGAGGTATTGAGATTGGAATTCCTTTGAAATTCTTTCGGTTTGCGCACGAGGTGTTTGAAGAAATGCCAGTCAGGGGCTTATATAGTTTGAGAGGGGTAGAGTTGAGCTTGCGAAGCATGTTCCGGTTCGTGTTGTGGTTCTGGTTGTCTATTTGAGATTGCTCTTGTTGTGGGTGTTTTGGAGGTGTCGAGATTGGAATTCTTGAAATTCTTTGGGTTTGCTTACGGGTTGTTTGTAGAAATGCCAGTCGGGGGTTTCTCATGGAAATAGTGGATTAGAGAGTTTGAGAGGGATAGAGTTGAGCTTGCGAAGTATGTTCCTGATATGTTGATGAATGAAATTATAGTTATATGCTCCATTTTGCTCCATTTTGCTCCATTGAGATGTTTTTTCATTGTCACAGGTGGCTGTGGAAAAAGTAATGGACTGAGTAGGTACTTTTTGGACCATAACCAAACTATACAGGGCATGAAGGGAGGGAGGGGGGGGGAGGGGATTTTTGTGCAAGCTTATATAAAGAAAGAGCTTAGTAATAGAGTCAATTTTAGCATTTCCATCTACAAGTAACTTTCCTATACCAAAAGTGTAGGACTTATAACCAACTTTTAGTAAATAAAAAACGAGCGTCCCCTCTTGTACGAAAGCTCTCTTGTTCCGCTCTGTCCAAATCAACCGAAAGACAGCAAGAGGTATTGGATACTCTTCGTAACACGAGGCTATAAAGGACCTTGTCAAGCGCCTATTTCTTGTTCAATAGATCCTCCTATAGCCCAAGAAAGCCCAGTGCAGGCGTTAGAGGCTGTCCAGAACCTTTTGTGTGACTTACTTATTGGTGATCTATGTTGGGGATGGCTCCCAATTTATTTAAGAGAAAGAGACTGCATTTGATTTGCTTGTAATGCAATTTGACTTTATTACGTACTTATGACCTAACTATTTCCTTAAGCATTAAGAGACTAAGAACTTGTGAGAGTAAAGATCATATTTTTTTGCTTAATCAAAATTAATGCCACAAAATGTTCTTACTCATTGGAGCTCTTAATCTGAACTATTCAATGTAAGAGTCTCTAGACATTGTGACGGAATGTGGTGCTATTAAATAATGTGCAGCAGTTCTCCTAGTTGGTAATGGATATACCATGTTTTGCCGTCTCTTTGTGGTCTTCCAAGTTGGATTCATGCTCTTTTGCTATTACTAGTTAAAAATAATAGACAGGTGATAGATGATTAAGTATCAGATTGAATATAGATGGATATCGTTTCCTATAATTTGATGAAGCTGGTGTATCTCAGATCTCAGCCAAAACGCCATAGTCATTTTTGTGGTTGAGATCTCTATCAATTTAAGTGACATTCAACAGCTGAACAAAACATTTGCCAAAAAAATAAAAAAAAAAACAGTTGAACTAAACACCATATTCATTCTTGACTTCATTCAACATGCTGACACTCTATGGGTGAGATCAAGATCAATTTCTCCATCCATTTATAACATAAGTCCTAGATTTCAAAAACTTTCACTGCTTAGAATTTCCCGATCTCCAATTCCCACAGTAGTACTGTTTAAAGCCTGTTCCAAGACCAATCTTATAGTTTCGTATTTACTCCCACTTGGATTTCATTTATCAGTACTATACAATTTGCAAAATGTAGATACCAAAGGGTATCTATTGCTAACTTTTTTGTTATTCTGGTACGGCGGTTATGAGATTGATGATGTCCATGAGAACAATTTCTCAACCAAATATTGAAATACCATTCGAATTTACATAATTTGTAATAAAATTATGTGTGAAACTACGTGCCAGCATTTGTATTTTGTAAAAGTTTGAGATTTTAACAAAGTCAAGGTGTTAATAGAAAAGTAAAAGTCAATCCAAACATGTCCTTAAGTATGAGCTTAGATATGAGCCTTGGAGTAACCTTGTAATTATGGGAAGTCTTTAGTTTCTCCTCCATGGTTCCTTATGGAAATCACTACTTCATCATAAATGTCTTTTAAAGCTAGTATATAGGCTACATGTATTTCTTTCATCTCTAGTATTCTCAAGAGATTTTCTCCAGGAACCCTGACACATTTTTTCTCCAAATTTATGAAAACTACATGTAAATCCTCTTACCTTTCCACAAATCTTTGTAATGAGTAGATTGCCCCCTTAATTGATCTTTATGGCACAAACCTCCCAATTGGATATCCAATATGTGTGTCTTGCATCAAACTGCACTCGATTACTCTTTCCTAGATTTCTTTTAGTCTAGATAACTCTGAGTAGACACAATTTTAGATGTTATTTTTTTTCTTGTTGATAGGAACCAAAGTGCTTTATCCTGTACTCATCTAGCATGTCAAGATTTTATTGGAGACGTTTTTAAGCCAAGAGATACCTGTCCCCGATAACCTTCCGAAGTTCAATCACTATACATCATTCTATTTAGGCCACACAATGTGTCTCTTCCGCATGATGGCCTCTTTGGCATAATCTCATGTGGAATGTTCTCATTGAGTGTGTTTCTTATGCTGCTTGCGTCCTGTTTTCTCATCTGCAGGTTTTATCTCAATTTTCTGATGGGATTTCTCTCTTATTTTCTCATGTCAGTGCTACAATGGCTATATATGATGTCGTACAGCTTGTCCGAGCTGATGTTTCAACTGTGGCTCTAGGCATTTCAGCATCAACAGCTTCCATAATACTTGGTGGAGGCACTAAAGGGAAGCGTCTTGCGATGCCAAATACACGCATAATGATTCATCAACCTCTTGGTGGTGCAAGTGGGCAAGCTATAGATGTGGAAATTCAAGCTCGAGAAGTTATGCATAACAAAACTAATGTCACCAAGATTATTTCTTCTTTCACTGGACGTCCATTCGAACAAGTCGAAAAAGATATTGACAGAGATCGGTACATGTCTCCAATTGAAGCTGTTGAGTATGGAATCATCGACGGAGTAATTGATAGAGATAGTATTATTCCTTTGATGCCTGTGCCTGAAAGGGTGAAGTCCAGATTGAACTACGAGGAAATCAGTAAGGACCCTAGGAAATTTTTGACACCAGATATTCCTGACGATGAGATATACTAGTGTGGTTTGCAAATGCAGGTAAGAAAAGATTTTCCTTTTTGCTTATTTGTGTGTATTACTTAATATCCCTGATTGCAAATACAAGGAGCTGGGTAATTTTTGCATCTAGTATTCTGTAACTGTCCTATTACAGAACCAGTGTGCAGTGCTTTTGGCTTCTAGAGATTTCTTAAATACTTAATTAAAATAAATGGTTTAATAAGAGTATCCAGGGGAACGTATTGGGACGACTTTTTTAAGCCATGATTCTACATGAACTGGGAATCCTTTAGACAGATATAGACTTCAAAATCTCTAGCTGTATAAGGTCCTGAGCTATTTAATTAGTTAAGACAGATTATCTTGTTCTTGCTTTGACAGTTTTGTTGCTGTATTTGGAAGTCAAATGCCAACTTCTGAGTACAAGTATTGTTTAAGTGGTGAGAAGTGCCATGCTTATATATCACCTGCTTGTTTTTGAATGGGATAGTGGCAATGAGTCATATTCTCTTCATGTGTTCTTACTTATCGGCGTAACTTTATTGCTGCAAAACTAAGGAATACTCATGTCCTTTCTCGTTACCCGATCCTCCTTTGCATGGACATGGATGATTGCATGATGAGTGAGCTACCTTCTCTTTTATACTAAGCTGGATATTCTGCAATGTGCGGGTCAATGCAGTAGATATCGAAACTTATCAGTTGTATTCCTGACAATTTTGCCTTAGCAGGTTCTATCACATCTTGGATTTAAGAAGATGATATTCTCCTTCTGTGGTCATTGAGGCTCATGCGATGTTGAATCTGAAGGGGGCTTTTGTAAGTTGAGCTTGAACACTTTAGGGTGTAGCATGGCACTGTTGGGTTGATGGGCAAACACTTGTTATCCTCTGAAATTTGAGGACATTGGTTTACATCACTTCTGTTCAAATGTAACTTGCCTGTGATATTTGCCTACCATATTCTGTACGGCACTTGAATTCTACATCTGTCAGGTTATTCTTAGTTTCTGGAGTCTTGTGGATTTATTTGTTGAAGTTTTCTTATTTTTGAAAGATCTCTAAATCCAATGGCAAAACTTGAGAAGTACAATCATTACTCCAACTGATGTCGATCCTCATGAGGTCCTGAGTCAAATGGTGTAATCTGTATTGCAACAATTTATTTATTTATTTTTTATGATGAGAAAGCTCATTTGAGGTAGGTATACCCTAGGACCATGGAATATCACAATAATTTCATGGACCAGGTAAGATACGAGCTAAAGGGGATGGTTCAAATAGAGAATCATTTGCTCTTGGTGGCATGGAGAATCGGACTTGTGCTATGTGGCTAATATTAATCTTCTCCTTAAACTACCAAGCAAATTTCGTAAAATCAGATAGGTTTGATATACAAAGTTGAATCGGTTCATTGTGCAATTGTAACAATGAATTTATATAATGAGTTAACACTATTATATTGTTAATATAAATAATCTATGTTAAGTGTTATATCAATGTTTGTAAAAGAAAAAAAAGAAAGTGTCATATCAATGTATACAAAATGGTGTAAAGCCGAGGTGGGTTGAGTTTGTACGCGGCAAGTCGGGCTCCCTGGTCAACCGGCTGTACTCCATTTACTGCAACCAAATCGGCTGTTAGTTGGTCACCCTTATGCTTAAGTTTGCTATACGTCGTATCCAAAGATATTTCCGACGACCATAACGATCAATCGGAGAATGACTTATCTCAAGAGTATGGGAGTGTCCGAAACAAGGTCTGCTTATGAACAATCCCTTCTTGGGTCACTAATCACAAGTACTATGAGTACATTGAACATCAGCTGTCAGCAATGACAGCAGGCACCGTGATGTCTTAAGTACTAGGAATCGCAGAAGCTTCTCTGCCGTTGTTTACACCTCCAGTGCCTGCATTTGTTGTGGAGCTCACATTCCCTTCCTCAATCTTCTTCCACTCCAAGCCATCCTTGCGCCTGGTCTCTCCACTCTCCCTCGCTGTGTCATATGATGCATGTAGCCCAAAGAAGTAGTAGTACAACAGCAAGAACCCGGTCGACATACCAAACCGCTCGAATGACGCATGGTCTATAGACCCGAGCAGGAATATGTTGATGGCAATTGAGGCCGATGGCAGCCAAGGGACCAGCGGCACACCCCACAGTTTTGGGTCCCGGGCGTGCGGGACAAGCACCCTCAATGCCACTGTTGCTAGGAACCAGATTGGCACTGTGATCACATACCCGACCCAGCCTTGCTCGCTGAGGCCCCAATAAGTGGCGGTCGCGATCGAAGACCCGACTATGAGCAAGATGCAGACGATGAGCTTGTTGCGGTCGACAGGCTTCGTGACCCCGCTGACGTAGTACCGGCGCACTAGGAGGGCAACCGCCACAAGCATGAAGATGAACAATGTGGAGATGGAGAGGAGTTCGGACAAGATTTCCAGCTTCGTGAAGAAGGCAATGACTGCGGTTGCTGAGACCATCACGACGGTGGCATTCACGGGCGTCCCGGTTTTCTTGTTGACCTTGGCGAACCAGGGTGGCATCATGTGCGTCCTGGCAATGTGCGTGACGTACCGGGCCAGCCCCACGGCCACGGTGAGAAGTGCCGTTGTCATGCCCTCGAGTGCCCCAAAGGCGACAATGTACTTGGCCCAGTCCATCCCGACTACCTTGAACGCGACCGAGAACGGGGCATGTGTATCGATCTGGTAGTATGGCTGCATCAGGCACAGTGTGACGACCATTAAGCAATATACAATGGTAGTCACAACCATGGATCCAACCAGGCCGATCGGTATGTCCCGCGCGGGGTTCTTGGTCTCCTCCGCCAATGTGGACACAGCGTCGAACCCGACATACGCGAAGAACAGCACGGCTGAGGCCTTGAAGATGCCATGGGCCTTGAAGGGTGTGAATGGGGTGTAATTGGCTGCATTGGCCTTCGTGAGGCCCGCCACAATGATGAAGACGAGAACCAGGAGGTGCACGATCGAGGTGGTGTAGTTCAGGCGGGACGAGCCCTTGGTGCTGCGGACTGCAAAGACGCAGATGACGCCGCAGACGCACACAGCGATGGGGTCCAGTTGGTTGTAGCCGTCGGCCAGGCCGTGGGCCTTGATGAGGAAGTCCTCAGGTTTGAGGTTGAGGAGGGTGGCGAAGTAGGACGTCCAGGAGCGCGCGACGGCGGCGCCGCCTATCACGTACTCGAGTATGATGTTGCCCGCCGCGATGAAGGCCATGAAGTCCCCAAGCTCCACTCTCAAGTAGGCAAATGATCCACCTATATGGAAGGACACGAGTTCTTAAAATTTAGACTTCTACTTATCAAACCGTGCCTTGCTAGAATCAAATACAATTCATTATTTTGCTCTCATTTTCTAAAAAATTGGATGTATGCATTGACATTTTCCATTCAAGTCTCCATATTTCTGGCTACTGTTGATTCAGCTCTTATCCTAGAACATGAACAGTAAATTGATTTGAATTGATGTTCTATCGAACCTATCATATAACCATGACCACGAACCAAATTCACATCGGCAAACCGGCTGGCCCGGCGCCATTTTTGAATCGCCAATTCATGCCATATTATTCAGTCATTAGTTTTTTCTTTGCCTTTGCGAAATAAAGTTCAGTATGAACTTTTCGAACAGGACGATCTGTGATTTCAAGAATCTGAGTTTCCGTCTAAATAGTAAATGAAATGACTGAAATGTCAAAGACGTTGGAGAAATCCATAGGAAAAGAACATACGTAGAGATGCCATGTAATCCAAGCAAAGCGGGCCAACGTGTTTCCGCTGACAAGAAAGATCTCTAACTCGGAAAGGAACTGACCTGCCACTGGTATTTCTACTGCGAACTCGGTGTAACACAAGGCTGAGAGCATGGCCGATATGCCGGAGACCACAAAGGAGAGCACGACGGCAGGGCCAGCATGTTCCTTCGTCTGGAGGCCGGTGAGGACGAAGATGCCGGCGCCGATGACCGCCCCGATCCCGAACCAGATCAGGTCCCACCACGTCAGCGTCTGCTTCATCTCGTGCTGGCTCCGGGCCTTGACCTCACCGAGCTCCGTTGTCTCGAGGGACCGGGTGAGGACCCGGTCCCGCAGCCTGGCCGGCGTCTCCTTGAGGGCACCCCAGTAATTCCCCCGGCTCCTGAAGGACTCTTCGGGGAGGAAGTCATCCTTTGAGCAAGAGCACGCCCTCCTCCTCCTCACAGTTCCTTCACCGCCTGCATCACTGGCTCCTTCCATGGCTGATCTGCAAGGAAAAGAAAACTGACGAGACGAAAATCAGTTCCAAGTAGATCTTAAAACGGGCTCGAGGTACAAGAGAGAAGCAAGATCAGTACCGGGGTTCGTCTTAGCGTGGACACAAGGCAAACGCTATCTTTGTATTTTTCTAATATAGCAGATTCTATGACATGCTACAGTGCATCAGCAAACAAGCACGTGATTTTATAGAAAGCCACCTTAATTTCATTGGTCCGGCTACGCGTCACTGACGTACAAAAGCTCGACGACGACGAAAATGCAGATGCGAACAAGATTATGATGTCGAAAGCTCGACTGTTCATTCAAGGTCACCCAATTCAAGAAAAATAAGTAGTAATTAAGCCCATCATGGAACTTACATAATAATTGAGAATGTTGAGCAAAGTTAGAAAAGATATGAATGAATAGAGTCGATCTTGATGCCAACTTACATTAAAAGTGAACCAAAAAACAGAGAAAATTCAAAAAAGGAAAACAAAGCAAGAGACCTTGCGAGAAACAACGGAAATATATGTAATATATCTAAAGAAGACTGCGAAACCAGCCACAGTGCAGATTGACTCGCCGACGTTCCACAGATATGGACCCTTTTTGTGTTGATTCTAGAGCACACGATCGTTACATTGTCCCCTTTTATGTCGATTCTAGAGCACACGATCATGACATAAGTTTTGCTATAGGTCATTTGGCATCCGAGATAATTTCCAACGATCGTAATGATCCATCCGAGAAATAACTAATGTCGACAGAATATGTAATGATCGATCCGAGAAATAACTAATGTCGACAGAATATGGGAGTCTATAAAAGAAAGTCTGCTTATGAACAACCACTTCTTGGGTCACAAATCACAAAGTACTATAAACACACGAAACAGCAGGTGTCTGCAATGACAGCAGTTTACAGGGCACTGTGTTGTCCTAAGTACTAGGAATCGCAGAAGCTTCACTGCTGTTGTTTACACCTCCAGGGCCTGCATTTGTTGTGGAGCTGACATTCCCTTCCTCAATCTTCTTCCACTCCAAGCCATCATTGCCCTTGGTCTCTCCACTCTCCTTGGCTGTGTCATATGAAGCATGTAGCCCGAAGAGGAAGTAGTACAACAGCAAGAACAAGGTCCACATCCCAAACCGCTCGAATGATTCCCGGTCTATCGACCCGAGCAGGAATATGTTGATGGCAATTGAAGCCGACGGCAGCCACGGGACCAGCGGCACGCCCCATAGTTTTGGGTTCCGGGCGTGCGGGACAAACACCCTCAATGCCACAGTCGCTAGGAACCAGATTGGCACCGTGATCACATAACCGACCCAGCCATGCTCGCTGAGGCCCCAATAAGTGGCGGTCGCGATCGAAGACCCGACTATGAGCAAAATGCAGACAATGAGCTTGTTGCGGTCAGCAGGCTTCGTGACCCCGCTGACGTAGTACCGGCGCACTAGGAGGGCGACCGCCACGAGCATGAAGATGAACAATGTGGAGATGGAGAGGAGGTTGGACAGGATGTCGAGCTTCGTAAAGAAGGCGATGACCGCAGTTGCCGAGAGCATCACAACTGTCGCGTTCACGGGCGTCCCGGTCTTCTCGTTGACCTTAGCAAACCAAGGGGGCATCATGTGCGTCCTGGCAATGTGCGTGAGGTACCGGGCCTGCCCCACGGCCCCGACGAGCAGTACCGTTGTCATGCCCTTGAGCGCCCCGAAGGCGACGATGTACTTTGCCCAGTCCATCCCAACTGCCTCGAACGCAACTGAGAAGGGGGCGTGTATATCGATCTGGGTGTATGGCTGCATCAGGCACAGGGTGATGACCAGCGAGCAATATGCAATGGTAGTCACAACCATAGACCCAATCAGGCCAATCGGGATGTCCCGCGCGGGGTTTTTAGTCTCCTCTGCCATCGTGGACACGGCATCGAACCCAACATACGCGAAGAACAGCACGGCTGAGGCCTGGAAGATGCCACGGGCTTTGAAGGGTGCGAATGGGGTGTAATTCTTCGTGTCAGCCTTCGTGAGGCCTGCCACAATGATGAAGATGATCACCAGAACGTGCACGATCGAGGCGATATAGTTCAGGCGGGATGAGCCCTTGGTGCTGAGGACTGCAAAGATGCAGATGATGCCGCAGATGCACACAGCGATGGGGTCGAGTTCGTTGTAGCCATTGGTCAGGCCATGGGCTTTGATGACGAAGTCCTCCGGTTTGTGGTTGAGGAGGGTGGCGAAGTAGGACGTCCAAGAGCGCGCGACGGCTGCGCCTCCGATCACGTACTCGAGCAGGATGTTGCCCGCTGCGATGAAGGCCATGAAGTCCCCAAGCTCCACTCTTAAGTAGGCAAATGATCCACCTATAGAAAGACAAGAAATTTGGTTTTAGAATTCGTACCTTTTTTTTTATCAAACTGTATGCAATCTCTCGAAACATTTAAGCAGAGAAGAGCATGCATGCGTTCGCATTGTTCATTCAAGTCTCCATTATTGTCGGGGAGCAATTTTCTCAATGATCCTAAAAATTGTTTGGCGCTATATTTCTTCCCTTGAAGCTGGATCTGGCTACTGTTGATTCAGCTCTTATCCAAACATGAACCACAAAGCGAATTAAATTGATAATCCTATGGAGCCCATCGTAAAATCTCGACACGAAACCGGATCCCAAATCGGCGAATCGGCCTGTCCGATAAAATTATTGAATCACCAATTCATGCCATACTTCCAGTCGTATGTTTTTCGGTTCTTCCCCTTTGCAAAATTAGAGCTTATCATGGACTCTTCGAACAAGAGGATCTCCGAAATTTCAAGAATCAAGTCAACAATGGCCAGTTTGAACGGTAAACCTATACGACCGAAGTGTCAAGACGTTGAAAAAAATGACCATTCATGACATCCTCATCCAATGTCAACGTGTTTCCATTAACAAGAAAGATCTCCAATTTTTTATTTCTTTATTCAAAGTTCATCGGTAAAGAAAATGCGTATAATAATATTCTTACACGAATCCCCTCTTCCATGAATCAAGATTGCTTTTGACAAATTTCTTACGTGCGTCAAGTTGAATCAACCAAACTCATACCCTTGAATTTCTTCGGCTAGATATCATACCAACGTTTCAGAAGACCGAGTTTATCAGGCAATATAAGAATTGGCATAAATGAAGTGTGGAAAAAAAGAAAATCCCAAGAACTGACCTGCCACTGGTATTTCCACAGCGAACTCGGTGTAACAGAAGACGGAGAGCATGGCCGATAGGCCCGAGACCACGAAGGAGAGCACGACGGCGGGCCCGGCGTGTTCCCTCGCCTCGAGGCCGGTGAGCACGAAGATGCCGGCGCCGATGACGGCCCCGATCCCGAACCACATCAGGTCCCACCACGTCAGCGTCCGCTTCATCTCGTGCTGGCTCCGGGCCTTGACCTCGTGGAGCTCCGTCGTCTCGAGGGACCGGGTGAGGACCCGGTCCCGCAGCCTGGCCGGCGTCTCCTTGAGGGCACCCCAGTAATTCCCCCAGGTCCTGAAGGACTCTTCGGGGAGGAAGTCATCCTTCGAACATAAGCAAGACCTCCTCCTCATCGTTCCTCCACCGCCTGCATCACTGGCTCCTCCCATGGCTGATCTGCAAGGAAAGGCAGATTGACGGACTTACCGAGATCAGTCCGAGCCGATCTGAAGATGGGCTCGAGCCACAAGAGAGAAGCACGATCAGTGCCCGGGTTTCGACACAGCGTGCACGCAAGGCAAACTCCGTTCCTGTATTTTATCTAATATAGTAGACTCTATGACATGCTACAATGCATTAGCAAACA
Organism: Syzygium syzygioides; assembly: GCA_031216285.1. Lineage (NCBI taxonomy): Eukaryota > Viridiplantae > Streptophyta > Magnoliopsida > Myrtales > Myrtaceae > Syzygium > Syzygium syzygioides. Next base: position 14,642,663 of record CM062245.1, on the reverse strand, counting down.
AGCAGGTGATGCTCGAGAAAGCCGCCTTCATTTCCTGCGCGTCCGGCCACGCCTCGCTAGCGCACGAAAGAGAGCTGGACGACGGCGACGGAAACGCAGATGCAGACAAGATCGAGACGTCGAAAGCTCAGGCAACCGTTCGTTTAGAGACCACCCAGTTCAAGATGAGATAAGCAGGAACCAAACCCATCAGGGAACTTACATAGCAATTGAGAAGATCGAGCAGAACTAGAAAGGGGACGAGTGCATGGATTCGGATCTTGATGCCAACTTATACCAAAAGTGAACAGAAAAGTAGAGAAAATTCCAAAAAGAAATAAATGGATAACAAAGAAAGAGACCTTGCGAGGAAACAAAGGGAAATACGTGTGAAAACTCACTTGACCGCGAAACCAGCCATAGTACAGATGCTGAAGAGGTTTTCTTTTTTTTTTTTTGGTCAAGATACAGATGCTGAAGAGGTTTTTTTTTTTTTTGGTCAAGATACAGATGCTGAAGAGGTTGACTAAGCGAAATTATTACTATTTTGGTTGGATTCGTTTCACAAAAAATAATTAATTTGAAAAATATTTTTCGAAATTAATTACTTATACCGTTTATAATGATTGAAATTTTTTTTCATCGCTTACGAAAATCGTTAGGCATAAAATATTATCAATAATAAAAATATTTTTTTAATTAATTTTTTAAAATAATGTAAATAATTATTTTTTAAAAAATACTTTTCAAATTACTCATTTTTCGTTAGACGAACGCAGCTCTTGTGTTTGAATTCTAGAGCGCTCGATTGTCGATTCGAGGAGCACGGTTGTCATTTTGTTCATTGCTATATGGTGGGTACGCATGGTATGACTTTGACTTTGGAAAAAAGGAGGAGAGATGTCATGCTGATCGAAATGACAATTCAATGCATCTTGGCAGAAGTAGAATCCCAAGGTCGACAGCTGCCTTCCTTGCTCACTGTTACAGCTCATGCATAGCTTCTCTCTCTCTCTTACTTTCTCTGTCTCCAGTGCGAAATGAATCTTCATTAATTACGATGACGTTACGTTTATTTTGTAAAAAATAAATAATTTAAAAAATATATTTCTAAAGATAATTGATTGTATTACTTATGTTACTAAATGAATGAATTTTTTTGTCATATTCTAAGAAATTATTTGGCATAAATTATTATCAATAATGAAAATATTTTTCGTCAGCTGATTATTTCAAAAAAAATATTTATTTTTAATTTTTTTAAATCATTATTTTTTTCGCGAAACAAATAGAGCCGTTAAATGGAAATCTTTCTCCTCATATTTTTAGGATTAATTCCACAAAAGATCTCAAATTAACACATCTGTGATAAATTTACTCCGAACTAATTTTTTGACCACTAAAAATCCTAAACTTGTACATTTATGACAAATTTACCTCAAACTAATTTGTTAACTATAAAAAATCCCAAACTGATATACTTGTGACAAATTTACCCTTCGTTAATTTTCGATAAAAATTGAATTAATACCGCAAAAATTACAAACTGGTACACCAGTGAAAAATGGAGGGTAAGACCCTAAATTGATACACCTGTCAACTGCCACGAGCCATCCAACTCAACAATTTAACGGTAAAATTTAATTGAAATTAACAAAAGGTAAAATTGTCATATATGTATCAGTTTGAGGTTTTTTATTGTCAAAAAATTAGTTTGGGATAAATTTGTCAGAGTGATATCAATTTAGGATTTTTCATGATATTAACCTGTATTTTTAAACAAACTGATTAAGCGAATAACGATGAAATACGAATGATGGAGACCAAAAAAATCTGACACGCGGTGTGTTTTGCTTGGTCGACTTGCATTTTGGGGAGTCTTCTGTGGGACGGCTACAATTGGATCCCGGTGGAGATGCCTGGTTTGATGGCTTGACGGTCGGCATTGATCGCGAAGATACATAACATAGCATTTACTTTATTAAAAAAAAAAGGCAATATTCCACGATCTATAATTTCATATTTTCTTCTATACATATTAAAATTAGAAATTTTCCACTTATAATTACGATGAATTTCACTTTTTTATCCCTCTTTTGCCCTTCTTCCCTTCCATTTTCGTGTTCTTTTTTTCCTTTTCCCCATATCTATCATTAAAACATATACCTTTTGATTTTGACATGCTACAAACGATTTTAAATTGATTGTGATTGTTTTGCGCCTAGAAAAAAAAATTATTTTGTGCATCTAAATCTTTCGTGCAGTGGATACGGTTGGAAATTCTTAAATGGTGCGTGGCTCGATTCAGTGCAAAAATATGGAACTTTGACATCGTTTAAAATAGTTTCAAGTTGGTTGAAATTTTTCTATAAACAGGTTATCTTTGAAATGATTTCATTAAGCTTATAATTGACCAATGCAATCCATTAGAATGGCATTGATAGACAAATTCTCATACAAACACAATAAGATAGATGAGTGATAAGCATGTGTTGTCCTCCTTGTTTAAGGCTTGAATTCAAATCATCACCCTTGCGCATTCTCAGGCCATCTCTATGGGTACAAGTATGCTTGTCTTCGATAATTACTCGTAGCATGCGGGATGTAGGAACTACCGCACCCGATGAAGATTAGTCATGTGCTCCAAGAGCCCCCGACACCCTCGTTATATAGAAAAGAATAGTTTTTGTGTTTATATTCGAATTAAATCGTGCAAATTTTATATCAATTTCGAATTGTTTGCTTGTTTACTAAGAAATTATCTACTCTAACTATGTCCATAATGTTACTATTCCCGCACAAATATGTGGGCTAAATTCACTTTCAACGGTACTAAAGTAGAGAGTCTACAGATCAATGAATAAATTTTTAAAAAGAAAAATCAATATTTAGGGTCTACATTCTACACATCACATGCTGATGTCTTCCCTAATTCGGAATATACTTTGCCCTCTCTATTTGCTTCATTGAAAGAAAAATTGCTAAATTTATATTGAGAAAATGACATAAACGGTCCTTGAACTTTAACTAAATTTACAACGTGGTCCCTAAATTTTTAATTTATTTAATACAGTCCTTGAACTTTTGGTACATGTTCTAACTAATCCCTAGACCATATGAAAATGTTCAATGTGGTCCCCGAACTTTTAATTCGTTCAATTTAGTTCATGAACTATTGGTACACGTTCAAACTAGTCCTTGGACCATATGAAATGTTCAATGTGATTTCCGAACTTTTAATTCGTTCAACATAGTCAATGAACTTTTGTTACGTGTTCAAACTAGTCCTTAAATTATATGAAAATGTTCAATATTATTATTCTATTAATTTAAGTTTAGGGTCAACATTGAACATTTCTGTGGACTAGTTTGAACATGACCCAAAAGTTCATGGACTATATTAAATAAATTAAAAGTATATGGATCACATTGTACATTGAGTTAAAGCTCACGGGCCATATTGAACAAATTAAAAATCTAGGAACCTTATTATACGTTGGACCAAAGTTTACGGACTATTCGTGCCATTATTCCGTTCGAATCTTCTTTCCTTATCCGAGGAATCTTCACCTTCCGAAACGGTGCATTCCCACGCACGACGCCGGTCCATTCGCGCGTATTCCGTGGACCCCCACCGAGGCATCCGCCATGGGAAAAAGTCCAGCTCGAAACACTCCTGCCTTGGCACGCTTCTCGACCATAATGGTCCCCGTCATATGGTCCCCTGTTATTTCCGCGACTTCGACATTATTTTCCTGTCTAATGATCTTGTTCATTTGTCCCGTCAGCGGACCCGTCGTTCCTCTAACAAATCGTGGTGTTAGAAGCCTAATACGTGCCCCGATTGACATTGGATGACGGTCGAGAAAAAGGAGCGTCTGGATCTCGATTTTTCCTTTTTTTTAATTATTTTTCCTCCCTTTTTTACCATGAAAACCTGGCGATTTGAATTTACGGGCATTGACTTTGACCCCAATTTGCTGTGGAGATTGCTGCTCCATTGGGCACGGAACCCATGGTCGAAAAAAGATGGGCTCAAAACCAAGATGATTCATCACGCGGAGAATGGAGACAAAAACACCATTTTTTCAGTTGAAAAACCTGACATTTTTGGACCTCTTCACGGGTGACAACGTGACTCTTTTAATGATAGATATTGCTTGTGAAAATAAATATCGTCACTAACTAATATGAATATAATAATAATTCGAGATGGGTCACGGAGAATTTATTCTCATCTTCTGAGTGGCGTTGGCTGTCAGATCGAATGAGAATAATATGAATATAATAATAATTAGAGACGGATTGTGGGGAATTTCTATACTGGAGACATTGCTTGTATGCAAAAAACTCTAATTTTCAGTTTGAAGTCGCCTTCACAAGTGAGAGAAGATTCAAACAAGACAAATCCAACCTTCCCAAAAATTTTTTTGCAAAAGCAATGATTCTTGTGAGGTAGACTCAACATTTCAAGTTGCTATGGTTCTTCTCGTGTTGATTCCACGTAACGAGAAGGGTTTTGCTAGTATAACAGTTTTTGAACTAATATTAGAATTATAATATATTGTGAGCTACAAATTCTTGAAGGAATAAACCTCACAATAATTTTATAATTTTTATTTATTTATTTATGGCCCAAAGCATACTGTTATTTTCACAGTAAATTGAGGACAGTCACATGAGCATTTCTCTAACGAGAACCATCAACGAAGTCGCTCTTCTTCTTGGACTATAAAGCTTGGTAATAGTCGTGAGCAAGGATCATGTAGCCAAAGAATTTTGTGGTTCCTTGTAGGGTTGAGCATGATCCAAGTGGGCTGTTCCTACCTTAGAACCGGGAATCACTCACCAAGGATAGGTTTCAAAAATTTAGAACTGAGAATTGCCCCTTTGTTACATAGATCCACCCGGGAATCGGACCGGGTGGATCCATGTAACTGGTCCCATGGAAGTGCACTGTTTAGCGTGGTTCAACTTGACGCAAAACTAAACTAACTTTGGCTAATTCGGTTTGGAAAACAAAAGAAAGCATGAGTAATTACATTCCGTGCCATTAATACAAAAGAAAGCTTACACTAGCGGCTTTATACACTGTGGACTTTTTTAGATAATGAGTAGTCATAATCCTCAAATCAAAGGTAGTTAAAGTGGCGTGTATAAAATTTCATGTTTACACTGATGAGATATATTCTCTTGTTCAAAGTCGGATTGGACCAATCGGGAATCGGACCGGTACTCACCGGTTCCGGTAAATTGGAACTTTGAGATCGCTTAAAATAGTTTCAACTTGCTTAAAAAAAATTATAAATGGGCAATCTTCGAAATAACTCCATAAAGCTTCCAATTGACTAGTGCAATCCATTAGAATGGCATTGATAGACACATTCTCACATAAACATAGTATGCTAGATAAATGATAAGCATGTTTGTCCTCCTCGTTTAAGACCTGGGGGTTCGAATCATCATACTTGCGTATTCTCTTGAGGCCACCTCCAGGGGTACAGATTTACTTGTCTCTGATAATTACTCATAGTATGTGGGACGTAGGAACTACCACACCCGATGAAAATTAGTTAGGTGCACTGAGAGCCCTCGACTCTCCGTTATATAAAAAAGAATAGTAAGACAAATTATTTTTGTGTTTACATTTGTACTAAATCATGCAAATTTAGATCTATTTCAAATTGCTTCCTTGTTTACTAAGAAATTATCTACTCTCAGTACGTCCATAATGTTACTATTCGCGCACCAATATGTGGGCTAAGACTTCGTTGTTTTGCAGAAAACAAATAATTTAAAAAATATTTTTCTAAAAATGATCGCTTATATCTCTTACAAAAATAAACAGGCGAAAAATATTTTCATCCTCTCCGCTCATTTCATGCAATACAAACGATTATTTTTAGAAAAATATTTTCTAAGTAATTTATTTTTCATGAAACGAACGGAGCCTAAATTCATTGTTACGGTACGAAAGCAGAGAGTCTACGGAAAAAAAAATACAATTTAATCGCCACATGGTGATGATGTCTTCCCTAGTTTGAAATATATACTTTTTCCCTCTTTATTTTGACTTCAATGAAAAGGAAAATCACCTAAATTTACAATTTTTTCTTTGCTCATCCGAGGAATCTGCACCCCTCCGAAACGTCGCATTCCCAACGCACGACGCCGGTCCATTCACGCATATTCCTCCGAAGCACTTTTTTCTTTAGCACCCTTCTGGAATCTTGACCATAATGTTAGTATCATTTCTGCAACTTGGACCCCAAACGACGACGTCAAATCGTATAATAAGTTTCCTGTATAACGATCTTGTTCATTTGTCCCATCATTGGATTCGTCGTCCCTCTAATAAAAGAAGGCGGCGTTGAAAGCCTAATTACCTGCGCGATCGACATCGGATGGATCGGCTGCCGACTCCAGGCTTAAGTCGATCCATCTTAATTTTTTTTTTGGCTCTATCTACTAGTAACTACTATGCTTGAACTTAGGCGTGCCGGCATCTCATCGGCCGCTCGCTTCTCTCCGCCCTTTCGCCCCTCACATGCATGTGCGCGCGCACAAAACAAAAACGAGAGAGAAAAAAAAGCCGCTCGATTGTTGTTGTCTCCGTTGCAAGATATGTGTTGTATACAATTAAGGTCAGCATCATTAAATTTCCTTTCGTTTTAATAATCCTATTGTGTTTTTTCCCTTGCCCTTTTGTACCGTGAAGGCATGGCGATTTTGAATTTGCGGCCGTTGACTTTGGCTCGAATGAGCTGTGGAGATTGCTGCTCCGTTGGGCATGGAACCCCATGATCGACAAAAGATGGGCTCGAAACCAAAAGGCGATTCATCACCAGGCGAATGGAGACACGAGCTCCATTTTTCCAGTTGAAAAATCAACATTTTTGGGCCCGTCGCGGCGGGGGCGATGTGACCCTTTCAATGATAGACATTGCTTGTGCAAACAAAATATCGTCGCCAACTGATGTGAATGTAATAATAATTCGAGATGAGCCGTGGGGAATTTGTTCACATTTTTGAGGCGAGGATGCCCGTCAGATCGAACAAGAGTAAATCTCACCCGTTAATGTGAATAGTAATTGGAGACGGGTCGTGGGGAATTTTCTATATCAAGGGACGTTGCTTGCGCACAAACTCTCATTTTCAATTTGAAGTCGCCTTCGTGAGTGAGAAGCTTCAGACAAAACACAAATCCAACCCCCCAAAAAAAAATTATTGAAAAGGCGACCACTCTTGCGAAGTTAGACTCTACATTTCAAGTTCCTACGATTCTCCTCGTGCTGATTCCACGTAACGATAACCAGAGAATTTTGTAGCTCCTTGAGTTTTAGCTCACTTCTTGATTAATGAAATATTTGTACAAAGTTTCTCTTATCTAAAATGGTATTTTCTGTCATCAGAAACTTTACGATTCATTGGAACATTATCGTCCCTATTTTCTGCCATGAAATGAAACCGATGATTACCTTTATGCTGTTCATCTACATAGCACGGTAGCCATCAAATTGCGCGACGTGCTCAGTATCGTAACTTTACAAACAAACACCTTCCAAAATTTTCACAAAATGGTTCATTTGAATGTCTTCGTGACTTAGCTTGCAAGAGATTCGTATGTGATCGGCCTGTCCTTTTAAAGAAAAAAAATCCAACGAGACACTCGCGTAATATAATTGAGTTGTAGTGTCATGATAATACAAGAAGGTTTTGGTTGTAATTCAATGTCGTCCCTAAATAATCATTTATTTTAACAATCTTCTTGATTTCTCCGAATTTCACTTCATGTAATCTTTTGGTAAAAAAAAACCTTAACAGCATTAAATGAGTAAAACTTCAGCGTCGTCATTAAATTGAATTGGCAGCCATTAAACTTGCCGCCAATTTGTACATTTCGGTGTCCACGGTCTCTCTCTCTCTCTCCACAAACGAAAGCACATCCGAACTGTTTGGCCCACCGAATGTAGAGTCGGCAGTCCACCTTAGGCAAAGGAGGTTTTGACTTGGCATAGCCCTTTCATTGAGTGACTAGTTTGAAGACTAGATTGCCCAAAAAAAGAAGAAGGAAATTTAGGAGCGATACTAAACTCGAGCAAAAACTCAGGGACCATTCTTATTATTGTCAACTGCCGATGTTTGTGGTCAAAGGATACCAGAAGTTCCAAGAAGCTTCCTCCCAACGATTCACTAACATCATGCGCAGATTAAAGAATCGGGGTTAAATTTAAACCCGTCTTTAGATTCAGTCGACTCCCGATTCGTAGCTCAATTAGAATATGTAGTTGGGACCCCGATCCAAAACAAAGTTGAGTATGCATTGCCATCGAGGGCTGAGATCTCACTTTGGATAGACCTGAAATCCTGGAGAAGGTTCTATGAATGTGGCGAGTACGCTAGGAACTTTACTTTAGAAGGACACCAACTTTCTGAGGTAGAGATCAGAAGGTCATGAATCTCTCTAGCCAGGTATTTACACAAGTTTTCATGGTTAAGAACCAAAGAAACATGTATTTATATTTTCCAAAGTTATCCAATTAATCTCAAATCTATTATATGGATGTCAATTTAGTCATAAACTTTTCGGCTTTGTCAATTTAGTCCTAAACCTTTGTGCGAAATTCCAATCTATCCATTTCGATTGATTTTTCGAAATGCTCAAATACTCAAAATTGAGCAGAACTTCTTTGCAACTGCAATTATGTGATATTGAGAGAGCCAAGTAACAGAGAGAAGACAAAAATCACCTCTAAATATCAACAAATAACCATATTTACTCGGGCTTATAATTCTCCGTTTATGTATTAATCATTTATAGGTGGTAAATTAAGATGGAGGTAGTGGCGTGAGCAAAATAAGAAAATGAAGAAAGAAAGGAAACGAAACAAAAAGAAAAAGAGAGAAAAAAAAGAAGAAAATTTAAAAAATTATTTTGGGCAAAAATACCCTTGATTGTATATAAAATTTGGCCAATCAATAAATTTAGTCCCTTATTTGAAACTAAGATGGCCACTTCAGGAGACTAAGTTTGTCATATTAAACCCTTATCTGAGACGATGGATGCTCTTGAGCAGGAGGCAGCTTAAACTTTCATAACAATTGACAGTGATTCCACGAAAATCTCACAAGTGAGATATGAACCAACTAGCACTGTCCCGGTCAAAAACAGGGGCGAATCGAGAGCTCCAATCGCACATTGTAGCGACGGGGCAACAGCCACGGAATGAGCTACCGGCATTTGAACAGGCGGCGCGCGCGCGCGCGTGACGCTCGTCGAGCACGAGAAGGGAGAAAGACGGAAAGAGGTGGGGGCTGGGGCTCTCTTCTGATTTCGTGGTTCATGGGCCCTTAGCAGTTCATGGGCCAAGTGAGATGGGTTGGTTTAAAGGGTCTTGGGTAGGCCTTGGCTGACATTGGGTCCGGCGAGCCAAATTTGTTTTTGCACTTTTGGTTGATGTTGCTATTTTCTATGCTTTTTGTACTTCTATAATAGCGAAGATTCGAAATCATCGGCTAAAATTCAGGTGTCGACATCGCTTAGATATGCCGCGGATCAATTGCAGCATATCGTAATCAAAAGAAAAGGGATAGGGGAGGGGTTTGTCCGGTAGCGAAGGCGATTATCTTTCTCTGTCGTTCTCGTCCCTAGGTATTTAAAGCTCTCCCATCCTGCATTGGAGGATGATGCTGGCTTTTTTGACGTCATGCCGTGAACGACAGGAATGAAATAGACCCTTTTCTTAAGAACCGATATTATTATTATATTTTCTAAATCGAAAAATCCCATTTCTGTTTTTTTGACGCAGTTTGTGTGTATTTTTAGGGGATTGACTTCACGGAGACCTTGTCGGATTCTTACGATGTTATAATTATTATTTTATTTTTTTCAAAAATTGAATCACATCATTGTAAATCGTGAATTTGATAATTGGTGGTAAATCTAACAAATCCCTCCTAAATCGTTAGCCAATTCCGGTTCTTTTATAGTTTTGGGGAGTGTAGGATTCGAGAAAAGGTTCCAATTGGGGCATAGTTCATATATTTGTTTCCCGTTGATCAATTCAGTTCTTGAGTTTTTATTTTGATTAAGTCCTTCGTATTTGGAAAAAAAAAAAGGTATTGAGGATCAAGTACTAAGCAGAAAAATGACAAAAAGAAATTGTCCACGTTACATTTGCGAAAATGAAATTAATGTTGAGAGAGCGCACAATACCGTGGAAAATTCCTGCAAACTTATCGGTCATCAACTTTCCCCAATTAAGGTTTGATTTCTATAAAAGTGTTCAATGTAGTCATTCCATTAATTCAAGTTCTTAGATTACATTGAACATGTACCAAAAGTTCAGAGACTATATATTAAAAAAATTAAAAATTCAGGGATCACGTTGCACATTGAGCAAAATTCAGGAACTATTTGTGTCATTATTCCATTACCAAAATGCAATACTTTATGGCCTACTTATTCTCTTGACTTCAAATTCAATCTAAAAATCTCAAAACCCACGTGCTTTTTTTTTTTAAATTCAAAAACTCTATTATTTGTAGAACACGGAAAATAAATTAATAATCAAGTAATAGTTGTAATTAGGTTATTTCAAGGAAATGAGTTTGGACAATTGTAGACTAAAAATGGTCAAATATAAACTCAATTTTTTTGAAAGACTCACGAAATGAGACCGGATTAACATTACTCGTCTTAAATTCTTGCTCTCTATTATTTAGTTTCATACGATTCATTATTCAATTAATACTAGCTATGTCCGAAACTTACTTAGACCTGGTTTCTCACCTTTGAAAGGGTCAATACCACGAAAAACCCAAAAACTGATACAGCCGTAAAGAATTTACCTCAAATTAATTTTATAATCACCAAAAACTCCAAATTGAACACTTGTGACAAATTTCATATGATACGGTATCTTACATTAAAAATTTCACTCATCCCACTTGGCACCGCCCGCCATAGCCAACAAGAAGAGCTTATCGGACTTATTATCGTCCAGCCTCTTCGGCCTTCGCCTCTTTTGGTACGATCCCAGTTCTCCATAGGTTTCTTTAAGACCGCTTGTCGGATCAGTCGGCATTCATGGTACGAACATTAGGGAAAGGGAACATAATCACCAGCCTTGTCTGTCATGGCCTCCAATTTAATTAAAAGCCATTTTTCTTTGAGAAACTAAACTTGTTCAATAAAAGAATGTTACATTCAACCTGCAAAATTTGCTGAAGAAAAAAAGGGGGGAGGGGTTTGTAACAAAAAAATTATACGACTAAAATACAGTACTCGAATCGACCTAGAAGGTAAAATAAAAAAGAACTGAATTCACCGCCGACTACGTGAACAAAGTTACAACGTCTCTTCGATACCCTCTTACCATCAACAGCCGGGGAACATTCTCCACCAGCAGATCCATGTACTCCATGTAGAAGTACGCCGGATGGTTCAACGGAGGCGCCGGTAGGCTCACTAGCACCACTGCGGCCATCCTTGAGTATCTGAGTATGGTTGAATTCAACTTAAGGGTAGTGTAAAGGAACTTCTCCACCTGTTGTTCGTTGACCACCACGGGCTTCCCGTCGGCCATTAGAGAGGTCCCGTCCCTCTGAGCAGCCCCCTTCATCTCGTTGAGATAGTCGGTGATGCGGCCTTGAGCTGCCGTGAACGCTTCGAGCGAATCATCGTTCTGGGACCCACCCTCCACCTTCAAGTCCCATGATTTCATCGAGACGACAATGACTTCTGCTTGCATCCGGAGATCATAGAGGAACTTCTTCACATCGGCCTTGAGCCCCTCGGCATCCGAATCCTCCTCCGCGATGCAAAAGACCTGGATCTTGCAACTCTCGAAGCTCTCCTTTGTGAGGAGGAGCTGGGAGAGGAGGAGCATGAGGCCACCATCCTTCACGATCCAGTACAAATCAATCGTACCGTACTGCCTTTGATACTCGTTTGGCCATTCATCAAGGCCCTTGACAATAACAACTGCCTTGTTAGCCACGATGCAATCATTGATTATGCCCACAAACGTGGCAGGTATTTCAGTCAAATTCTCGCGACGCCATATCTCCGGGTACCGCATGACCACAATGTTGGGCTTGAGATTGCCCAGGCCCATGGTCTGGACAATCCCACGGAAGCCTTCGGACATGCTTGGGGCAACAACAATCTCTGCAACTCCCTCACAGTTCTTGTAGTCTATGTATGTATCAAGCTGCTTGCAAGCAGCTTTAGCATCTTCGGCACATTCATGGTAATCTCCGTCGAGAATTGAGACAAAGATGGACATTCCCCTACCTTTCTTTTTCATGCAATTCGCAAAGTCTGCCAGCTTTGGATGGCAGGGTACATTTTCTGGAAGCTTTCCCCAGGGCCGGCAGAAAATAAGGGGAATAGGGTACCAATTCTTCGGATGCACTTGGCTTGCTGCAAATACAGCAAAGGGTAATCAAGACATAGCTACTAGGCACAAAGAGATGTGCAATGAAACTGTGAATGAGAAGTGCACCGCAAGTGAAAAACAACTCCCTTGCTGGACATCACGTAAAAAGATTATTGGTCAATAGGAATGCATTGAACAGTTTCTCGATTTAACTGTTCCATTGTAATCCTGTAGCCCACTTTATTTTAGCACTTAAAAAAGTCATCAGTTTGCAGGTAGGGGAGAATTATAAGGTTTTTATAAGGCTTATTTCTTCAACAGAACTTGTTTCATAGTAGAACCCAGAAAATGAAATTTTCGTTAATTACAATCAAATGCAACTTCACAGTGAAATTTGACAAATTGCCAACCCTCTTGTGAAGCTATCAGCCACTTCAAACATGTCATTATTCCTATTAATAACAGAAAAAAAGTTTTTCTGTTGTTAGACTGAATAGCTTTTGAATGGTGATGTGACAGATAAGTTCCATATTAAGCTGATCACTCAAATTCTTGGTTGTTCCTCATATCCATCCACCATTACAAGTTTATAATTGACTAGTTCCATACATTCAATATTTGTATTGAAATTATCTCTTTGAAAAAATATCAAAACACAGCAAACCAAAATAGATCCAACCAAAGCCAAACCACTAGCTCCGATTTATGGTGCTTTTTAAAACCAAAATGGAGAGACCCAGTGAACTGACTGGTTAGCGGCGCAACCTCACTGGCCGGAGAGGTTGATTATTTGTCAACATGGGACACGTAAATGCCCTAGCCCCAGTGGTTGAGATCATGTTGTTTAAAGCATCCTCCAGGGCCTGTAGGTCTCAAGTTCAAGTATTACAGGATTCAAGGAACCTTTTTTTTTTTTAATGGGATCGTGCACTTCTCAGTAAATGTTCTCTTTACTATTTTTAATATTCATAGAGAGAGCTTGCAGCACACTGGTAAGAGGCTAGCCCAAAGATCTGAGAGGACCATGGGTCAAAACCCCATGAGTAGCTTAACATTATCAAATCACCGGTTTGAACTGGGTTTAGATCCAGTTCGACCAGCCCATTTTGACAGCTTGAACAGGATCAATACCGGTTCAGTCCAGTTTTTGACCACCCACTTGTTTGTAGTAAAACCCATTGGCCATGGATGGGTTCGCAATCCTACTGGTAGAAATAGCTGGACAAGTCTGCTTTGAAAATAATGTTGATTGGTTATTGGTATCATTCAGGTATAAAACCATTAACTCTCAGCCACACACAGAAGAATTTCACATTAACTTAGGACCATGCACCCTGGTCCCCTATTGTCCACCAAGAACCAAGAAAAAACACTCCATAGCCACTTATAAGGGAGCAATAATAAAGTGAATTCACAAGTTTGGGTCAATTCAAGTCAGATTATTGCTTTTTGGTTTTTCTGAAAACCTATATAAGTCACATCAGTGCAGAACCTATATATTCAAATAGATATGTCTAGCTCCAGCAAATCAGGCGAGCTTTAAGGATAATAAAAGAAGCGTGGAACATTTAACTATACCAGAGTATATTTCAGAAAACTAACTAAAACCACCGCCCTTTTCAAGATACTGATGAACAGCATACGAGACTACCAAGTGCAAATTGATTCCACTGACTCCTAGAAGAAGTGAAACCCAAGTCACACAGTAAGATGAACTCTGTCAATGATATCAATCAGACATCTTGATCATTGACAAATTCCACAACAAATCCAAAAAGATTACGAGCAAATCATTCCAGGATATAGTGACGAAGCATGATACAATTGCTTAAGGTCTAGTCTGACAATGATAAAACTGATGAAGGAATTGCTGTAAGCTAGAAAAACCACTTCTCTATCAGCATAATGGTACGTACCTCCTAATGATCGAAGACTGCGGAGAGCAAGTTGGAAATAGGCGCTTTTGAAACCATCGCCCCAGTCCCCAGCTTTTCCTTTAATGCTCACGTAGTAATATATGAGGCTTGCAAGGGCCAGAGAAATAACAGTAAATGACCACGATATCAAGAACATGATCACTGCGCAGATAACAAAAGAACAAAATGAATACAATGCGGGAAGACTCACAAACAAACACATGCACCAAAGAACAGGTAAACAAGTACGTGAATTGTCCATGGTAGTTCACACTAATGCACCACTATAAAGTAGTAATCCACTATGTGATCAATAAGATCAGACATTTCAAATGCAAAACCAAAAGACTAGAAAAGAAACAAGAGGAGGGCTTCCTTCCCAACCATAATGTCAACTTTCATAAAATCTGAAATGCCTTCAGTTGGGGTCATTAAGAAGCATTTAATGATTCCCATTTCAAGAACCATATTAAACAAATATCTAAATAGACATCCAGGACTAATGGCCTCTGGGCCAATAGTCAAACTGAACAGATTTGAGTATCCAATAAGCTCCTAAGTGGAAATGAGGCATACCAATGCAGAGTGATGCTCCAAGCAAAGAGAGGCTCCAGTGGTGAAACTTCCACCGTGGGCGCCAACTGGGTGCATCTAAAAGATCCAGGAGGAAGCAAGATAGATTCACCCCCGCATAGCATAGTAGGAAAAACATGGTTATAGTTGGTGTGATCAGATCCAGATTCCCAATTATGACGCACCCTATACAGAGGAATGCAGTAAAAAGTGTAGCAATGTGAGGTTCATTCCCTTCTGCAACCTTGAAGTAATTGAGAATAGGCAGGATATCATCATTTGCTATTGCTGCCAGAAGTCGAGGTGCGCCTGTGAGGCTCTGAAGAGCTGCACCTAAAGTTGAAAGGATAATTCCAATGTACACGATTGCAGGGAGAGGCCAAGCAATTGTTGCTGTAAGCAGCCTGAGTAAACAAATTAAATAAGAGCTGAAACAACTGCAAATGTGCTACATATATCTAACTAAAGATGATAGAATGTCCAAAATCCAAGGCTAAGGTAATCCAAACGCCTTATAACAAGTTATGGATGCCCAAAAGAAAATTCCACAAGGTACTCCTTCGAAAAGGAGAGAAGAGAAAATTCAAGAAGGTTCAAAAGTTTAGGAATTAGCAAGAAAAAATAAATAACAATTCATTATCCAATCTAATCTAAACTATTTATAATGAAAAGAAAAAAACAATCAAAAGCTACCTGTCAGTCAGTAGCTTTTCTCTATTTGCCACAGCCCCAAAAGTTAAAACAGAAATCAGATATAGGGCAGTAGTTGTAAGAGTTGCAGCAAGTGTCCCAACGGGTATTGACCGCTGTGTATCCTTCAAGGAGGCTGATCGATTTGAACCAGCCATAATCCCAGTAACAGCAGGAAAAAAGAGACCAACCAGTGCACTGTAAAAAACAAGGGAAAATGACAATGGTTAGAAAAATTAGCAACCATTCCATCCCCCACATTAGAAATCACCTAGCATGCCTGAGGATGAACAAATGTGGGATGACAAAACTGGTGAGATCGACCACCTTAGTACAGAAAAAGAAAACCACCAAGTCAGCGAAGACATTATTTTCTCTTTTTCACAAGCTCAAAGAAAGCAGTATGCTTTCTTGCAATCAACCAAATTTAAGATAAGCTCATTGCAGAATCTTCTAATCAGATATCAGTTAAGAAAGGGACAACTTTCAGTTGATTGACAACAGTCACTGATTAATGCAGAAGGTGGAGGATGGGAGTAGGGAGAGCGTTATACCCACAAGTGATCATCCAAATCATGTTCTAATATCATAGCTGAAACAAACAGATGAATCTTAAAAGAAGTTATCTACATCGAGACCCTGAAATAAAACGAGCAGTCTAAAAGCTCCAGAAAATTTTGCTCAATTAATTGTTCATGCTAGACGCAAGGTAATGGATATGTTTACAAAATATATTCAAAATGATATCCTTGATGTATGCCTTATAAAGTTTAGCAAAATTTTGTAAAGCAGCTTTGGACTTCAGGCGAAAGCTACTGGCTACCTGTTTTGGACTTTGAGCTTTAAAAAGGCAGGATTTGAGTCCAAAGAGCTTTAGAATAATTTAGAAAACACTAAAACTTTCTATCGAAAGACTTTCGAATTATAAACTATTTTTCAATGTTTTACCAAACTCACCCCTAGTGTAGTGTTGGTAGATGAAATGAAAACCCAAGTAGCAATGAGAAACTCGAACTTTAGAGAAACTGAAAGAGTATGACGTGTGAGTCCATGTTACACCAATGGCTATGGAGTTGTTCTCGGTTTTAATCTCATCAACTAGAGGTCAAATGCCAAGAGTGGCTCTGAGTGATAATTTTACATTCCTCTTACCTCAGATCCCAGAAAAACCCACTCATTTAAGTGAAGTGCTAATACTAGGCTCCAGGAGTTTCCCCCCCACATACCCATGTCAGACACGAGACAACCATAGTTTGGGTACGAATCTGTGTAGAACACCCTAAAATACCTCAAACTCAAGTTCCATAATGAAGTAGCAGTGATATTTGCTACTTGTACAGAGAGAGAGAGAGAGAGAGAGAGAGAGAGAGAGATGTTAAACTCTTAAGTTTAGAAAGAAGATCGCGTGGAGGAAAAAGGAATCAAGTGCAAGCTTAAATGGCTTGGTTTAAAATTTCAAGTGATTGGGATGGATTAGACTTGCCACTTAATTGGATCGTCAGTTTTGAAAAACTTTGGGATTAAACATGACAAATCAGGGACCGAAAAGTACGAAATACGGGGTAACTTATGACTAAGACTTGACAAACAAATACCATTAAAAGGCTACATGCAACCTTGTCAAAAATTACAAAAAAAAGGCCCAAAATACTTTTATGCAAGCAAAGGTCCAAATAACTTATCTGTTGTATTTTGACCAAAACAAAAACTGATCCGTTGTATCTTTGAAAAGAAATAGACAGAAAACACGAGTTCTTCAAAACAGTAATATATATGTATAAACTGCATGAAGTGGCCCCGTTCCCATGTTTATTTTACGGATGAGTCTTTGTGTCTAAGAATTTCTTGAAAAGCAAGTCAGACACCCAAATCAACACCCACACGCAAGTCCAGGTAACCTAGGCCAGGAGAGGAAAGTGATCACTATGTTGTCATTCTAATAACTGATTGTATACAGTACGAATGCACATCTACTTGAACAAAATGGAAGCTGAACTATCTCATGCATCATAATCAACTGATCTTTTCAACTCAACTTTAGCACACTACAGAATGATCAGCGGAAAATTGCAGCAGTTTTCATTGAACTCCAACACCAAGCTTTCGCTAGTGAATTTAGTTGGCTAGATGCTACCACAGCATAAGAAAATGTAGATATTGCAAGTAATTGTATCGAGACTCAATAGAAACAAATGCTGACATTTCATGAGGTAATGAAATTGACTTACTTGAAACTCCATTCTACTTTCCCTTCAGAATCAGGGATTCCAGCATTGTTCGTATTCTGATATTTAGGACCCCAGTTATCCCTAAAGGTGCTCGAACTCAATCCCGTGATTCCCTCTAAACCAAGAATACCAAAATGTATAGTTTATGTCATTCCTCCAGTAAACAATATTCACTGTAAGTTGCCTGGATGACAAGTAAAAATTCCCTAAAGAATGACTACAACAGCTAATACAAGAGAATGGAAGCAGTGTCAACACATTCCATTAATCAACATCACCATTGCAGAATATAATTAATTCCTTAATTTTAAAATATAAATAGCTTATAACAAGTTGTACAGGACATTCTACGTGCCAAACAAAATGACTATGATTCAAGCACTTAACCAATGTACGTAATTGGTAGCACTGTGCCTTATTACAGTAGTTAATTTTAAGAAGGCCAAAAGAGTGCTATATAAGAATACTGGTAACTTACCTGCTGGATCATTCTTCCTAGCCAGAAAGATCCCAACAAAAATGCAGAAAATTGATAGTAAGACAGGAATTAGGAATGCAGGCGCAACCCGGTTGATCATTTTCACTCCACCAAAGACGATAAAACATAAGACTATGGTGACAACAATCCCATAAATCTGCAGATCATGGGAGCTAGGACTCTGGATTGGCTGTGCAACTTCTGTGCCATTAAGTTTTGTGATGGTCTCTGCACAAACAACATATAGGTTAAGCGACTTGGCTGATACAAAAAGTAAGTTTTGAATTTTTATGCCATTAAGAAGACAATTTTTATATAGAACAGAGGAAAAATACTTCATTAACTAACAGTTGTCAGGCTCAATCAAAGAGCAGCGATTAAGAATAAATTACTAAATGCCAAGGAGGCATAGACCGCACGGACAGATATTTGGGAGCCTTGAGGTCACCAAACTTCAAATTGACAAAACTGAAGTTTCAAAAACGAGAAGAAACTCAATATTTGATGAAGAACCACCATATAAAAAGTGATTTTTCAGGTGACATTACAAACCATTGAAGACACAACATCGTCAAGAAGTAATTATTTGAGCTCAGCTATTTTGTTGGCTTTCAGTAATTTCGGCCAAGAACAATACAAGCGTAGCATATGTGGATGAATATTCGTGGAAAAGATCATAATCTTACCACTAAAAATTCCAGCAGCTGGCACGGCCTTTAGAAAAGTTTCCACAGCTCCCAATACATATCTAGAAACCGCGAGTGAAAGAAATTGAGGATGTTAACATGATTAGTTACGGTAATTGAGATCACTCTAAACTACACCATTTTGTCATAATAACGCCATTTTCATTATAGACCCCCAAGGCTCCAACCAAGTTATCACCTCAATAAAGTCCAAAGATTACACTCACAGAGATCCAGCAACGGCATTCCCAAGGAAGAAGCATAGGCCGATACTCACTCCCACCTCAGGACCCAGAGCACGACCAATAAGATAGTATGGTCCCCCACCCTAGAAGCAAGAGAGATCTCACTGAGGGAGCTTTTTACACTTACACAGATGCAAAAACGTAAAATAGCTAGTGATGAAGTTAATGAAGTCTTACTGCACAAAGAACAGATCAAGTGAAAGTCAAGAACACAGAAACTACTGCAAATGAGCAATCTAGTTGACCTATATAGAAGCAATGAATGAAAGAGAGACATCTACAAATGGACAGTGGACTGCAAATGCATGATCACAATCAGCATCAGTTCCCTCATCAAAATTCTCCCAGCAGCAGGAGAAACCCTAAAGCGTATATGAAACAGATTAAGAGCCAAAAATCTAAAATCCGAGAAGCCAAATATTTGGTCTTCAACTAAATCTTTACAAGCAAATTGATCTAACAGAACAAGAAGGACAATGCTTCCAAGGCAGGAAATGCAAATAAGAAAGCAAAGGATGATTAGTGAATAAGATTGTACCTTCATTGCACCATTTGTAGCAATAGCACTCAGTGATATTGAAGTCAAGAATGTACACAAGCCACAAAAGAATACGAGCAACAAGGACTCAGCTATGCCCCCCATACCAACAATCCTGCAACAAATATGAAAACGACCATCAGTTAAACATTACTAACATGGTAAAACAAATGCAAAACGTCCAAGATTATGAGGGAGAAAGCAAAATTTGGACAAAGTGCCCTCGCAATGGATTGAAAATTACTTAAACAGGCAAGTTTCTCTAGAGGAAAGAACAAAATTTCAGTCAAGATTTACCATAAAGATCACAGCTCCATAACTCAAACAGGGAAAGATCTACAACTTATGTTCTACAGCAAAAGCCTCTTCGCTTGTCAACATATAAAAGAGAGGTGGAAAATTTGACAAGTAGTACATTTTATACAACTTCTAACAACATGAAGAGTTTCCTAGTTGTTCAATTCAATACAGTGTATACAAAATTTTTCTAGTCAGACAACAAAAGAACTGAAAAATGACTTGGAATATTAAGAGAGAGAGAGAGAGAGAGAGAGAGAAAGAGAGAGATCAAATCAGAGTAAATGGGATGATGTCTGAAATATCAAATGATATGAGGAAACTTCCAGAAAAATGCTATCCACTTTCCTAATAATCTACAATTCTTAAAGTCGACAAAATGAAACATATGACAATCACAAGCAGTCTCACATCATGAAGCTCAAAAGTCAGGTGCGGTATCAGTATTGAGTTGGGCAATGATCAGTACCAAAATTGGACCCATTGTAATTAAATATCTGAGCTTGTCCAAAGAAACCAAACACAACTCATGGAGGCGATATCTAAGAGAATGGCATCCTCATTACTGCCAATCCCGCCTATTAACCACAGATGATTTTACCCTGAACGAGGATAGCAGAGCTCTTCAAAAGAGTAGCTAGTTTAAGTAACTATAAGAGCCTATTCGCAAATTTCCTCTGTTATTAATGCATGCTAAATCCATCCACAAAAGCGCATTGACAAAGGCACTGAGCTCACATTGGTTGAAACAAAGAAATTCCTGGAAATCCAAATCGAAAGAATAACAAGAGAATTACCAAGAAAAACGGATATAATAAATAATTCCAAGAATATTCTGCAAGCATGGGACAAATACACCCATCAATGTTCCCAGTTTGAGGTCCGAAGTCTGCATGATATTTGCAGAGAGAAAGAAAATGAAAAGGCATCAGAATCATCGAAGAGTTCTGCATTTAAGGTCAAATAACAGAAGTGACAGTTTTAGTCCAAATTGGATATACAAAAGAGCAAGAAATGAGCAGTTACCATCAAGAATAGACAGCATATGTATAACAAACTCTAGACGTAAAGGCTTAGCATTGAACTTGGAAAAAGATCATTCGCCGTACACGATACACAATCAACGAATTCCAAAATATGTTTTCCATTCTGTGTAATCCGTATTCATGAAGGAAAGAGACAAGAAATATACTCCTAGCATGCAAACACCAAAATGCTCAAGCAAAGGCAAAGTACAATGTATCATGCTTCATTACAATCATATTCATTGCTTTAAATCTCCTTAATATTTGATTCTCGGTTCCAACTTCACAAGGACCAGAGTATTGTGTAATGAAACCATTTAATCCCTTCTGTATAGACCATATGTTAGAAGACGATAGCGACTAAGCCTATTGCAAGAGATGGTAACAAGATCGAGAATATTGACCTTTCGATGACCAAGAGTGATGGAAACATCTTCCCCATCTCTAGGACTAGAAGGTGCTGGAATTTGCTCCCCTGTCATACTGAAGTAGCAAATCAAATTTAAACCATCTACAGATCAATACGACTCAATATTATAAAGGATTCAGCTTGATTGACCTATACACGTAAGAAAGAAAAACAACAGTAAACTGATTATAACTGTTCCAATTGCAAACTTTCTAGCAAAGAGACTGGACTAAGAGATAGCATTAGAAAATAAAAGACAGAAAACACTAGAGAATTGAAACAAAGTTTAAACATCCTTAAATACTGGTTTAAAAGAACACAGAAACCAAACAAACCTGCTTACCTCTTAAGACCAAGAATGTTCACAAGGGAATCAAAACCAAACAGTTCCAACTTGGATTCATTCTGAGAGCCATTAACATCTGCATGCCTTGGAGATGACCCTTCTTCCTTTGCATCTGCACCCATATTTGCTCGCTGGCCAACTTTAATATTCCTGTGATGACAGCGAATCATGAACATGAATTAAGACACCCACGACTGCATATGTAATCGCTAATATTCATCAGATCCTGCCACATTAAGGGAAAAATACCGAATCTACTAACACAGCAAAAAAGATTGCTATTTGATCTATCTCTCCTAATGCGAAACAACAAACGTGGCATTGCTTTAACACCGGATGTCAAACGCAATGCAAGATGCCTAACTTGATGATTTACAGACAGATCCTTGCGAGAAAATTTAGCACCATAGTGTTCCCATATTTTAGAACTGAAGTTCGACACCTTGCATCAAGATGAAAAGTTTTTTTGGAAGTTAGGACAGCGCAAAAAGGTCATCCACCAACCCATCTAACGTGCCACACATTAGTTTCATTCACTGGGACCATCATAACAATTGCAGCATATCCACAATGCTACTAAACATGTTCAAACACCTTCACCTCAACCCTCAAGGGAGGAAGAAAAGGAAACACGTTGCCCAAAAGCAAGTGCAGCATATCCACTCCTTTCTCTCTCGCAGCAGAAAAATGCACTGAAAATCTAATCCAAAATCATAATCCCGTAAAGATAGCATCAGCTTCTGTACTGATGCTGCCATCTAGATATAGAATAAGTGCACAGCAACTTTGACCTTTCAAAGCAACTGAGTCATGCCAAGTGAAGGTTCACAAACCAAATTAGTTTATCAAGCACATTGATATGTTGTTTCGACGCGCACCAAGTGAAAAGTAATAGAATTTGGGTGATTCTTTTTCGAGTAACCTCTGCATGCCCACACCTCAGCGAAGAAGTATCTGATGGGATTCCGGATTTCCAAAAAATAGACATCAGAAACATGGTTAAGCTTTGGCCAAACTCTACAGCAACTTTTGGGCAAAATATACTTCCCTTCCAATCTCGCACACTCGCAAGCCCGCAAAAAAATAAATTCACCCTTCTTTAATATAAATATGGTGCGGGAGTGAAACTCAGACAACAAGAACAGGAGGAAACTGTGCTTGCATCGATCTCCAAATTCGAAAAAAATGAAGATTCTAAACAAACACCAATTCGCTCGGCAAAATCAACGCGCCGACACGCAGCCAAGCCCACTCATCCCGTTTCCAACGACCCTCTAACCGGAGAAACCGACATCCCCACACGCAAAGCCCCCTACATTTCCCCTCGACTGATCGCGGCGCGAGAAACCGGAAAGCCAGGGGCAGAGGGGAGAGAACCTGAGAGGAGGCGGCGCGTCGCGGCGGGGCAGGGGCAGGGGCAGAGCGGCGGCGGAAGCAGCAGCAGAGGAGGAGGAGGAGGAGGAAGATCCGGGATCCATGGGCGACATCTCGAGGACCGCCCGGTCGTGCGCCCCCACGGGCCGGTACTTCCTCCGGCCCTGCGGCGGCGGGAGCTCGTCCGCGTCGGCGCCGCTCTCGACGTCGCCGTTGTCCATCTCGCCCGGCCGGATCTCGAGCGGAACTGCCCCCCACTCCGCCGGAGCCCCGGTCGCGGCGGCGAAGATCCGGAATCGGGGGCGCGCCGGAGAGATCCGATCGGATCGCGACGCGGAATCGACGAAACGACGAACGAGAGAGAGAAAGAGAGAGAGAGAGAGAGAGAGAGGGAGAGGGAGGGAGAGACTTCTTCGAAAAGGAAACGTTCTCGAGTTCGGTAGGGACGGCGCAGGAGAAGAGACGGTTTTTTTAACATTGAATTTTCTCCTTTCTTTTTTTTAATTTTTGTTTTTGGGCAACGTTAATCGATGTTATGCAATTCAATCTTCATCGTGCAATTAAACGGAAGAATGTTCTCGGCTATGGCTGACGATATGGTGACTTTCCTCGCCGGGCGGATGGACTTTTCCGTGATTTCTTCTTCGCCCGTGATCGATCAATGTTTTGCGCGCTTGGAATGGTCGAAACTAGATCCAACCTTTAGTGTGATTGCCCATGTTTCGCGTCCGTTCCATGTTTCGGAGTCCTTCTCGAAACCTTATATTTACTTTGGGAAAATGGCGCAAATAGCCCGTCAAGTTTGGTCCAGCGTGCAGTGCGATTTCTGAACTTTTTGATTCGTTCGATGTGATCCCTGAACTTAACCCGACGTGTTATGAAGTCCCCGAATTTTTAATTTGTTCGATATCATCAGTGAATTTTTTGTACATGATTAATGCGGTCCACGGACTAATCCTTCGATGTAATCCTTAAATTGTATAAAAATGTTCAATGCAGTCCATGAAACTTATACAATTCGAGGACTACATTGAAAGTTCATGGACTGCATTGAACATTTTTATACAATTCAAGGACTACATTGAATATGTACCAAAATTTCAAAGATCATATTGAACGGATTAAAAGTTCATGGATCACATTGAACATTAAGATAAAATTCAAGGATCACGTTGAAGAAATTAAAAGTTCATGGATCACGTTACACATCGAGCCAAAGTTCAATAACTGTTTATGTCATTATCATTATTTATTACCCATAGTATTTCAAATTGTTGGAAGATATAGCTAAGAGATATAGCTGTGAGGGTCCGCGAGCCTCTCCAATGGAAGCTGCCGCCTAACACCTCCCTCTTCGGCGCACGCGGAGAAAGAGAGAGATTGACGGTTCCACCTTGTGCGTTAGGCTACCGCTACTCATTGCAAATCTAGGGCGAGGACCACCCTCGCTAGGCCGGTGTCGACCCCGATCTGTGAGGAGGGTCGCCGCCCTCTCCACCAAAGTGGCAAGGTTGTGGCGGGCCTCAGCGGCAAGCTATCCTTCCCCTCCTCCTATCCTTTGTTTTTTCGTTAAAATTTCGCCCCTGCTCTGTTTGGTGTTTCATTTTAGGGTTAATACCACAAAAAACCCTAAACAAAAACCCTAAACTGGTACACTTGTGACATATTTACCCAAAACTATTTTTTTGACCATGGGATTTTTTATAGTCAAAAAAATAGTTTGGGGTACAATTATCACAGGTGTAGTAGTTGGGGGTTTTTTATGGTAAAAAAAAAATAGTTTTGAGTAAATGTGTCACAAGTGTACCAGTTTAGGGTTTTTCGTGATATTAACCCTTCCTTTTAAGTTCTTTACCTTTCTAAACTTTCGAATTTTTTTTCCGTATATCGAATTGCTACATAAAATGCTACAAAAATGATATACGTTAGCTTTGGACAATCAAACCAGATCAGTATTTCCATTCGTAGTTTTGACGGAAGGACCAATTCGAACGAAAAAGTATACTCTTTGGGGCTTTAATTGCAAAAGAAAAAAGTTCACGGTTTAATTATCAAAAATTCTTACTATCGTTGCAATTGTGTCATAAATCCTAAACCTTTTAATTTGATCAATTAAGTTAAAATTTTTTTTCATAATTTGCTAATTAAATTTATCCGATCAATTTTGATTAGAAATCGCTGGCATAAATATCAATCATCCTATGTGATACGGCCGACGTTGACATGAACATCTCTTTAATAATATTTTAAATTTTTTATAACTTTTTTGTTTTTACTTTACTTTTTTTATTATTTTTTCTTTCTCTTTTTTTCCTTTCATTTTGGCTGCACAATGGCAGTGGCGATAGCCTCCTCGCTCAGATCTAGCAAGGGCCTTTGCAACCCCACTAATTGCAGGTAAGGTAGCCCTTGCCAGCGACCAACGAGGGCTTGTTGAGCCTTGCCCAGTGCCCGGACAACAAGGGTTATCGACCAAAATGAAGGGAAAAAACAAGAGAAAAAGAAACAAATAATAATAATTAATTTTTTTAAAAAAGTATAAGAATTATCCACGTCAGTGCCAGTTGGCCGTGCCACATAGGACGACCAGCGTCCACGTGAGCGATTTCCGGCCAAAATTAGTCGAAAGGATTCAACTGGCAAATTATAAAAATGTTTAGGATTAAATCAACACAATTGAAATGTTTATGACTGAATTTTTTTGGTGATTTCCCTAAAAATCCACATTGATTGAACGCTATGCAATATTTCAATGATTTATGGTGCCCTAATGAGGTCGTCACAGAAATCTTTTCATGTCGTTTCATCGCACCTTCAACATACTTTTCCATAAATGTTTAAGCATTCAATTCAACGGAGTACCCCCACCTTTACTCCCATCATCGCAGGTCTCCAAATTATAATTTCTAAAGTTTCTGATTTTTGAGTATCCGACTACATTTTTCCAAATGTGATTGCTCCCCTTCTCTCTCTCGCTCATGCCGACACACATCGAGTATTTAGAAAATCGTATAGGGTTCATGCTCTCTGGTGCATCCCAAGAAAATACGTAGATACGACAATGCAGACCCGAATTTTGAATACGAGAGACAAATAGATTTGACGGTTCAGTCATATGTGAGGTTTATAAATTGGCTCTGATTGTTCATGCTATCAGGTGAAATCAGATGAAAATTGTCTAATTTTTTACTTTAGACCTATTTATTTATGACATAGGCAAGTATCTTGGTGAAGAAGTATCTATTTCTGTGGATTTATGGCAGAAACCCTAATGGTCTAGTTTGATTTTTAGCTTTTAACTTTTGCGTGTATGTTGATAGTGTACCGTTTTTTTTATTTTTCTATACTGAAAACCTAAAATCTTCAAAAAAAAAAGAACATAAATTACAATGTCCAATTTCATCCCAAAGTCTTTTGCAATTTTTTTTAAGTCACGATATATTTTTAATTTTAGCGGATAATTTGAATATAATAGTTTGCTTTAAGCCCAGTCAAACATGTCATATTGAAAAAATAGGCTAGTATACTCTTTATTATTCAACTAAATTGATAGACAAGATCCCAACATGCCATTCGTAAAATACATCACGACTGTCCGTTTATCTTTTACGTAACGTATCGTGATAGAAAAAAAAGCCAATTAAATCAATTTATGTCTTTTAAATTGGGAAGTACTCAACTCATTTTATAATTTGTTCAACAAAATAGAAAACAAAAAAAAAGCGACCATTTGATGGTAGCAAAAATAAAATGTTTAATACCTCAAAAAAATCCCAAATTAGTATATATGTAACAAATTTATCCTTCATTAGTTTTTGTTAAATTTTACCGTCAAATTTTTGAGTTATATGATACGTGACAATTGACAAGTGTTCCAGTTTGTGGTTTTACCCTCTATTTGTCACAGGTGTACCAATTTGTGATTTTTCGTGATATTAATCTAATTTAATGGAGGGTAAATTTGTCATAAATATATCAGTTTGGGGTTTTTGGTGATCAAAAAATTAGTTTGGGTTAAATTTATTAAAATTATACCGGTTTGGGATTTTTTGGTGGTCAAAAAATTAAATTGGGGTAAATTTGTCATTTGTGTATCAGTTTAGGGTTTTTTGTAATATTAACCCTTTGATTTTTTAAAACTTTTGTCTTATGTTGATAGTGCTTCTTTTTTCTATATTGACAACCTAAAATCTTAAAAAAAAAGAATATAAATTATAATGTCCAAATTCATCCCAAAGTCTTTCACAATTTGTTTAAGTTGGGATATATTTTTAGTTTTAGCTAATAATTTGAATATAATTACATGGTTTAAGCCTAGTCAAACGTGTCATATTAAAAAAATAGACTCGTATACTCTTTATTATTCAACTCAACTGACAGACAAGATCCCAACATGCCATTCGTAAAATACATCTTAACTGTCTATTTATCTTTCAAGTAAGGATTAAGTAAGGATTAATATCACAAAATATCTTAAACTGAAACACTTGTAATAAATTTATCAAAAAATAATTTTGATCATAAAGAACCTAAAACTGGTACACTTGTGATAAATTTACCCTTCATTAATTTCTGTTACTTTTTATTATCAAAATTTTGAGTTAAATGACACGCGACAGTTAAATTAATTTATGTCTTTCAGAATGGGAAATACTTGAATCATTTTATAATTTACTCGAAAAAAAGGGATTTGTTCATTAGAAGTTCTAAAATTTGTCAAA
Source organism: Syzygium syzygioides (assembly GCA_031216285.1). NCBI lineage: Eukaryota > Viridiplantae > Streptophyta > Magnoliopsida > Myrtales > Myrtaceae > Syzygium > Syzygium syzygioides. Next base: position 14,614,775 of record CM062245.1, on the reverse strand, counting down.
AAAATGCAATTGAGTTCTAAAACTTGCAAAAAGTGTAATAAAGTCCAAAAACTTGTCAAATTGGTTCAATTGAATCCTAAAGTTAACACCATCCAATTTGACTAACGGAAAAAGCTGATGTAGCTTTTTTATTATTACTTTTATCATATGTGGTGATAACGTGACTTGTTATTATTTTAATTTTAATTTAATTTAAATTATATTTAAAAAATAAGCCAAATTTATAAAAAAAGAAAAAAAAAAAGAAAAGTGGAGGAGGAGGACAAGCAGGGAGGGAGGGCTTGCCCTCCTCGCCGTTGCCACCGCCCCACCATCGCCGGGAGGGGGCAGTGTGGATGGGGGACAGCAGGCAAGGGTCGTGGTACCTTGGCTAGGGGCCGACAACCTTTGCCGACAGTAGGCAAGGACCGCCAATGGTAGGGGTCGATCGCTAATGGTGGCCCTCAGCTAGGTCTGGGCAAGGGCTGGCAACCCTTGCTCGATTTGGGGGAGGGCTTGATGAGCCGCAGCTCCTAGCCGTCCCCCCACCCTTGTCGGCCCCTCCCAGTAATGGTGGGGTGGCAGTGGCGGCGGGGAGGGCAAGCCCTCCCTCCCCTCCTATCCACCTCCCTTTTTTAATTTTTTTTAAATTTTAAATTTTGCTTATTTTTATATTTAATTTAAATAAAATTAGTATTAAAAATCAAATTTGAGCCAAAACGATATCGTTTTAGTCACGTAAGATAGAGAAAATATTAAAATAAGTCACGTTAGTATTTTCCATCAGTAAATTTGATGGTGTTAATTTTAGGACTCATTTGAACAAATTTGATAAGTTTTAAGATTTGATTACACTTTTTGCAAGTTTTACGACTCAATTGCACTTTTGTGATAAATTTTTAGACTTTTAGTGAACATATCCATAAAAAAACGAAAAAAATGCTACCATGCGATGGCAGCAAAAATAAAAGCAATAATCTACTATTTATGGAACACTCTGAAACCGAAGCCTAAACTAGGTTTGTGTCCCATTTGCCTATTTGAAAGCTATCCATGTAAGAACAGTGAACTGGGATTCTTCTCCAACAATCAAATTACAAAATCATCAAATTCAACCCAGACAGAGGAAGAAAGGACCACCCCCGAAGTAGCAAATAGATCAATAGAGTATCTCTGCTTCAGCCGTTCGCTTCGATTCTGACATCTCCTACCTAACTTCCTCTCCGACAATGCTGAACATTGATGCATCTGATATTGTGCACTCCTCTTACAAACCAAAATGTGGAAAAGACGCGCTACGCCCTCATTTCCAGCGACACTCCAAACATTCAGTCCACGTTATTTCTGACGTAAATTAGTAGTTCTGCCGTGCTCCAGAGCTACTTTTAAGCTCAAACAGAACAGTGTCTCATGTGCTTTCCACAATCTACAAATACCACTATATTGAGAGACTTCAAATTCATGCAAAACATACATAAAAATAAACACCTTCACATTGTTAGACAGACTTTTATTAGTTAGATCCAGCCCGTCATCGGGTCCTGGAAATCATTCATTACCACCTCAAGAACCACAGAATGTCCGACTACACAGTTGAGTGAGGCGACGAGAACGCTACAAATAATTGGCAGCTATGGTACATACACAAGTGGGAAATTCAGTTGCTGATCTGAAACCTAATGGAGGACAATCAACGACAAGAAAACCAAAAAGAAAACAAGAAACACGGAAAAGTTAGAGTTTCGGTAATTTACCCCTCAGGCGACAAGTTTTTCTTATGCTTGCTATGTCCGTCCTTAACCCTAACTTTAACTTTCTCGGTCTTGCCTGAACCTCTACTCTGGTTGCTGACTGATCCTTCTTGAGCACTGCACATCTGAGACTTTAACCTAAACCCCAGTTTTTTCGAGACGGTCCCCCAAGTGCTTGAACCCTTTACACGACCCAGCTTCTCAATCTCCTGTCTCATGTTTGAGCATTCCTTCTCGAGTTCTGAGACACGCATCCTCATGTTATCCATCCCCACCTTAAGTACCTGATTCTCCCTCACGGCTGTGGCCCACCCTCCCTCACCGGACGTGCCCAGCCCGGTCCTCAGCTGCCTTGATCCGTCGAGGTTGTCAGACACGAGGAAGCAGCCGGCGATTGAAGTCCTGAGCTGAAGCTGCTCGAAGAAGAGGACTTGCACGATTATTCTCAAGGGCAACCGCTCGTTCTGTGCAGCGTGCGTGCACGCTTCCAGAGAGAGCTTCTGGCAGTCCATTAGCCTGCACAGCTGTTCTCTGTCGGACTCAGCCAACCATGGATGTGACTGCAGGAATCAGAACAAACAAATGTTTTCTATGAAGAGCCACATAGACAGAGAATATGCAATGATAGCTGAAGATTCTATTGTTTCCTTCAAGCAACCCAACCTCAATGAGAACAAAGAATCTTGTGCTTCGTGAGAAACAACTCAAAATGTATAGACATAGGAAAGGACACACTGATTATATTGGCTTCATAATGGTGATGTTACAGAGACAATGGTTGGAATTGAAACATAAGCTAAAACCCAACACATTCTGCATTGTCGACTATTAAATCATATATTTTGTTTATGATCTACATGGATGCAGAGCAGTTAGGTTTAATTTCAATCAAATGTGAAAATATTGTGTCGTGAAGCTCATTTAAGGCGTGCAAAGCTCCATTGACAAACGTCAGTACCTTCAGATAAATATCTATGGCGCGATAAAGACCATCATCTAATGGCCGGGCATAGTCTGGAACAGCAGCAGCAAGAGCCTGAAACTTGGGCAGCTTCAGATTAATATCAGGTGCAACCTCAGCAAGGTAACCATCAATTAACTTGGCCACCATTGTGACCGGAGTCAGTGCAGCCGATGGTGAACCAATCAACTGGCCATCATCAATCGAGCAAGGTGAGGCCCCACCAGTAGTTTGATCCATGGTGAGGAAGTGCTCGAGAATCCGCTGCACACTGTCGACATTGTACAGAGTCTCTGTGGAATAAGAGAAACTGGGCATCAAGAGATCTTCCAGCGTTGCCTCATCAAGTTGCATCCCAATCCTTTTCTCTAGATTCGATATGCAAGAGAGGCTTGCACGGAGAATCATCGCAGTTCTAAGAAGACCGACTAAAAATTTGGTTGGGACAAGGCCCTTCTGCAGTGGAAGTAATCTATCTACTTCTTCTATTAAATTCTTCTGCTCCTCCTCTGAAGGTGGAGCTCCAAGACCCACGGATGCTAACCGGCTACTGGACTCAGTAACACCCTGACGCCGATTCAGCCCAGGAAGGTACTTCCTTGTGTAAAAAGTGAGGGACCCAGCAATGATCTCCACTTTGATACCACGGGTTTCCATAGCTGAAATCAACCTTTTATAAAGAGGAAACCTCAGACTCGACGCATCCTCGTACCACCAATCTGAGCTTGCTCTTTTTGGCCTCGCGCCAGTGCTTATCCCATTCCAAAGTACGCTGCCTCCTGGGCTTTGCATGGGCCCACCGTGCTCCATTATAGGCCAGCCGAAGAGATTTGGGTCGGTTGATGCTTTCGTGGCCAGCGACTCGATGCATCTCTTCGTGATGTGGAGCTCATCAGCATGAGAGAGAATGTCTTCACAACTTTGAAGCGCCTTCAGAGAGTCTTTCCAATTTCTTAGGACAAGTTGATTGAGAAAACTTTCGGTCTTCGTAATTAGATTACCCTCGCCATACTCTTCCGTCATTTCAAGATGCTCAGAAGCACAACGAAGGTAAACCACATTTGAGGCAGTGAGTTCGAGTTTCACTCCGTAGCAGAACTTTGCTATAAGCTCAAATGTCTTGGCCCCGCCGGGGATGTCGGGCAGTCTTATTGCGCATTTTTCTTCACCTTCTTCTGATGCGTCAGCAATGTGTCTCTCCATAACCCCACTTCTAGAGAGCAAAGGAAACTGCACATACAAAAAATGAAAGCTTTAGGATTGTCCCAAAGACCAAAGACGAAGGTGAAAGAAGATGAAAGTGATTAATAGTGACAATTTCCTATGGACCTATTATCGGCCCAAACTTTCAAAAGACATGAAAAGTTCATTGGTGATAGTTCACATTGTTCATCGCAACACGACTATAGAGATACTGATGATTAACCACATAAAGTTTAGAAAAATTAAAAGAACTGACAGATTCTGTTCACAGGATTTCACTTATAAGCTATGGACCACCACCATGTTAGCCTGGTAGACTTATAATAGACACATAACTATGCCTATTTGACTGATGCAGCAAAGAGCCCTCAGTCATTATTATTGGGCAGGTCTGACTGTAAACCAACACATCAGAATGCTGGAACCTCAGGCGAGGGCAGCCTGGGTTGCAGGAACCAGGCGACGGTTGCCTAGGGTGGCACGACCCCAGGCAACCGTCACCTGGCTGGTTGCTTGGGTTGCGCAAGCTCGTCGGCCGCCCTCACACAGAGAAGATGAACAGTCACAGAAAGGGCAAAACCAGAAAATGAAAAAGAAAGTGAGGGACCTGCCTTGGGCTTTCAGCTTTGCCAAGGCCAACATTTGGCCAAATGCCGAACCAAACGTCTCATTTTTTTCCCAAGGGACTTTGGAGGCTCAAAGCCCCTTGGGAAAGCTAAACCAAATGCAGCCAAAATGGTTTCTTGGAGTAATTTAACTAGACACTTGCATCCGCGAATTGCAGATTTCTTAGTTGACACAGCCTGAAAACAAATATTGCAAGGCAGACCTAAATAAGACCCTCGCCGTATCATTCAGACCAAAACTCAACTTCTAGCAGAATTATGGATTCATGAATAAAATACAGTGAAGCAATACAAGCTGGAGGTACAACCCTGCGCTTTGCAGTAAGCACCAACTTATCAATGTAATGTAGGCAGACCTAAATAAGACCCTCGCTGTATCATTCAGATCAAAACTCAACTTCTAGCAGAATTATGGATTCATGAATAAAATACAGTGAAGCAATACAAGCTGGAGGCATAACCCTGCGCTTTGCAGTAAGCACCGACTTATCAATGTAATGTCCTGCTGTGTTGAACTTAAAATGATATATTAACAATGAGTCAAGCGAACTCTTGTACTTTTAAAACCTACACAGTTTTACTCATGAAAAACAAAGAGAGCAGCTACAAGTAGAAACAATTATCAACCATGCAAAAGATTTTCTAAAGAAAGGTAACTGGAAGAGAACTATGAGCAAAAGCTCAGCCTCCAAAAATATGCAGAAGTGAAGTATTAAAAAACTCATGGTTCACTCACCCATCTCGTGTCATTACAAATACAAGTCAAAACTGAAGCATTAAATGTGATTATGAGTAGTTAATTACTGAAGTCGCGCTATGCTTAAAAAATCAATAAATTTATATATACGTAGCTACATTTTTGTTAATTAAGAACATTTACCTTGTGTAGGTGAAAAGACATCTCCCCAACTTCCACAACAATATCACTGGGAAGGCCGGTTGTACAAAACCTGCAGTTGGAAGTATAGGTCAGGAATGTTGTACTTTGAGGTCATAATTGTGTAAGTCTTCTTCAGGCCCAAGCATACAAAATAATGTTCAGCAAACATTTGTCGCCCAAGGATGCAAATACATCCCCCAAAAGAAACCAGAAACTAATCAAAATCGGATGATCAAAGCATGCACTAAAGATAGATGCCATGTATCGTTTAGATCAATATCTACTTACTAGCATTTTAAAAAAGGCTGATTCTGGCAAAGGAGATTTCTCTACTCATGCTAATCAACTTTTTCTTCCAATTCTAAACATTTGCTGCCATAAAAGGATTCAGAAAATGCTTCCAGAGAATGTTTTGTTTTTCAGAGACATTCAGCCATTTGATCCCAGCAATTCTCCTTACCTAATCAACTTTAGTTAGACCACTCTGATACCTTCATACACCACAGATGAGTAAAAGAAAATTATAATCTTCGTTGAACTCCTTATTGAGTATATTCGTGAACATAAGTATCACAAAACCCAACATAATCATGGTCAATTCTTTGATATATGGTTCAGCTAACCTCAAAGACATCTGGATTGAGATCTTCCTACCACATATAACATGTGGTTGATCCTGTCAAGTAAATCCCCCATATTTTCACAACTTGGAAGTGTTTGAAAGAAAAATCAGCACCATTCTTAAGTTCCTTAAACAAATTGGTCAAACCCTAAGGGCATTGTTTCAAATTAATGGAGAGGCATTAATCATGTCTCCTATTACATGACACAACCTTCGTCATCCTCACTACTCAAGGATGTTGGTACTAAACCACTCAAGTAGCTCAAGAGTTGTGTGAAGTGTGCCAATCTGCGGGTATCTCAAGCAATTGAAGCAGAAACTCTATTTTCAGCTTGGGAATTTAGTGTTTCAACAGCAAAAAACAGTACAGTGATAGGCATGATCTGAGGGATAAAGAAGAACATGATGCATAAAAAGCTTTCAAATCTTCATAATAAGCACTCAATTATACATGTGAGGTAGCTGAACAGAATACTCCTAGTAACATCACAACGTGAAATGAACACTTCTTGCAGCACAGTGTCCAGATTCCCAGAATGAAACGTTCAGTTATAAAAGAATTCAGCTAAAATAACCTAAAAAAGACAACAAAGAAGACAAGTTCGAGGTTCTTACCAGGCCTGCCCTTGCCGTTGAAATGCATCACTTTTGGACCCTAATTTCACACACGCCATTTTTCTCACAATTCAACACTCGATAACTTGAGGATTTGAGACTGAAGCTGAAGAACAAAACCAATCCACTTCAAGCACTTTCCGTCACCCACAATTTTTCAAGAACCTGGTCGGTCCAACCAAAACCCACCAAATTCCCAAACCCCAACTGAAAAAGAAGCCCCTTGAACTAACTTCTCTGCTAAACCCACCCCAAAAACCCTGCAAATTCAGTACAACTTCCTTTGGCCGAAGCAGCGCCAGAGATAGCAGTAATGCACGAATTTAAGCTTTAGTCTCTCCAAGAACAGGAACGCGCTGAAGAAACCATGGAGGCAAAAGAGACCCAGAATGACTTCATTTGAAGCACACAAAACACAAAACGAGATCTCCAGTCAGAAATCAGAAATATTCTCCAACAGGACAAAAATTTGGGGTCAACCCACCCAGCAGTTTCTGACTCTCAACCGAAGATGCTTCAAAATTTCTCTTTTTCATCTGTGCCCATAGATACAAAACCGAGAAGACTCCAAAATTTGAACCTATTTGGGGGACAGGGGACCCAAACCACCCCCTCGCCCCCTCCCCCCATTAAAGAAAGGCAACCACCGCAGCACTTTGTGCGTGCTTTCCCTTAATTTCTTAAACAACCAGATTGATATAATTAGGGCGTTGAAAGCATAGAGACGCAAGGAGGACATGACAGGCTTGGGAAAACTCAAAACCAAAGCCATCATTAATGGGCATGGCAGCCCTTGACAGCGACCCCTTGCCCCTTGCCTCATGCACGCATGTGGGGACATTTGCTTGAAACGCAATCATTGCCGTTGTGGAATTCATTTGGACATTATATATGAGGAATCTTCAAACAAAGCTCGAGTTGGAAGATAATGTTTTTATATTGATCGAGAATTATGAGTTTGATTACATGCTTTGAAAACAGCATGGATCTGCTTTTCCGCAGCTGGCCACGTGGGTGGGTGGATGCCTCACTTGGCATTGAATAGGTTTTGAGAAGAGAAAAAAAAAACGTTTTGAGTGATTGAAGAATTGGAATGTTAGGATAGCGATGTGGTCACAACAGTTCGTGAGAATGAGGGTCATCTTGGTAGTTTATATTCTTCTTTATTTGATGGAAAAAAAAGTTGCTATTTATGCTTATTCTGCTGTGGGAGGGTTAAAAAGAAAATTAATGAAATTGGAGAAAGACATGTTATCCCAACACAAAAGCCCTTCTCTTTTTAGATGGTCGATTGGAACTGCTTTTTTGTATCCTAATGCCATTAGCCATTCTCTGGCCTTATAAAAACTTTTTGATCTATAAGATCTACTTAAAACAACAGGTGGAGAGCATACTTGCTACAGCTCATCCTATCTTATCAAGATTGTAATTCCACCCTGCCAATATCACCTGGCCTAAAGGGGAAAGAATAAGAGAAACATTGGAGAGAATATTATAAAAATGTTAGCAGTTTTCTCTTCTTCCAACTCCGCCTCCTTTTCAAACATCATCTTGCCTTATATAGTTGAAGTTAATGGTGATACATGCATTTTCATTAACAATATGGCCAAGAAATATGGCCGACCAAGCATATTACAGACTACATGAAAAAGTACAAGGTTGACAAAAGCCGAAAAGATTTGATACACTTAACAATACTTAGTACGGACTTAATAAAACAACAAAACTGGCAACTTCAACTTTAAAATAGTAGTCGCATGAACCTTTAATAGTTTTTTCCGTTTATTGATGGTGCCGTGATGTGGGTTTAGACTAGGTTCTTCTTCGGATCCACAATCTGGCTATTATGAGTCAATATAAGATTTTTCGAAGTCACAAGGATCTTGAAAAATTCCACTGATTATGGCTGATTCAGCTTGTAGTCATCTCATGTCTGGTGGATGACATCTCTAGTGGCCTCATGTACATGAAAATAATCCCATAGCATTTTTTCTTGATAAATACTGGGCCATAAAATTTGGGAATAGTTTGATTCTTTATACATAGGTTTGACATCCTAAATTTTTTCTTCTATTTATTATGATTATTGTGTTATACGGAAATATGATTTCATATTAAAATGTAAGTAAAACATCACTGTCATGTCTAAGATAGGTTTTGTGTATTTATCTGTTACAATGCATAAAGTATGCTTAGCATTTTATGATTTTGACATTAATCTAGGGCACCTTGGGTTACATAAATATGAGCATTTCATTATAACTTCTATAAATTCATAATGCCCAAAATGCCTTCAGTACACACAAATTTCAACTAAATCGATTCATGAGGCTCATGTTTATCCACGTGATCATTGATATTTACCACATTTTTCAATCTTCTTTCTCTCCCTCTCATAATTACAACTTGCTAACTCCTCCTAACACTAGCGTACCAAAAGCGTTGCCAACTCAAGCTAGCCACTTTTCACTCATTCATCTTGCTACATTTCCTAAGTTTTCAATCATATGTTTTCACTAATGAATGACATCATGCACGAAATAAATTTGACCTTGGTTAGTTAATCCCTAAAACATCTAAAATGTGATACTTCTTTCTCACTCCTTAGTTGTGGCCTCGAGTTCCACCTTGATCCCCTTTTCAACCATCATCTTTTATTACGTTACCCAGTTCCGCAATCAAATTTCATGTATATATCCAAAGAGCCAAAATTCTAGAAGTCTCCATTTGGATGTATTCAACACTAGCGCAAGTAAAGTTATCTAAGAGCTTCCATTTTGTTAACCAAGCCATCTTTAAGGTAATATTTTCTCTCTTTCAAAGCTTTGATTACCTCAATATTTTTAAATTAGGTGTTTAATTTGTTCTATTGTTAATTTAATATTGTATCACTTGATTTTAAGGTGGATTAAGCTCTATGTTCACTCAAAGCTTTCCATCCAAGTTAAGTGAATCTCTATGGGACTATAGTGGGCTCATCCACTCTGTACTCTTGACCTTTTTTCTGATTTAGCTTTAAGTATGGATAGTATCAACGATTACATGATGAGCTAAGATGCAAGTCTATATTTATGAGTGATCTTAGTTGATTTTGTATCATGGGTGATGCCAAGTTGTTGATTTAAGATTTAAACGATGATGTTTGATACTTACTTGCAATCATGTCTAGTAATAACTGTAATATTACATGAAAAGTCCACTATGTTCGTGATGCCACTAGAAGATGCTACGAGTCATTCTACCGATCATTACTATATTTCCTGCACAAAAACATGGTTGAGTGATTTCAAGAGGATTGTGAATGACTTTGATGGGCAAAAGTGTTAGAGAGGCGAAACTACGCATGTAAAGGGGTAAAATAGTAAATTTGTGTAATACAAGGGTAAAAATGTAAATTCACCTTACCAAAAAAAATGTAAATTCACAATTGTCGCGTTGCGCCTTTTCGGGCACACTAAGGGGGTACTTCCATTTATCACGAATGGGGAAACTGTTTTCGAATGGGCTACTAAGGTCCGATATGGATATTTCGCCTTAATGTCCCACAGACATCCCATTACTAGACAAATAGGGGTTTCTCCCATATCATACCTCACGTGACAGTAAATTGTAATTTTTATCTTTCTATTCAATCTATATTTTTGATTTGGAGTCACCACTAGTCATTATTAGTCGGTTGAGTAAAAACTTAATCAGGGTATAGGAGAAATATCACGATTCTGCAAACCAAAGATTCTGAATACGGGGACTTGATTACGCTAATGATCCCGAATCGAGATCGCTAATGCCCTTTCAGTACCTAAAACAATATGATGTGTCTAACGGGTCACACGAGTTTTTGAGATTTATTCACTAATTCTAACCATTCTAATCGTGAGAGCTCAATCAATCAATATAAGTAGCACGATCAATTGCAATCAAATAGCACAATCCTAATTTGTCTCTAAAATGAAAATCAATTCAAAACACTCAAAACTTAGTAAAGCCCTAAAGGCTTATTCATTCAATGATTTGTGTTGATTTAGGGAATTAGGCTTTTTTAGGGGTCATGACCTTTTTAACTCCTAAATTGAAAGGTCTTCAAAAATGTCTTTTAGACACTTCTAAAAATTCTGATTTCACTTGCAAAGGTTGGCCATAATGATTTTGAGTCATTCTGTGAGTTTTTTAAATTTTTGATTTTTTCTGGAAAAATATTTCTGAGAATTATCCTTCCCGAGAGTCAATTTTTTTTTATTTTCTGAAATTTTTTTGAAGTTTTTGAAATTTTGAAAATTTTTATGGATTTTTGGATTTTTCAATTTTTTTGTATTTTTTTGAATTTTTACATTTTTTGTGGATTTTTTTTGAAATTTTTTGAATTTTTATGAATTTTCAGAATTTTTCCAATTTTTGTTAACTTTTCTGAATTTCTGAAATTTTATTGAATTTTCTGAAATTTTTATTGAACTTTCAAATTTTTTTAGAAATTTTCTGAATTTTCTATATTATTATTATTATTATTATTATTATTATTATTATTATTATTATTATTATTTTTCCTAAGGAGATTAAACCAAACCGAACCGGACTGGCCGGCACTGGCGCCAACTAACGTTCCGGCGGGCATAGCACTGAAATGACGCTGTTTCCACTGTTTTTCTCTTCGGCATTTCGCCGAGCACCTGGCGAGCATAATTTGGGTTTGATCATCATCGAGACCGACGGTTTGAGCTCACCGTCGGTGAGCCTCCGACGACCTTTTCACCATTTCGATTAGTTCTGTGTATAGTTCATGCCACCTCCTATCAGCCTCCACTTACTGATTCGTCACTGGACATCGCCGGCTAGCGAAAAACCGATCAAAATATCCTATACCATTATTGACTTAATCAACCCAATCTCTTGCACAAATCAACCTACATAACACCCTAGCCGTCTAAATCGATCCAAAACAATATTCAAAACATCAAACAAAGGTTGGGAATCACTGACTTGGATAGTCTAAGTCATTTTGGCACTCTGGCAAAGGTCTCCGATTTCCGGCGAGGTTCAACAATCATAGCCAACTCGGTCAAATGCATTTTCAAGCTAGATTTTGCAATCAATCAATGAAACTTTTGATCAGAATTAGGGTGTTTATGATAACCAATCTGTTCTAGAATGAGTTCCTGAAACAGAAGTAGATTTTTCTATTTCTGGTTTCAGGATGGTTTCTGAGAAAAGAAACCCGTTTGATAACGACAAAAAATTTATATTCTTGAAATATAAACCTGTTTGATAACAACACAAAATTTCTATTTCCTAAAACAAAAGCCCGTTTGATAAACAACACAAAATTCTATTTCTAGGAACAAAAATCCATTTTTTAAGAAATGGAATAAAAAAAATTAGAAAATCCAAAAATTCCTAAAAATCTCAAAAAAATTCAAAAAAATCCAAAAAATTGAAAAAATTCTAGAAAAATTCATCACAATTTCCAAAAAATAAAAAATTTAGATTTCGGGAAAATAGGAAATTTGTTGAATTTTTTCAAAAAAAAATCAAAAAATCAAAAAATTCAAAACTTCATAGAATGACTTAAAATACCCGTGGCACCCACTTTTAGTGAAATTTAAATATTTTAGGTGCCAAAAAAAAAAAATTAAAAAATTAAAATTTTCAAAACTTCACAAAATAGTTTAGAATACATGTGGCCACCCATTTTGAGTAAAATTTAAATTTTTTAAGGTGCCCAAAAAAATTTGAAAACTAAAAAATTTCAAAACTTCACAAAATGACTTAGAATACTTGTAGCCACCTACTTTGAGTGAAATTTTAATTTTTAGAAGTGAAAAAAAAGCAAAAAATCAAAAATTTCAAAACTTCACAGAATGTCTTAGAATATCTGTGGCCACCTACTTTGAGCGAAATTTAAATTTTTTTAGGTGCTGAAAAAAATAAAAACATAAAAAATCAAAAATTTCAAAACTTCACAGAATGACTTAGAATGCCTCTAGTCACCTACTTTGAGTGAAATTTAATTTTTTTTAGGTGCCCAAATGGTATTTTTGATTTTTTAATTTTTTTAGCACCTAAAGAAAATTAAATTTTACTCAAAGTGGATGGCCATATGTATTCTAAGTCATTCTGTGAATTTTTGAAAGTTTTGATTTTTTGCCTTTTTTTATTTTTTTCGAAACCTAAAAAAATAAAATTTCGCTCAAAGTGGGTGGCCATAAGTATTTTAAGCCATTCTATGAAGTTCTGAAACTTTTGCTTTTTTGCTTATTTCTATTTTTTTGGCACCTAAAAAAATTAAATTTCACTTAAAGTGGGTAGCCACAGGTATTTTAAGCCATTTTGTAAAATTTTTTATCTTTTTTGACACCTAAAAAAATTTAAATTTCGCTCAAAATGGATGCCCACAAGTATTCTATGCCATTCTGTGAAGTTTTGAAATTTTTGATTTTTTGATTTTTTGCTTTTTTTTGGCAACTAAAAAAAATAAAATTTCTATCAAAGTGGGTGGTCATAGGTATTTTAAGTCATTTTGTGAAGTTTTGAATTTTTGAATTTTTTTGCTTATTTTTATTTTTTTGGCATCTAAAAAAATGAAATTTCGCTCAAAGTGGGTGGCCACAGGTATTTTAAGCCATTCTGTGAAGGTTTAAAATTTTTTATTTTTTTATAATTTTTTTCAGCACCTAAAAAAATTTAAATTTCGCTCAAAGTAGATAGCCAAATGTATTCTAAGCCATTTTGTGAAGTTTTGAAAATTTTTATTTTTTTTAATTTCTTCGGCACCTAAAAAAAATTAAATTTCGCTCAAATTGGGTGGCCACAGGTATTCTAAGACATTCTGTGAAGTTTTTAAATTTTAAATTTTTTTTATTTTTTTTGGCAAAAAAAAAAATAAATTTTGCTCAAAGTGGGTGGCCATAGGTATTCTAACCCATTTTGAGAAATTTTTTATTTTTTTGGCACCTAAAAAAATTTAAATTTCGCTCAAAGTGGGTAGTCACATATTCTAAACCATTCCGTGAAGTTTTAAAATTTTTGATTTTTTGTTTTTTTTTCCTACTTCAAAAATCGGGACTTCCGGATGAACATGTGTTTTGAAAAAAGAGTTCTCTCAGAAATGATTCTCATTTTTGGTCTAGAAATAGAAAACCTACTTTTTTTTGTTTTGATTTGTGGTTCAGAATCGGTTTTGGAACAAAAAGTTGTCCTGAAAATAGAAAAATGATATTACGTTACCAAACATATTTCTATTCCAAAACTATTTTTGGGAACAGAAAATTAGTTCTGGACAGAACCAGAATGGTTATTATGCGCTACCTTAGCTTTTGAACATCCAGAAACTCAAAATCATAAAAAAATATACGATCAAGCATGATAAAACTCAAACACACAATTTGGAATTTTTGCTAAACCGTGGGTACGAGCTGACTTTACCTTCTTCGTTTGAGCTTGATTTTGAATTTCTGAGCTGAACGACGATTGTCAAGGCCTTCCCTGTCACCTGAACTTCAAGACAGTAGCTTTGACTTGGCTAGAGTAGCTCTGGACACACCTGCCGAGGTCAATTTTTAGAGCTTCGCAACTAGATTTGCACTAGGCGCCTGATGAGGAGATCCTCCCTGGTTGATCGATTTGCCGACGCCGTTCAATCGACTAGCGCTGATCACTCAATCAGGGGATCTCTGCTCCTCTTTCTCTCTATATCTCTCTCTCTCCTCTCTCCGTGATTTTCCCAAGCACCTCTTATGCGTTTGATAATGTTTCTTCAGTTTTTCTAGCTAGAATTTCCCGCCCAAAGTTTGTTATTCACCAACCTTGAATCAGTTGGATCGAATCTCCGATACTAGCCGCAGATTCTCTAGCTAGAATCGGAGTTTAAAATGTGATTATTTAGCTAGATTAAGTTGGCGAAAAGGCGGGCTCGAGTTGATTTTTCTAGGTTTTACCATGTTCTGGGCGAGTCGAGTGAGGAAGGAGAACAACCAGGGTCGGGCCGGGTCGAGTTGACTCAGCCGACCCGGTAGACCTGGGTTGGTCTAAAATCGCAAATTAAGCCTGATTTTGACATAATTTTTCATATTTAACCTCAAACTTGAATTCTTTGGCACATTTTGCATCAAAAATATGAGATTTGCCTAATTTTTTTCACAATTAAACCAAAAATTCCCAAATTTTTGAATTTGGGTCACTACGGTTCTATTCAATCGAATACTTAAATGACCTGATTGAGCAAAATTGATGCCAAAATTGGATTACCCATGACGGATTAACCCTATAAATGATGGTCTCATCGACAATTTCAAATTGATAATGATCCCCAATTTGAGCTAAAAATCCCTAATTTTCGATTGGATTGTGAGGCTTTTTGATTTCTTTGGAAAATTTTGAAATTGGACTGACCATTACGTAATTCAAGATTCCAAGATCATTTGTTGTAAAAACACTATAGCCTAGAAATGACCAAAAATGACTCAATTGATTTTTTATTCAATTTGAGCTTGTTTATACCCAATTTTGGGAAAAGCACATTTCCAACTGAAATTTTATAAAATTGATACCATATTAATGAAATTGGATTTAAAATAAGTCTAATGACTATTTTTATGGAATTTTTGGACTTCATTTGATATTTTTCTTGATTTTCACCCTTATTTTGACTAAAAAAATTCAGAAAAATTCAGGAAAATTCTAAAAAAATTAGTTTTGGTTTAGGAATAGGTTCCTAAGCTTGGCCAAGGTTCTTAATCCTAGTTTTGTGACTTTTGGAAAAATTTTAAAAATAAGCTAAAAATCAAGTGTCAACAACATATAAATTCTCCAGTATAGCTATAAGTTAGATCAATTAGAGGTAATGAAAATATGACTATTGTAGATTATGGACTAATTTGTTAATCTCAAAAAGTTAGATGTCTCATATTTTAAAACTGAAAATTTTGTAGGCTGTTTACGTGTTAAGGATGTTTATGATCGTAGGCCTTAGTTAATTATACAATTAATTGTCTAATCTGGACCATTTATCCAACTAGTCAAAATTTGGAGTTAATCGCATAAGTACATTGAAAAGTTAGTTGTTTTGGTAATATTAAAAAATAAGGGGCATGTATATAGTGTCTATAAGATATTTATATGTATTAAATAGAAAATTAATGGCCTTAGCAAAATTTGACTAGAAGAGTTAGATTAAGAGAAAATTAAGATAAAGAGTGCAACTATTATGTTGGGTTAATCTTATCATTGCTAAGCTGGAAAATTGATGTAAATATGACGGTAAGAGTGAATATAGTCTTGATGTATTCTTGGTGATCAATTCTGAATGTTTTATGTGTAATATTAGTCTAGTGTAAAAATGTCCTTTATGTAATGGATCTTGTAACTTGGCATAGCAAAATTTGACTAGAAGAGTTAGATTAAGAGAAAATTAAGATAAAGAGTGCAACTATTATGTTGGGTTAATCTTATCATTGTTAAGCTGGAAAATTGATGTAAATATGACGATAAGAGTGAATATAGTCTTGATGTATTCTTGGTGATCAATTCTGAATGTTTTATGTGTAATATTAGTCTAGTGTAAAAATGTCCTTTATGTAATGGATCTTGTAACTTGGCATACATTTGAGTTTTCACTGGCAAATTGGGAAAAGTTATAAACTAATCTTATGTAAGAATGTGTGAGCTCTTGGATTGAATGATGATTATCTTACGAATAAGAGTTGGTGGGTTTGCATATGACCAATAGATATTTGGTTTACATTGTTAATATGAGAAATGCCAAGAAATTAGTTTGATGTTATTTGCACTCTAATTATATGGCAGTTCTTATGTAGTAATGATTTGCATATGATGAGGTTATGTACCGAATGATGATTGTTTTATGAATAAGAGTTTGATGGATATGTAGTTTCAATTGTTAATATGGAACATGCAAAGAGATTAATGTGATATTATTTGCACTGTTATTATATGACTGTACATGGCAGTCATTATGTTATGATTATTACTTGTTAATCTCCCTGAATGAATACTTTTGCCATGGCCTATTTGCCATAAAGTGAACTCCTCTATATAAGTACGTATATAAGACTATGGGAAAAGACAAATGTTCTATCATACATAGACTATCATAGTTTGATAGGACATGAAACTCTAAGATTAATATACGAGATGATTTTTGCTAATGTAGCTCAATATGGCTTGAGTATCATGTTATGAGAATGAGTATGTAATAGCCATCGTAATGTGGTTGTACAATAGTGTATTTATTCTCTCTGATGTAGAGGATACCTGTGATGGATGGGCTGAGGCATGACAAATATGTGTTCATGATTTTGTCTCCATGAGTTGGTAGTGATAATGCCTCGTTAATCGAGATGAGCTCTTGTTAATGATGAGTTGGCAATAGATAATCATTCGTGTATATAGGTGAGTTACAATTAGGGTCTGCAAAATGGACCACCCGAACTAGGAATCGCCCAGACTGGACTAAATCGGCTGGTTTAGTCCGGTTCTTGGGAGTGTCGGTCCGGTTCTTGGGAATGTCAGTCCATTTTTTGGTTTCTAACAATGGAGCCGGTGTCCAAGTAGTTCGATTCCCGGGTCCAAGGGGAAATGGACCGAACCGAACTGGACCAACTATATATAATTTTTTTAAAATTTTTTTTATTTCTTCAAAAAAATTAGTAAAATGTAAACTAAACCTAGGTGACCAATTCCATTGGACCGGACCGGGACCGAATCGGACCATTGGCTTGGTCCTATTCCTGGTCATAGAACCAACCAGTCCGGTCTTCGGTTCCCAATTTCTAGACCTTGTCATCCCAATCTGGTTCCTGATTCCACCTTAGAACTTGATTGGATCGAGAATTGATCACCCTTAGTTATAATGAGGTATTTACACATTATAAAACTCGTACGTTCATCTGTGTGCATTTGAGTGTCAAACTGAATGTCAACTCATTGTGTACATGATTATAGTCATTGATATACAATGCGGGGATTACATAATGTTAAATGAACTTAAGCAATATGTTGATTTCCCTATTGACAATAATATGCAATATTACTTGTTGATAGTTACTCTCCTGTTGTGCTTATCTCCTACTTTAGACCTAGACCTTTTATTTAATAGGCTGATAATTGCCCAACAATATTTTACATATTCGTCGAGTTAAGAATTCCGGGACATTTACATTAGCTCTTTCTAAGATCTCTTTTATGGACTAGATCAAAGTGTGCAACAAAAGTAGGGGTACATCTTGTCGCGAACTTCCCAGAAGTGAAACACCAAGAGAAAACTGATAGATTACTAAGCTTACACTTTCTCGAGGACTCCCAAGCCCCACCCATTGCAACTTTGTGGTTTTTATTTTTTTATTTTTTTTGGTAAGGAACTTTGTGGTTTTATTTTGATCAATTAAACATGTAATTTAATTCAATTATGAGTCGCCACTAATCTATTATGGGTCGATTAGAAACTCAAGTAAAATGTGAGAGAACATCTTACTTCGGTGAATAAGAGATATCATGGATATAGGGAATTGATTACACTATATTAATCTAACACCATTTCAATGCCTTTTCTTTTTATTGAAAAAATATTTTTGCAAGTAGGTTTGGTTAATTTTAATCCTGAACCACTGATATGCAGTATGTGATCATGTGGGTGCACAGACAAAATTCAATAAATCAAAAGCAATAAATAAATTACTTGATGCATTGAGCAAAGCAAAAGCAAGGCTTTATTATCGTCCAATACACCAATTATTTTGCAAGGTGTTAACTAAAAACCAAACAATGGTGCATGACCTAAACATGATTTCTAAATTTAACGTCAATTAGTTCTTCCTGGGTTCTTCTTTTATGATAAACATGACTTAATATAAATTATATGAACATGCATTAATGAAGTAAATTGTAATTCTAAATGACACGCAAGCTATATCAATGACTTAAATGCAACCTATATATTCCTATTATAATGACATGAGTTAGGATTAATCATGAATTGACCTTACTATTTAATCATGCTAGAGATTAATTTTTTTTATTTTTTTTAAAAATAAAAAGACTAAACTTTAACGCAACTAACATGACCTAAGCGACTTTT
Source organism: Syzygium syzygioides (assembly GCA_031216285.1). Classification (NCBI taxonomy): domain Eukaryota; kingdom Viridiplantae; phylum Streptophyta; class Magnoliopsida; order Myrtales; family Myrtaceae; genus Syzygium; species Syzygium syzygioides. The sequence goes on along the minus strand of CM062245.1, from coordinate 14,596,053 downwards.
ATTAAAAAAAAAAAAGACAGAAAGCGACCTATTGATGCAACGTTGACTCTTTTTTGCTATTTTCCAAAAATTAAACTATAAGCAATGTATGAGATGCAGTTATTAATATGCATAACTTAATCTACATGACCCTAAAGACATAGGTATTGACTCATTTTAAATGAAATATGCATGGAGTATTTTTTAGATTTTCTTTGTGAGTTTAAATAGAAAAATTGCCTAAATATATATAAGACCTAATTTAAACTAGGAAAAAAATTTACATTAAATCATAATTAAAATATGTAATTTCCTAATTACTACATGGTTCCTAAATATGAAGTTCAAAATTAAGAAACATATAAATGAATATGACCTAAAATATGCAATATTCATGACTATCTGATAAAAGTGCAATATCATGAGATACCTTCAAGAATGATTAATATGCATCAATGCTCATGGAAATTATGCAATATCATTCGAGAATCATCAATATACAAATATGAAATTTTGACATTATGAGGCAGTGATAATATTCTTGATTAATCCTTGATGCAAAGTACTATATGATGCATATTCATAATATGATGACATATTATATCTAAACCCAACATAATAAATATTCACCACGATCAAAATAGTAAAAAAATTTAATTGGGAATCTCATCTCTAGTCTTAAAGATTGAATTCCTCAATTATCATACATGTATATCGACCCTAATAGGAAACGGCCTATTTGGGGTATGCTTAAACTTCAGACCAAATCATGTCAGAATTGTGATAATCAAAGTTAGGCAATTGAATGTTTAATTCAAGTATTATTATTTTTTTGTTGAATGAAAGATTCCATTCATCATAATAATCTGAGAGGTACATAGAAGGCATATAAGTCTAGCAAATCCCAAACAACTATGAAACAAAGCAAATACTAGAAAGCAAATAACAAAGCACAAAGTGTGACATCCGGAAATTTCGTAATAATATGTTTGTGATGCTAGAAATTTTCTATATTTGAAAATGATACTTAGATTTAAAGCTAAGTATTATTTTCGAGTTAGTATTCGTGCGGACGTGTAGAAATTTTTGTTGGATTGTATTTCGTGAAGCGCGGATTCGGAAACGTAATCGTACCGAGTCCAACATGTTTAATTTTTAGATGTGGTCGTATGCGTTAATCGTAGTGCAGTATTAATTAATTTACTATTGTTTTGGGAATTTAGTAGGTATTATTATTATTGGTTAATTTTGTTTAAGTAGTGATCTATTTTAATTTGCCGTAAGGAAAATGGGGAAGACATCTTCTCAAAATATCCTCTAGACTCTTTTTCTCTCACGTGACTATTAAGGGAAAAGTTGACCGAATTCCATTTGTTCCCTTGAACTAGTCACCTAAGCCTTGGGTAATCATTTTCCTTTGCCACCACTCCTTTCCTGATTTCTTACACTTGGCCATGATGGAAAGAGAAGATGCCACCTGTGAGTGTATTGAATTTACCTACCTCTTCGTATACTTCTTAGTTTTCATCTTCATCTGGGTTATTACCGAAGACAATTTCACCCAAACCTACACACACTCTCTCCTTCATTTTCTACTTTCACCATCACCGATCCAGAATTTACGAGAGAGCTTTAACCTTTGGGTGTTCAAATTCTGCATAAGGTAAGTGAAAACTCTAGGTTTAAGCTAAGTAAATCTACTTGGCACTTGCGATTCGATGGCTTGAGAAAGATTATTTTAATGTGAAATAGTGAGGTTGTGATGATGGTTGAATCTGTTTTGTTGGTTCTGTGCACGTTCAAATGGATGTGATTTGTTTCCTTACAGTATAGTGAAAATCGGCAAGTGAAACCATTAAATCTAAACATGTAAGTATTATTTTTGAGGTAATTGTTGGATTCTTTTTATTGATTTATGTATGTTTAAAAAGGTAGAAAATCGTTTTACTGAAAGTGGAGTATATTATGTGAGTATGAATGATGATTCTGTGTACCTTTAAAACTGCTCAGACCTTACTATCAAAATTTGGTTTTGTATACTTTTTAAATTGTTCAGACTTCCCTTTCAGACCTTATGTTCAGACTTTACCTTCATACCTTACCACTTAGACCTTACCCCTCAGAGTTTATTGTTCAGACTTTACCATTCAAACTTATCCTTCAGACTTTAGCCTTGTGAGCTTGAACTTGCTTCTGAGTCTGAATTCGCTTCTGAGTTTGAACCCGGATTTAAGTCTGAATTCGCTTCTGAGTCTGAACCCGGATCTGAGTCTGAATTTGCTTCTGAGTTTGAATTCGCTTCTGAGTTTGAAACCGGTTTTGAGTCTGAATTCTTTTCCGAGTCTTAATTCGCTTCTGAGTCTGAATTTGCTTCTGAGTCTGAATCCACCTTTGAGTTTGAACTTGCTTATGATGACTCGAATTTGCTTCTGAACACGAATTTGCTTATGAGCTGAGTTTGCTTCAGAGTTCGAAATGTATTGTTGCATGTTTAAATTTCTCGGATGATGCATTCCATGGCTTTAAAGTACAAAAAAATTGTGATGGCTCGGTCTGGGACGGGTCAAAGCGGATTTATGCATGCAAATACTTGGTTGTCATGACTTACATGAGAATAATATTAATTCCACCGCCCATTTAGTGGTGCGTGACGATGCCCCGTGTGTTGGGATGTCTCGTTGGTCGGGATGCCTCGGGTGTGTGCCGGGATGCCTCGGAGTTGGGATGCCCCGTTGGTCGGGATGCCCTGAGAGTGTTTGGGAGAATGAAGTAATGAACTTAATTGCATGAGGCATAAATGTTTTACCTCATGCTTGCATCTGAGTGGAAATATCATGATATGTTGCATTATTCAGATTTTGCGGCACATCCATACAGAAAAGGTATAACTTGCATTCAAGTTCTATGCATATCGTTTGCTATGCATGTATATGTGATTAAGCCAGGTGAAATGGCAAGCTGATTTTCTTAACTTAAAACTAGAGATTTCATTTATTGGGCTTCGGCTCATCCCACTATTTTTCAGACATGTAGGAATGGACCACCTGCTACCAATGCTTGCTGGTTTTTCCCTAAATACTATGAATGCCAGTGCATTGATATGCTTGTCCCGATGGTGGATATGGTTTTTCCCTAAATACTATAAAGGTTGATATGAAGGCGACGACATCTATGATATCGTTGTAAAGTCTACTTTTGTGCAGGCCGCCTTTGGAGTAAATTGTAGTATGGAGATAGGCAACCTCGACCTATCCAGATGTTTGCTCTTTGTGATTTTATGATGTATTGTCTTGACTTGTAATTCTCCCAAGTGTTGTTAATGAGAAGCAAAAGTATTTTCACAAAACTTGTTCAGAATTTGACTTCCGCTGGCAATTTTAATTATAATATTAATTGGTACGTGTTACGCGTGACGTTCTGCGGCGTCCAGCCTGTTTGGTATCAGAGTAGGTTTTACCCATGGAGTGATAAGATGCACTTAGAATTTGGAGTAGTAGACTTGACGTAGATTGCGTGAGTGTAGAAAATCAAGTGCATGTATTTGCTCTTGATTGATTTTGCACTACAAGTAACTTTTGTTACTTGTTAGTTAGTGGCTAAGTAAGCAATATATGTAGGTATTACAAGATGAGTTTAGATAACAACGCAGAAAAGGATTCTCGGTTGGAAGGAATCCTTCAAGTGCTTGCCAATGTCGGAAGTCTAATGGAGAAGCAGGAACTACAATGAGCTGCCTCTAGCTCTAGTAATGGTGAACGTCGTTTACAAGGTCTGGTTGAACAATTTTTGAAACTCAAACCACCCCGGTTTGCTGGAACTAAAAATCCTAAAGAGGCAAATCATGGATCGATGAGATGGAGAAGATAGTTAATCTGATAGATTATAATGACACCGACAAAATAGCCCTAGCTAAGTATCAACTTCAAGAAAATGCTAGACACTTGTGGAAGGCCTCCAAGGAAACTATGATTTCAACTGACACTCTCGTAACTTGGGATGGTTTTGTCAAGGCAGTTTTTTGGAAATATTTCTTGGATTATACCTGGGATAGGAAGGTAATGGAATTTATGCAATTCAAATAGAATGACCTAACTGTGGATCAGTATGAAGCCAAATTTACAGAACTTTCAAGGTTTGCCCCCAAGTTGGTAGAAGATAGGGAAGACAAAGCCAAGAAATTTTGGGATGGCTTGAGATCAAATATCAGGAATAAGCTAGTGCCCCTAAACCCGAAAGATTATAATAAGTTGTACGAACACGCACGACTTGTGGAAAAAGATTTGGCGGAGATAGTAGAGACAATACAGACTTTCTAGGCGCGGCCTAATTGCCAAATTTTCCAACCTAATTTTCATCATGATAAGAGACCTGTGCATAGAGGAGGAGGCCATTTGTTCCAAATAAAAGGAACAATGTTGAAGGTTTTGGGTTCACACGGAACAAATGACCGACAATACATATGTAGTCTCTTAATAATACCTATTGTACTTGCGGGAAGCAACATGGAAATGCACCATACATGGGTCTAAGGATTGGTTATGGGTGTAGGAGCATGGCCACATATTAAGGGAATGTCCATTGGTACATCAGCTGCAACAACGAATTGTACCCGCACTTCAGGTGCAGCAGCCACCACAAACCAAGACCCGTTGCATGAAAATTTCCAGAGACCACCCGCTCAAGGAAGAGTTTATACAATTACTCAGGAAGATGCCGAGGCTTCTAAAACCATTATATCAGGTATGCTCTCCGTGTGCAACAATATGGATTGACACCTATGTTGCTTGGAGCGCCTCTAAATGTCTCAACATCTTTAATGGACGCTGTTATGTCTAACCTGGCTTGTTTGGACGGTAAGATTTTGATAGGAGAATGAAGACAGATGGTAGACTTGGTGGTGTTAGTTATGTATGATTTTGACATTGTTATAAGGATGGATTGATTTCTTAAACAACAAGCCAATGTGGATAATCATGGGAAGGATATTCAATTTAATCCACCGGACCAACTTAGTTTTGAATTCTCTGGGAATGTAGTGAATCTATTTGTAATGCTTATTTCTGTACTTGAAGTGCATTAACTTTTGAATGATGATTGGCAAGGACATCCAGCGGTAATAAGTGACTAAAAAGGAAGTTAAAGGTACAATTGTAGAAATTGCTTAATAGAGGATTTATTGGACTAAGTGATACCCCTTGGAGTGCACCGGTGTTGCTTGTGAAGAAGAAGGATGGACCGTTATGTGTATGCTTTGACTAAGGGCACTTGTAGATTATTCGATAAGTTATGATTTTTAGAATCTAAGAGACAATTTTTAGAGATACAAAGATGCTAGTATAGGTTAATTTGCATCGTGGCAATGATGGATTTTAGAGGTATTAAGTTTGAATTTTAAGCTCATTTGGTGTGTGATGATCTTTGGGGTGTTCGGATGTCATTGGCAAAGAAAGTCTTAGAATGAAATGGAAGTGTTTTAATCATTGGTGGAATTAGATGGATTGGTTAAGACATGATATGTATAAAGTAAGTTATGATTTTGGAAACTAAGTTATGATCGATTGAGTTAGGTTGCGATCTCCTATTGGAAAAGGAGAATCTATATTAAAAATATTGATGTATTGCTGGAAGATACTTAGTTTGATAAATTCTAATCTTGGGAGTTATAAGCTTAAATTATAACGTGTGCTGAAATTTCACTTGTGGTTTGTAGGGTGAGGTGATAGGCATGCTCTTTATGATTGTAGGATGCAACTTGATTTTTTTAAAACAGTTTTGAGGAATTAAAAAACATGAATTATACCCTGTTCAAGGAAAAGAGATGATGCTTAAGATGTAATCTTAGAAGTGATAAGTGCGAATGATGATTCTCGAGGTATAGAACTTGAGGAACATTGAATGGAATATAGGTAAGTTCTTATCTTTGGGCGATTTGAAGAATTGAAGTTATTCAATTAGGTGTTGATCATTTAAGTGATAATATTCATATTAAGATTTGTGGAATTGAGGACGACCTATTATTCTAATGATTTGGAAGATAATAGTTACTCATGTCTAAGAGATGATCTTTTAAATAGCGATCAAAGACAAGTTTTTATTTTGGTGGAATCAAACTCCATAGAGACAAATATGGAAATTGCTTAGGGAGATTTCTGATTCTAACTTTGGAAGAGATGTAAGTAACTCGACGAGTGTAATTGTGATGGCTATTCTTAGAATTGAACCGGAGATTATGTAAAGGATTAAGATAATGCAGCAATCAGATCCTAAGATTTCAAGGATTCGCAAAGAAGTAGTAGAAGGTAGAAAGATAAGATTTTCAAGTGTTCGAGGATGAAATAGTAAGGTTCATGGGCTTATTGCGAAGCTAGAGAGAAAGGACTTAAGAATGAAATGTTGTTAGAAGCACATCGAAATAATTATAGTGCACATCTAGGAAATATGAAAATGTATCAGAACCTCTACCAACACTATTGGTGGAATGGAATAAAGGTTGATATCGCCGAACATGTCCGAAATATTTGACATGACAACAAGTGAAAGTAGAACTCCTATCTGTTGAAGCAAAGTTGGCGAAAAGAAATTAGTAAGACCGGAGTTAACACGAATCACTTCAGATACTGTAAAGTGAATCGAAATTGACTTAAAACTGCCCAAGAGAGTTATGCGGATAAACATCGAAGACCATTGGGATTCAACGTTGGTGAATATGTATTTTTGAAAGTATCACTGATAAAAGGAGTATCGCAATTTGGAAAGCAAGGTAAGCTAAATCTTAAGGATTATAGGGTCTTTTGAAATTCTTGAGTAGATCGGTAACTTGACCTATCGTTTAGCCCTACCACCCAGACTTTTCAATATTCACGATGGTTTCATGTATCTATATTAAGGAAATATGAATCGGACCCTACTCATGTATTGGATTTCGAGACGATTGAGGTAGATGAAAGAATAACCTATGTGAAGAAACCAGTACGGATCTTGGATAGAAGAGAACAAGTTCTGAGAAACAAGACCATTCCGTTGGTCAAGGTCTTGTGATAATATCATGACATGGAAGAAGCAACATGGGAGAGCGAAGAGGATATGCGAAGCAAATATCCACATCTTTTTGAATGATCAGGTAATTCTAAATTTTGAGGATGAAATTTCTTAAGGAGGAAGAGTTGTGACATCCGAAAATTTCGTAATAATATGTTTGTGATGTTAGAAATTTTTTATATTTGAAAATGATACTTAAATTTAAAGCTAAGTATTATTTTCGAGTTAGTATTCATGCGGACGCGTAGAAATTTTCGTTGGATCGTATTTCGCAAAGCACGGATTCAGAAACGTAATCGTACCAAGTCCAACATGTTTAATTTTTAGATGTGGTCATATGCGTTAATTGTAGTGCAGTATTAATTAATTTACTGTTGTTTTGGGAATTTAGTGGGTATTATTATTAGGGTTAATACCATGAAAAATCCTAAACTGGTACACCTGTGACAATTTTACCCCGAACTATTTTTTTGACCACAAAAAACCCCAAACTAGTACACCTGTGACAAATTTACCCAGAATTATTTTTTTGATCATCAAAAACCCTAAACTGGTACACTTGTGATAATTTTACCCCGAACTATTTCTTTGACCACCAAAAACCCCACACTGGTACACCTGTGACAATTTTACCCCCGAACTAATTTTTTGACCACTAAAAATCCCAAACTGGTACATTTGTGATAAATTTACCCTCTATTAGTGTCTGTTAAATTATATTAATATCACGAAAAATCACAAATTGATAAAATTGTGACAAACATAGGGGTAAAATCCAAAATCGGTACACATGTCAATTACCACGTGTCATTAAACTTAGCAATTTGACAGTAAAATTTAACAGAAATTAACGGAGGGTAAATTTGTCACAGGTGTACCAGTTTGGGATTTTTGGTGGTTAAAAAATTAGTTCGGAGGTAAAATTATTACAAATATACCAGTGTAGGATTTTTAATGGTCAAAAAAATAGTTCGGGGTAAAATTATCATAGGTTTACCGGTTTAGGATTTTTTGTGGTAAAAAAAATAGTTTGGGGTAAATTTATCACATGTGTACCAGTTTAAGATTTTTCGTGGTGTTAACCTTACTATTATTGGTTAATTTTGGTTAAGTAGTGATCTATTCTAATTTGCCGTAAGGAAAAGGGAGAAGACATCTTCTCAAAATATCCTCTGGACTCTTCTTCTCTCACGTGGCTATTAAGGGAAAAGTTGACCGAATGCCATCTGTCCCCTTGAACTAGACACCTAAGCCTTGGGTAATCATTTTCCTTGGCCATCACTCCTTTCCTGATTTCTTACACCTGGCCATGATGGAAAGAGAAGATGCAACTTGTGAGTGCATTGAATTTACCTACCCATTCGTATACTTCTTAGTTTTCATTTTCGTTTGGGTTATTACCGAACACAATTTCACCCAAACCTACACTCTCTCTCTCCTTCATGTTCTACTTTCACCATCACCGATCCAAAATTTCCAAGAGAGCTTTAACCTTTGTGTGTTCAAATTTTGCACAAGGTAAGTGAAAACTCTAGGTTTAAACTAAGTAAATCTACTTGGCATTTGCAACTTGATTGTTTGAGAAAGGTTATTTTGATGTGCAATAATGAGGTTGTGATGATGGTTGAATCTGTTTTGCTACTTCTGTGCACGTTCAAATGGATGTGATTTGTTTTCTTAAAGTATGGTGAAAATTGACAAGTGAAACGATTAAATCTGAACGTGAAAGTGTTATCTTTGAGGTGATTGTTGGATTCTTTTTATTGGTTTATGTATGTTTAAAAAGGGTAGAAAATCGTTTTACTGAAAGTGGAGTATATTATGTAAGTATGAATGATGATTCTGTGTACCTTTGAAACTGCTCAGACTTTACTGTCAAAATCTGATTTTGTGTACCTTTGAAATTGCTTAGACTTTACTGTCAAAATATGGTTCTGTATACTTTTTAAACTGTTCAAACTTTACTTTCAGGCCTTACGTTTAGACTTTACCTTCATACCTTACCAGTCAGACTTTACTGCTCAGACTTTATCATTCAAACTTTACCTTCAGACTTTAGCCATGTGAGCTTGAACTTGCTTCTAAGTTTGAATTCGCTTTTGAGTTAGAACTCGGATCTGAGTCTGAATTCGCTTCTGAGTCTGAACTCGGATCTGAGTCTGAATTCGCTTATGAGTCTAAAGTCAATTTTGAGTCTGAATTTACTTTTGATTCTGAACTCGGTTTTGAGTTTGAATTCGTTTCTGAGTCTGAACCCGGATCTGAGTTTGAATTCGCTTCCGAGTCTTGAAATCGGTTTTGAGTTTGAATTCGCTTCTAAGTCTAAACCCGATTCTGAGTCTGAATTCACTTCTGAGTTTGAATTCACCTCTGAGTTTGAACTTACTTCTGATGACTCGAATTTGTTTCTGAACCCGAATTTGCTTATGAGCTGAGTTTGCTTCTGAGTTCAAAATGTATTGTTGCATATTTAAATTTCTCGGATGATGCATTCCATGGTTTTAAAGTACAAAAAAATCATGATGGCTCGGTATGGGACGGGTCAAAGCGGATTTATGCATGCAAATACTTGGTTGTCATGACTTGCATGAGAATAATATTAATTCTATCACCCATTTAGTGGTGCATGACGATGCCTCGTGTGTCGAAATGCCTCGTTGGTCGGGATGCCCCGGGGAGTATTTCGGGATGTCCAGGGAGTCGAGATGCCTCGTTGGTCTGGATGCCCCGGGTGTGTGCCGGGATGCCTCGGAGTTGGGATGCCTCATTAGTCGGGATGGCCCGGGAGTGTTCGGGAGGATGAAGTAATGAACTTAATCGCATGAGCATAAATGTTTTACCTCATGTTTGCGTCTGAGTGGAAATATCATGATATGTTGTATTATTCAGATTTTATGGCACATGCAAACAAAAAAGGTATAACGTACATTCAAGTTCTATACATATCGTTTGCTATGCATGTGTATGTGATTATGCCAGATGAAGTGGTAAGCTGATTTTTTTAACTTAAAACTAGGGATTTCATTTAATGAGCTTCGGCTCATCATACTATTTTTCAGACATGTAGGAATGGACAACCTGCTATCAATGCTTGCTCGTTTTTCCCTAAGTACTATGAATGCTAGTACGTTGATATGCTTTTCCTGAGGGCGTATATAGTTTGTACATGATGTATTTCTACTATATGGGATAAAGGTTGATATGAAGGCGACGATATCTACGACATCGTTGTAAAGTTTACTTTTGTGCGGGCCGTCTTTGAAGTAAATTGTAGCATGGAGATAGGCAATCTCGACCTACCTAGATGTTTGCTCTTTGTGATTTTATGATGTATTGTCTGGACTTGTAATTCTCCCAAGTGTTGTTAATGAGGAGCAAAAGTATTTTCACAAAACTTATTCAGACTTTGACTTCCGCTGGCCATTTTAATTATAATATTAATTGGTACGTGTTACGTGTGACGTTTTGGGGCGTCACACAAAATATAGTCTATAGTTAAAAGTACACTCTCGTCCCTCAAGAACACATTTGCCACCATAAATGTTAAGTAGCTGATTACCGGATTCATTCACAAGCACACGCCGAGATCCCGCACTCCATTTGCTATGGGTTGTGGTGCGCGTCTAGATTCAACATCCTCATCACTATTGTTATGTAGAGATACCAACATCAATAAGTTGAAAGAACACAGATCAAATACTTATAACAAACTTTCAGATATAAACCTAAATCTAAATCGAGAGAGTAAAACACCCAAATCTAAACCTAAATCTAAATCGGGAGAGAAGAGCGGCCTAATCTCATAGAGGTCGTGGAGCCACGTTACAGACATCTTCCTCGATGGCTATCGACTAGACAAATGGCCGAACAAGACTCCACATTCACCCAAGATTAGTTGCAAAAATTTATACATACACCATCTCCCAAAATAGAGTGGGAGAGAAAAGAAAAGACAATCAAAGCAAAGAAAAAGAAAATCAAAGGTGAAGAAGGCTCTCAGCTTCGGAAATTGAAGCTAAGAGCCTATTAGAGAGCTTCAAAAGATGAAGAGTTTTTATACAAGTACCATTCAGGAAGTTACGTAAATAGGATTAACCGGGACCGGCGATGAAGCCTGAAGGGATGTTCATGGTAATGGCATATGACGGTTTGACAATAATTAGTGATGGCAAAGGCTAGGTGCTCATTGGGAGGAATTGGAAGAACATTGAGACTATGGGAGCACCTTTGAATTGTCATCAAACCTACAAGAAACACTAAGAGTGCGAGAGTACAAAGACCTCCGTAACTAGACTTGCAAGTGGCATGGGGATTGTTAGAGCTTCTGGCCTCACTAGTCTCAGCGAATCCGAGCTAATATTGTTGCGAGGATGTTAGGGTTGTAAGGGCAGGCGCTGGTGAGGTGCTATTTTGCCGGAATTGTTCTCGCGACAAAATATAATTCACCAAAAATTGTTTTTCGATTTTTAATGAAAGGAGATTGGGTTCTGTGGTGACTCTGGATAGGAGATATCCAGGCGTGAATAAAGAACTTGTTTGTTTCGATGAACAATGCAAAATTCAAGCTAGGGCGAGATCCAATCAGCGAGAACTTCAAACTTCATAAACAATTCAAATAGATTCGACCAACTACTGACTGGCAACATTCAAACTCCATCAATACCATATTACAGAACCACTGCAGTTGAAATGTAGATGACTGTAGCTAAGGGAAATGAAAATACAGTGCAAGTAAGTAAAGATAATTGAAAAAAAACATTTTGATTGTATGTTTGTAGGAGGGTCTTTTTCTGGTTATCTGATGGAATTTATACTGTGAGCATGATAACCGTTTTTCTAATGCCATTGGTCAGATCGGATCCAATAACCAGCGTTGATTTCATCTTTGCCATTTATTTTTATGAGTCATCTCCATTAACTGTCATCAATCTTATCTTTTCCTTCATTTTTTTGACATCTGTTGATAATCGTTTGTTTAACCTTGTCTTTGCTTTGACACCTATTCTTTGATGTCTGGTAATTGTCATTGATTTCTTCCTTGTCTTGACACCTATCCTTCCCTATAAAATAACCATCATCAATCTCTTTTCTATTCTGATATCCGTCCTTCCATGTATAATAATTGTCATCGATCTCTTCTTTGTCTTGACATCAGTTCTTTCCCGTGAGATAATCATCATCGATCTCTTTTCTATTCTGACAAATGTCCTTCTGTGTCAAACCATCACTAACCGCACATAGAACCACATGCCTCGTTTCTTATCAACAGCTTCAATGGCTTGGTCTTCTCATACCAATTTTCATCAACAATCTACGGTACGAAAACTTGGGTGGCACTTATCTCCTTTATGACTCCGATCTTTTTAATTTCAAATTCTTAAATTTCTTGCTAGGACATTTTAGTGGTTGCCAGCCTAAGTAGCACCGACACGCTGGGGAGGCGTCCGAGTCGGTGTCGGACACGCGGTCGACATGCTCGAACATGTGGTCAACATGTGTAAGAGATCTGACACGTGGTCAACGTGCCGGACATGCTGGCGACACGCATGTCCCTTCATCACCAAGAGAGATGAGGAAGAAGGTGCATATCCGGCTTCGAGGACGACACCCTCCACACCATCATCTCCTTTGCCTCCCACTTCTCCGGCGCCGAGGACAACACCCTCCACGCCATCATCTCCTTTGTCTCGCGCTTTGCCGGTGACGGAAGAGAAGGAAGAGGTGGGAGGAGCTGTGGGTCGTGCGGAGGAGAAGCGGCAGAGAGGAGGAGGCGTAGGGATAGAGAAGATGTTATTAGGGTTGAAAGTGGGCTGGGCTTTCAATGGGCTGTTTTTTTTTTATCTTGTACTTTCCTCTCTTTTTTTTTTCAAATTTGATTATTTACTTTTAATTTTTTAACTAACATATTTATTTATACATAATTATTTTTTGAAAATTTATGTGCATAATTTTTTAGGGTAAATTCATTCTAGACTTTTTATTATTATTTATTTACTTATTTGAATAAAATTTAAAAATGATAATTTATCATTGTCGCGACCTACCCCTCGAGGGCCGAACTCGGATGAGGCGGGTTTAGAGATAAGTGTTCATGAGATGGTTCATATGGCATCTTATAAAAAATGATTTTACTGAAGTGTAAATCTTTTGTTTAGCCATATGACCCATTGATCATGAACGTGGATTTTCCCTAAATCCATATCTCGCGTGACAGCGGATTGATTTTATTTTTTAGGAGTCGCCACTAGCCTAGGTCGGGGGTCGGCTAGAATACCCAACCGAAACGCGGGAATTTCGTTTCGGTTTCTACGAAAACCAGAGATCAAAGGTTCGGGGACTAGCTTACGTTAATATTTCTATTAACGCCCTTTCGGGACCGCTAAACTTAATATGGTTGTTATCTAAGTCATCATGCATTTGTTTTTTACCATTTTCATGCCAAAGTCTTAGTCCACTAGGTGATCATGCATTTTGTTTTTGTATTTTCATTTTTTGAGATTCTAAACTAATCCTATCTTAGTCTAGAAAAAGAAAGAAACAATCAATTGTAATGAAAGACTTTTTGCAAAGTAAACACTCGGAGTATTGAAAAGACGAGCTAATTCTAAGTGTGAGAAAGTAAAAAGATAAGAAGAAGAACCCGCAACTCGTCGGGTGTTTATTACAACACGAATTGAAAACCCGAGACATGATCGGGAATGAATGAATTAAGTACAAATTGAAACCGGATTGGACATCGGTTTGGAACCATCATCGAATGAGCACAAATTGAGACCGGATTGGACATCGGTCAATCACCTTGGCTTTTTCAATCTCGGATTATTCTTCCTTGGACCGCCTCTCGGATGTCGATGTTTACATCCGTAACATTCATTCATGACAAACGACATATGGAAAAACAATGGTGCAAACAAATCATTGAATTAAACACGGGCCTCGGGATCGGCCTTTGTTTTTCATGCGTTTCGATTCATCACCCATCTAATCACCTAACATTGTTTGATTAATGGTTAATGATAATGAGCTACCATTTGCATTCACAAAACGGCAACTCATATAAATTAACCCTTAAAGTCGGGTTTTAATGACCATGAATGGGCTACCCACCAAACATGCATCGGGCCTAACATTCATCTAACAAGCACATGCATTATTATAAAATGAGCATGCATTCAAGCCCATGGGCCTTGTTTCGAAATCAATCCAACAATGAGAAATGGGCTTTATAAAAAAAACCACTTATTCAATTAATACCTAATTCGGATTGAATCTGTTCAAGTATGGTTAACTATCCTAATGACGTCCGAATGAAGTGATTTAGGTGTCATTAGAAAGCTTATGACATGAGGAACAAAAGTCAAGAAGACCATTTTTCCTAAATCCTAGCCAATTTTCCTGAAAATATCGAATTAAATCTCAGTGACATGCTGGACTTGGTTAAGTTATGAATTTCAAAATAATGGCGGGAAAAATAACAAACCTTATCAAAACAGCGCGAAACTTTTTGTGCGGTTAGGATTCCCCATCTGCAACAACTTTCATGTTTTGAGTTTTTGCTAAAAAGCCCTCCAAATTTTTATAAAATTCAATTTTCGCGAGGGACTCAATTGCAAATACAGTTTTAACCTGAAAAGACCTTTCATGAGATTTTAAGCAAATTAGCCCTTCAAAAATTGCTATTAGGTCCTCAAAATCTCCAGTTAGTATATTGAGACTCCAATGAACAACTTTGAAGTTTTGAATTTTTGTAAAAAAGGGCTCTAACTTCATCAAATTCGGAGAAACACTTTGTGAACTCCAAAGGAACAAAAATCAGATCTGGACACAGAACTGATCAAATCATGAGAATTCCTTTTGAAAATTCAAATGATCTTCGATTTTGATGAAATTAGTATCAATAGAAAGATCTCGATCTCAGGAAGAACTTTCGTGAAGAAAATGTTTTCATATCTCAAACGCACGAATTTATGAAGACCGAAGAACACATGAAGGTCGAACTGAAACCAGCTTGTCACCAGATTATGTGCAGATGACGTGGCAAATCGTACTAGGATAATGTGCTCAGAATTTTATGAAACTTTTACAGTGAATAGATCAAGATGTGTTTTACAACTTTCATGAAGGAAGTTTTTCCAGAAAATGATCGTAGAAAATCATAAAATTCATCGAACAGCACAACGTCAGTCAGGAATGCATCAGAACAGACTTAAACAGACAATTACAGATTCTGATCCTGACGTCTAACAGTGTTTTGACATAGCAAATGAAGTCCGATCGAGGCATATGATATACCAAATCGAAGCTTAAGACGAGTTCTACGACTCTCTATTTCATCATTTCATCAGATTTTGATGTTAACGAACTCGAATCAGCATCTCAAGCAATCAGGTTTTTCTGGACACGAATTTGCAGAGTTGCGTTTAAGCGTTCTTACCTTGTCTCACGGTGATCCAATGCTCAAGCGAGCGATCCGGCCTCCGTATTCTGATCTGGAATGACACGGAGAAATCTCGGAAAGCTCGGCCAACCTACGGCAATGGATTACACAAAATGATGTGAGAATGAGTTCGTTTTCTCACAAATGGACTAATCAGCGAAAATCAAGTTTAAAATGCGATCCGGTGGTCGTTTGATGCGAGGCCGGACACCACAGCGACTTGAGGACACCGAGGATGATAGTCGGTTTCTTGGAATCGCCGGAGAAGGTCGCAGGAGAGCCGGTTCAGCCGGTTGAACCGGCTGGACAAATCACCGGCAAGATTGCCGGTGATTCTGCCGAGGAGGAGATCAGGCCGGAACAGTGAGTTCCGGCCACCAGCGAGGGTTGCTGATCTTGCGATCAGCTTCGAGCCGCCGTGGGGGACGCCAGTGTGGCGGCGGCTCGCCGGAAAGCAGCCGGCAAGGGCCGGAAAAGCTGCTGCCGTGAGAGAGAGAGCTTGAGAGAGAGAGATGAACGTGAGAGGGGAAGAGAGGGATGAACGTGAGAGGGAGAGAGAGGGAGAGAGAGAGAGAGAGAGGAGAGAGAAAACCAGATCTGAAATGAAACCCCCCCTCTTGATTTTTGGAGGGAAAAACACTAAATACCTCCCCCAACTTTGAATTTTAGCCCTTAGATTGATCAAATGGTCCAAAATGAGTCCTTAATGATTAAGAATACTCCTTAATAGCTAAGGATTGGTGACATGGCATCATGAATGGACATGATCAATTCTAGATGAATGGCCATGATTGATTTGCTAATCCCCTAATTAATTTGTTTAATCTTTGAAAAAGGGCATTTTTGTCATTCTCAATTAAGGGCATTTTTGTCATTTTTGATTAAGGGCATTTTTGTCATTTTTGCACTCAAGAGGATGTGATTGATCTTGGTTGATCCGACCGGATTATCGATCATCAAAATTTTCGATCGGAAAATGACTAGTCCGATCGGATTAGTTCAATTTGAATTAAACCAATTTGAGTCAATTAGCTCTGAATTTGGGTAATTGCATGACCGAGCTAGACTAACAAGTTTAATTGAAGTCTAATTAACCAAATTGAGTCCCAATTCATCAAATTGAATATTAGTCTAGAGTGGGTCAAGTTGAATTGCACTAATTAGACCAATTACTCATAGACTTCCTAATCATTGGATCACTAAATTGATCAAATTGACCCAAATTCATCTGATTCTTCCAAAATTGATTTTGAATTTGGATTTCATATAAGAAATTAGGCTCATTCGTGTCTCAATTGCGCACATCATGAAGAATCGATCAAAATCACTGATTAGGGCTAAAATTGGGGATTTTTGTGTTTGGCTTGGAATTACAAAATTGATTCAAAAATTGGATATAAAATGACCTCTAGATCAAATGTCATGAAGAAAACTAATCTAAAAAACGACTAGAAATGAAGTAATTTCATTTTTGGCCGATTTGAATCAGTTTTCGCAATTTGGGGAAAAGTTGATTCTAAATCGATTTTTGCAAAATTTCTAATGCCAAAGGCAAATTGAATGTAAAATAGGATGATTTTTGGATTTTTGAATTTTTTCAAATTTTTTGGTCAAAGGTTTGACCAAAAGTCAAACCCTAGTTGACTTTTCACTAGGAGCTTGATTTTATGATCGAATCTTTGAATTTTTCTAAAATTTCAACTTCTAAAGTGAAATTGGACTTGAAAGGAATCTTTTTATGTGAAAAGCCCCAATTTGACCTGGGGTTGACTTTTGGTCAAAGGGTTGACCAAAAAGTCAACGCCAAAGTCAACCATTTGACTTTTCGGGTTTTTGTATGAAATGAATATAAAATCGCTTATAAAAGCTAAGCCAACAGACAGAATTAAAAAACAACACTTTTTGCTCAAGAAACAGGCTCCGTTGCGATCGGAAACCATAATCTTGAATTTTTTATTTTTAATGACGCATCGGCTAAAATTAGGTGTCAACAATCATGTATATATAAAAATATGTATTTAATATATAACGTGTCTTAAGGTGTCAGAATTCTCTATTTTTTTAGAAATGATGTGTCGCGTGTCATGTCGTGTAGTGTTATGTCGCGTCGCGTGTCGGTGCTACTTAGTTGTCATCTATATGCTGTCGTAATCTTAACAATCAACTTTTATGGGTCACGTCACCCTTCAACACTCCTTATGTATTTTATCCTAGTCACTTTGTATGTCCCCTAATTTAATTTTATTTTTACTATTGACGACCTAATTAATTTTTGGTGTCAACAGGTGTAGCGAGAAGCAGCAAGACATTGGCAATGGCCGGTGTAGCGAGAAGCAGCAAGACATTGGCAATGGCCCGTCACGATGGTGGCGTGGACGCGAGGATGGTGGCCGTGCATGAGAAGGTGCTTCTCCTTTTTGTGTTGTGTATTCTTTTTCTATAAAGTCCAACCCATAATCTAAAGAGACAATTGCTTAGGAGTGATCATGATATCAGGGTAGAATATCGGAAATTGGAGAACCATTTTGGTTCTAAGTTCCAATGCTCCCTGGTCCGGTTCTCAGGAGCCAGGAACCGAGAATCGGATTGAGAAAAAAAATGAGGGTATGCATTTGATAAGACCATTAACTAACTTGTGGTCAAAATTTGCCAGTGAAGCGTACGAGAAATAATGCTCTTGAGCAACAGAAAGTCTGGCTCAACAAAGCCAATCTTTGTCGTGAAATGAAATAAGCTAATGTACTTGTACAGCTAGGGAAATCCAACGAGGTGTTATAGCTACTGTTGTATATTCACATAAGTGAAAGGTGCCGAATAAATCTGAGTTTTTCCCCCATTTTTTTTCTTTAGTAACGAAATATGCTAAATCATCTATCATCCAAAGATAATTAAAAAGTACAAGAAAGACGAAGACATAGATGTGTTCCTCAGAAGATCTTGTGCGGCTCCGGAATATTTTGCAAACAATAAATCATAATGAAATACAAAAAAATATTGGATTATATCACGAAAACCCCAAATGGGTACACCTGTGACAAATTTACCCCAAACTAATTTTTCGATCATAAAAAATTCGAAACTGGCATACCTGTGACAAATTTACTAAAAACTAATTTTTTGACCATAAAATATCATAAATTAATATATTTGTGACAAATTTATCCTCCGTTAGTTTTCGCTAAATTGGATTAATACCTTGAAAAACCACAAATCGTTACAACTCCAAATTGGTACACCTGTCAACTGCTACGTATAATTTAATTCAGCAATTTGATAGTAAAATTTAATGAAAACTAATCAAGGGAATTTAATGGCTACAGCATAGCTGTGAAGCAAGTACCAACAAAACCATTTGAACTCCTTCGGATAATTGGTGATGTCGAAAGTGAAGACATGGATGAATACATAGTCTAATATTGATTTCAAATGGTCTAAGATTTAAATCTCTGTATTAGCTAAATATCTTTAATTGATATTTTCAAATGAGGATTTTGTATCACCGAAAAATTAGGGATAATTACCAAAAAATTTGTAAATCAATTGCAATTATGCTAATTCAGTTCTAAACCCTTTTTTTTTTTTTTACAATTGAGTCCTATACCTTTTACATTCATGTCAATTTAGTCCATTCAGCCATTTTTTAGCTGACCAGCACTAATGTGGACGCCGACCGTTCCATATGACACGGCTTGTGTGGATGATGATAATTTTTAATAATATTTTAATATTTTTGAATTATTATTTATTTTTATTTTCTTTCTTTTTCTTTTATTTTCTTTTCTTTTTCATCTGGCAAGAGCGAGCCTCGCCATTACTGTCCAACCTTCGTCATTGTCACCGTACAACAGCTCATGTAGTTGAGCGATGAAGAGAGTTGCAACAATAGCAACTGTGGGAGTAACAAATTGAGCTGGCCCTCGAGCGCCACTAGGGGCGAGCGAGGCCTGCCCTTGCCTTTGGCGACCGACTAGAGGAAAAAGGAAGAAAAAAAGAAAGAGCAAAGAAAACAAAAAAAGGAAAAGAAAAGAAAAAATAAACAAAAAACTCGAAAAGGTATCAAAATACTAATAAATATTGCTCATGTCAGCGTTGACTACACCTCTTAGGACAGCCAGTGTCCACATTAGAGCCGGCCGGCTAAAATTTTCCAAATGGACTGAATTGGTACAAATGCAAATTGTTTAGGACTCAATTAGCAAAAAAAAAATATTTATGACCGAATTTGCATAATTACAATAAATTTATGATTTTTTTGGTAATTTTTCTGAAAAATTGTCTAGAATTGATGTACAGATGCCGATGCGAGCATGTAAAAGGCTAAGACGTGTTTGGGTCCTGAAAGAAGACCTAGAAGGATTTTTTTCTCTACTTTGGTGTGTTTGGTTTCAAAAGAGCATTTGTAATCCATTTTGCCAATCTACGAAGTTAAGGATGAGGAGCTGTTTCGGCTTTAAACTTCATTTGGGGAAAAGATGACATATCCATTTTTACAAATAAATGATAACCAATCAAATGAAATTCATATTTTTTTTAATTCCATATTTGACGGCTAAATATAGAATTAAAAATCCTCCACCTTTATGTTCACGTATGTATCTCTTTCTATCTATTTCTTCAAGCAAAACAATTGACCAATAATTATCATCGACTTTAGTTTGCAAGATTTGTTTGCTTTCGGAAGGAATTTGTAATGGGGGAAGATGTTGTATCCTTTTCTTTAATACTTTCATTTTTCTTGGATGCTCCTTTTTCCATGGAGGCGGATTCTATTTCAAGAGTTTTTGTAAGGTATGATGAATTTAGAGATTTTTGTGTCGAATCTCTAAGATAATTGAAGGGAGTACTTTTCATTTTCACCATCTCGGGATCATTGTTCATTCGGGCAGAAATGCTCTCTCCAGGTGCACACGAAGGCACTGTTCACCCGATCTGCTGCTTCTGATTCCGGCTGTCTCAGGCGGCCATTGGAGCTGATTTTTGGAGACTAGGCACTCTGAACCCTCCTCTCAGTCCTCTCCAACGGGCTCTCCTTATCTCCAAGTGTAGAGGGCGAATCTGCAGATCCAATCAATCTCCACTTGCGTCTCTTCCGTTTGGTTCTGACCTTGCTGTGTCTTCGTTATTTTGGGCTGCTCCTTCGGAGGACGCCCACCCTTTTGGAAGGTATACTTTGTTCGATCTCCCCTCTACTGTGGTAAGCCAGGATTTGGTGGTTGGTGGACGTATTTATGCTGGGTTTCTGCTGCTGTACTGTAGTTAAACCTGGTCTGGGTATATGCTGCGATAGTGGTTTGACTGATTGGTGGACCTATTCGGGTAGCTGATAATCTGACCCTATGGAACTGGAACCTATGATCCCCTCTCCTGGCCTTTGCCTTGCTGTTGAGGCTCAATCGCTGGTAGGTGGAAATGTGGTATCCTTTATTGCCGCTGAGGTTGAAGGTAATTCCATCCCTTACAGGAACGATCCCCCCTGGTCTCAGGCTTAACCAGAAGGGGCAATGCTAGTCGTAGTAGAAGTAGGGGTCGATCTAAAAGTCGGCGCAACTCCCTTAGACATGTCCACATTGCAGGTCCTTCAAGCGGTTCTGATCCCAGGCCAAATGCAGAAGTTAATAAGGTGCGACAGAGCACTAGTCGTCAACCTATTCCTGCACCGGCGACCAGAACATGGGCTAATGTGGCCAGGGTCTTAACCAAAGGTTACAACCTAGCATATATTCCACCAATGGTGGAGAATTGTGAAGTCATTGTTGACATAACACCTGAGGTAGTTGCCGATGAGAGTCCACGATGGCTGGAATGTATAATCGGTCACTATATTAGGAAGAAAGTTTCATTCAAGCTAACTGAAGAGGCTATAAAAAAGTCCTGGGATGACCAAGTTGTTGATGTAAAACTACATGAGAATGGTTTCTACTTCTTTCGAGTACCAAATGCTGAGTTTCGCAGGAAGATCATAGACATGGACCAGTCTCCATATTCAACAGCACTATGATGCTTCAACAATGACATCCTAAATTAAAACTCAAGAAGGGTAAGCTTGATTCTCTTCCGATCTGGGTTAGGCTAAGGGATATTCCTTTCTCCCTTTGGTCTCCCGCGGGTATTGGCCGTATAGCTAATGCCATTGGAAAACCGCTTTATGTGGACGCGCAAACTGAATAGATGACTCGAATATCCTTTGCGCGTGTCTATATAGAGATTAAAGCCTCTAGTCCTCGAGTGGACAATGTAAAGTTTAGGTGGGATAGGGAAGTGAACCTCATCAGTATTGAATATGAATGGAAACCTTTGGCGTGCCCCTCTTGTGGTATTTTTGGCCACAAATCGGGAACCAGGGGATTTGATTGTGTTCCTAAACAACCTGAACCTTGAATTGAGTCCATTTCTTGACCTCAAGCAGCTGATTGTTGGACTTAGGTCAGTCGGAAAAAAGGTAATCCTCCCCCTGATATGCCTACAAACCAGCTGCAGCCTACTCTAGCCCTTCCACTCGCTCGTAACTTGGGCGAAGATGTACCTCTGCCCACTGATATTGCTTCAGCTGCTGAACCTGCCATAGTAGGAACACATCTGACCAGTATGAAAGATCCAGAGGCAGGTCCTTGCTCTTCCCCTACCCCATGTCCAGCAGGCTCTCTGGACCAGCAGATTATAGACTCTTCATTAAACTCCCTATCATCCACTGCCTTTTGAACTCCAGCGGACAGACCTAATGCTGCAGACGAAACAAGGGAAATCGAATAAGCTTGTGCTTCCCCTCCCAACACTCGGTCGCACGCCATGGCTTCTTGTGCCAATGAAGAGGTCACTAATGCCTCCCATGTAGTAATGACTAACTCATTATGCCCCAAGGCTTCTGGTCCTTCTTCCTCGAAAAAGAAATCTAAGAGGAAGAGGCCAAGGACTTCTC
The DNA here is from genome assembly GCA_031216285.1 of Syzygium syzygioides. Lineage (NCBI taxonomy): Eukaryota > Viridiplantae > Streptophyta > Magnoliopsida > Myrtales > Myrtaceae > Syzygium > Syzygium syzygioides. The sequence goes on along the minus strand of CM062245.1, from coordinate 14,573,683 downwards.
AAAAGTAATTTCTGCGCATATAGCTATGTTTTTTGGTATATGGAATATCCGGGGCCTAGTTGATCTCCTTAGACAAGCTGAAATTCGGGCCTTTATTAGGACTAATAAGCTCTCTTGTATTAGAATCGTTGAAACTAAAGCCAAAGCCTCCCTTTTTGCTGATATATCTAGAGGCTTAAGTGATAATTGGCGGTGGATTTCCAACTATGATTTCTCTTCCCTTGGCAGAATATGGTTCGGATGGGAGGACCCGAATGAGTTAGAGATGAGTATAATCTACTCTTTTGGGCAATTGATTCACATGCAGCTCACCTTACTGAATATGCATAAATCCTGTCTTCTCACTGTTGTATATGGGGAACACACTTTTGTACTTTGGCGACTGTTATGGACTGACCTCATTTGGCTCTCTTCATGTGACTTACCATGGATTGTTGCTGGAGATTTCAATACCACTAAAGACCCGTAGGATAGATTGGGTAGCACAATCCCGTGGATCCCGGTCTTCAACAAATTCGGCGACTGCCTTAACCAAGCGGGACTCGAGGACCTCCGGTATGTGGGCTGTAGATTTACTTGGTCTCACTCCTCTAGGGCTAATCGGAAACTACGTAAGATTGATCGGGTTCTCGCTAATAACCTGTGGAATCAACATTTCTCCTTTTCGGAAGCCTCCTTCCTTGCGCTAGGTATTTCTGATCACTCTCCCATGGTGATTAAAATCCTTCGGCCACAAAGTTCCAAGAAACCTTTTAAGTTTTTCAACTTTTGGACTTCACACCCTAATTTCTTGGAACTGGTCGCTCAAGCCTGGGATACTCAGATAACAGGAACTCACATGTACATGGTTTGTTGCAAACTAAGACTACTTAAAGCTAAGCTGAAACACTTGAACATGAATTCCTTCTCATCTATTTCTGCAAGGACAGAACAGGCCAGAGCTGATCTGTATGCTGTTCAGACAGCACTGGAACTTCATCCATTCAACCAAAGCTTGCTTGATAGGGAAATGGAGCACCTACGATCATTCTCTTTTCTGAGACTACAAGAGGAATCCTTCTTTAGACAGAAATCCAAGATTCGTTGGCTTAAAGAAGGAGACATGAACACCAAATTCTTTCACCATTTTGTCAACAAAAGGCGTTTACATAATCGTATTCTCTCAATATCCACAAGTGATGGTGTTTTACTAATTGACCCTCTTGCAGTCAGGAATCACATTGTCAGCCACTATCAGGAGCTACTCAATGGTAATTCTGCTTCTTCTCAGGCATCTGTCGGTGAGATAGGTGACTTCTTAGGCCGGGTTCTGGATGATAACCAGAGGATCTACCTAGCACAACCGGTTTCTGATGAGGAAATTTAGGCTACTCTTTTTTCACTGGCTAGGGGCAAAGCCCCAGGGTTGGATGGCCACAATGTCGACTTCTTCAAAACCTCCTGGGAGATCATTGGACCTTCCATTCTCAAGGCGGTAAGAGAATTCTTTGAAACTGGATGTATGCTTAAAGAGATAAATACCACCATCCTTACCCTTGTGCCAAAGTCTCCTAATGCCTCGGCAATGTCTGACTTTCGCCCCATCGCATGTTGTAACAACCTATATAAATGCATTTCTAAAATCTTTGCCAGACGTATTGCATATATCTTACCATCACTGATTAGTCCGTCCCAAACGGCATTCGTTAAAGGACGCAGAATTAGTGACAACATCATGATTGCCCAAGAGTTATTCGTGGACTTCCATCACGAGGCTTACCTCCCTAAATGTGCCATCAAAGTGGATTTTCAAAAGGCCTTTGACATAGTTGACTGGAGATTCATTGAAATGACACTCAAGGCCTTCAAATTCCCTGATTTTTTCATTAAGATGATTATGGCTTGTGTTTCTATAGCTAGATTCTCGGTTTCAATCAACGGGGAATTACATGGTTTCTTTGCTAGTTGTCGAGGTATTCGACAAGGTGATCCGCTTTCGCCGTATCTTTTTATTCTAATTATGGAAGTTCTATCTGGAATTCTAAAGAGAAAAACTGATACTCCGGAGTTTCATTGGTTCTGGCGTTACAAAAAAACACGCATCTCACATCTCTTCTTTGCGGATGATGTGCTCCTATTCTTTGAAGCTCACCTGAGGTCGGTTGAAATAATCAAGGAATCTCTTGACTTATTTTCCAGTTGGTCTGGCCTTAGCCCGAACAGAAGTAAAAGCCACTTGTTCCTCTTGGGAGGGACTTCGGTAATGCAAGCCCAATTACTTCAATGTCTTGGCTTCCAACAAGGCTCACTCCCTTTTCGATATTTAGGAGTGCCCATCATCTCATCTAGAATGCGTAAAGAGGACTGTAAAATTCTAATTGATTCTATAACGGCTCGGGCCTGCTCATGGACACAACGATTCCTGTCCTTTGTGGGGAGGTTGCAACTCATCAAATTTGTCCTACACTCCATCCAGGTGTATTGGGCTACCATTTTCTCTCTTTCAAAAGCTGTCTTGTACATAATTGAGACCATATTGAGGCAATTTTTATGGAAAGGCCCTGACCTAGGCATCGGGGGAGCTAAGGTAGCGTGGACTAATGTATGTTTACCTAAAGATGAAGGAGTTTTTGGAATACGACGACTGGTTGAATATAATAGAGCTATGACTCACAAACACATATGACTCCTCTTCACTGATAAGGAATCCATGTGGTCCAAATGGATACACTCAATTTACTTAAAAAAAAAATCAAACTTTTGGATTGTATCCAAGCCGACTTTTTGCTCTTGGACCTGGAAGAAAATTCTTGCTTTGAGGCTTTTTGCTCGAACACTTTTTCGATGGAAGATTAGAAACGGTCACTCTGTCTCTCTCTGGTTTGACTGGTGGCACAACAAAGGCCCTCTATATCTCAACTTTAGTAATGTTGAAATATACCAGTCGCGGATCCCACGAGATGCTTTGATTCGGAAGTTCTACGATCATACGTGGCAAGCCTCAAACACACTCGACACTATTTTGAGCTGGACAGATCCCTCTCCTATCTTTGACGACAATACTCTGGACAGACTGACATGGACTCCACATCCCTCAGCCTCCTTTTCAGTAGCGTCTGCTTGGAATCAAATCAGAAGAAAAGGAAATTTAGTCCCTTAGCACTCATTTATCTGGGATCATCATATTGCACCCAGACACGCCTTTCTATTGTGGCTAGTCACACTCAACTGGCTCACTTCCCAGGTACTCCTCTTGCAAACCCGAAGGATCGACACTACTTTATGTGCCTTTTGTGGTATTAGACCGGACTCGGTCAATCACCTCTTTTTTGAGTGCCCTTCTACTAGTAGGCTGGCCTCCTTCTGGGCAACCAAATGCAACCTTCCATGGCGTAATCGACCTTGGCTAGAACTTATTTTCTGGGCTATGAAGGTCTACGGTGGTGACTCTTTCGCACATCGCCTCTCCCGATTTTCCTTTGGGGCACTAATTCATATTATGTGGACTGAGAGGAACAACGCCATCTTCAGGAACAAGAGTTTCTACATCCCGAGTATGTGCAAGCATCTTATCAAAGTTGTGAAAGATAAAGCCATATCCATTGGGAGAGTTTATGATACACCTAGGAACCGTATTTTACAAAGGAAATGGGAGCTTCCACCCTCAATCTTTGAAGTGACTCGGATGGCCCCTAATTTAGGGTGCGCATGATAATGTGCCAAACAGTGTTTGATTCTGTTCTTTTGTTCCCAGAATCAATTTGAGAACAGAAATGCGTTTGTTTAATTTTTTGATTCTGGGCACATTTTTGCAAAAAATTGTTCCCAGAATCACTTTCGGAATAGAATCAAGAATAAAAAAATAGTAGCTTCTTGATTCTCGGAACAAAAAAAAGAATAAAAAACAACAACAAAAGAATCAAAAACAACAACTTCGTTTTCTTCTCCTGCCTAGAACTCATTTTACTCGTGGAGTTCACGGCTGCTGCTCCGTCACCGAGGCTGCTCCTTCATCGATGAGGCTGCTCCTTCTCGTTCGAGGTGAGTTCTTGGTGATGAGTTGCAACTATGGAGGGACGCTGTCGAGGCGGTGGCCCTCGGGCAGCCTTTGCCGATCTGGGCAAGGGCTCGCGCGGCGGCGCTCACTTGAGAGAGCCGTCGCCGACCTGGGCGAGGGCGGCGCTCGCTCAAGCCTCGGCCGTCGCAAAGATGGGCGAGCGCGGAGGCGCTCACTCGCGCGATCCCTTGTCCAGATTGGCGATGGTTGCTTGAGCGCTGCCGCCGTTGCAGATCTGGGCAAGGGCTCACTTGAGCGAGTTCCGCCGCGCTCGCCCATCTTGGCGACTGCCGATCTGGGCGCGGCGGCACTCACTCGCGCGAGGCCTTGCCCAGATTGGCGACGGTTGCTTGAGCGTTGTCGCCGTTGCAGATCTGGGCAAGGGCTTGCTTGAGCGAGTTCCGCCGCGCTCGCCCATCTTGGCGACTGCCGATTTGGGTGAGGGCTCGCTTGCGAGCCAACACTATCCTCACCTGCGAGCCAACACTATCCTCACCTGCGTTAGCCTCTCTCGGTCACATCTCAACCATTTTGTTCCTTTCTGTGAACTCTAATCCCTCCACCAAATTGGTGAGAACACCATCATCTCCCTGCCTCTGCTTATTTTGCGTGGCTCTGAATCTCCGCAAATTCATTGTGCGGCCTCAAATTCCCATTTTTTGACGCCTGCCCACTTCACGTTTGTGTGTTGTAATTGTGGGTTTCCCTCAAAACCTGAACTTTCCTCATGGACTGCACAATTGGTTCCATTCCCAGATTTTTCTTTTTCTAACTTGTGAGGTTATTTCATGCAACTATGGTGATATGGTATTGGTCATTGGTGCTATTTATCTTGTGTTACTTTTCACAGTGGCAATTCTTTTTGCGTTGGGGGTGGTGATTTTCATTTGTTAAATGGTTCTGCTGTTTTTCTTTATCAGATTGCACGGGCTGATTGGTGATTAATCAAGTTGAGTAGAAGTTTGTTTCGCCTGGATTTAGCTCCACGCTTCTGCCGATTGCTTTCTGTAATTTGTCCAAGTTGATTCACAAAGGTAAAATCCTCACCCGTTATTGAAATGCTTTCTCTCTTCATTGTTCTAGTTTTGATTATTATCAGTTGGAGATTCATGGAGCCATTTGTTGGGCGTTATGCTCTTTACTTAGTTGAAACAAACAGCTTTCCTTTAGGAACTTTAGCCCACGCCTTTAGTAGTAGCCTCAGCTTAGTGGTAATATGGATTCTTGCAATTGTTATTATTGTGACTTTCGTGAAAAGATGAACATATGCACACAAGTATGTCATACTTTATAATATGGATTCTCTGTTCTTGTTCTTGTTCTTGTTCTTCTACAGTTGATGAACAGCGAATTCGTTTGATCCATTGGTTTCTGTTTCTGTTTTGGGTTTCCTCTGCTCTTTCTTTTCTGTACAAGAAGTATGTCGAATCGCTCTAAGAAACAAAGTGGTTCAAGCTTTTTTCTTGTTTGACTTGGACTGATTGAGATTCTTCGGATTAAGTGAATCGAGTGTATCTTCGGATAAAGCGAATTGAGTGTATCTTTTCCCCACCCTTTGAATATCAGAATCATGGGATTCGCAGATTGATCTTTACTGGTTTGCGTCTGTTGCGGATTGAGTTCGCCTGACTGTTTGGGACTTATTATTTGTGTTTTCACTTAATTCCAAGAACAGTTCAGGTCAAAACTTTTCTGGGGACAGTTTGGAGAAGCAACTTCTCTGCTTTGGCCTTTATAGGTTGAGGACTTGAAGTTTTATTTAATATTAACTTGGAGCTCCTACCTGTATAGATAACTGCAGATTCAGTACACCAAAAGAAAGAAAGAGCATAAAAACTTAGGCAATTCCTTGTGATTCTTACCGTGGCTACTTTTAGGCTGGGCAGGGGAGAGTAGAGGATGATACTTCTTATGTTTTTGTTCCGGGTCCTCTCTTCTGCTTTTCCTTTGTTCACAGTCCCAACAACTGTTGATTTCTTCCAGATATCGTCAGCATTCAAGTCCTTAGTACCCAATGGCTCAAGTCCAATAGCAGCATAAGAAATGCTCTTAAGAATTAAGATTTGAGTCTCAGGTTTACATGGGACATCCACTACAACTGATAAATGTTTTAAAATACATTGGGTAGCTTGTATTTTACTCTTTTGGCCAATGAGTTTTGTCTGCTAAATTCTTTTTTCTTTAGTGTAAATTGGGCCTTCAGCAGGTTCTCTTTCATTCTCAGAAGAACAATATAGATGCTTCTTCTCTTGACATTGGTCGCGTGTATTGCTTGTAACTTCTACATGCCTATGTTATTGATTTAATGCATGACTCATATGATTCTCAACCTATCAAGGTTACATGGCATCTCAGAAAGAGACATTTAATGCAAAGTGGACCGAGCCTTTAACCAACATGTTTGTAAGTTTGTTGGTTGAGGAGGTCAAAAAGGGAAATCGCACCTCTTGTACTTACAACAAAGCTGGGTGGAATAATATACGGGCTGAATTCATCAAACAGTCAGGATATCAATATACCCTACTTCAGTTGAAGAACAAGGTGAACAAACTGAGAAAGCAGTATAGTAGTTTTAAGAAGCTTATTTCGCAATCCGGATTTGGCTGGGATAATGTGAACAAAACTGTAGTTGTCGATGATCCAAGTATTTGGGAATCTCATATCAAGGTATCTTTTAACTTTTGATTATTTTGATGTCATTGTAGATGTAAGTTTTAGAATGTTTGATTATGTTATTGACATGTCATTATTCTGAAAATTGCAGGATAATAGTGAATGGAGAAAATTCAAGAAGGATGGATTTCCTCAGTATCCTGAGCTGTGTATTGTATTTGGTGGTACATATGCTACTGGGGATCATGCCATAGGAAATGCCGAAGATTTGACGGTGTCTGAGGAAGGGGACAATGGTGATGGCGATGCAAACGGTGATCCAGAGGACTTAAGTGATTACCACATTGATGAGACAGTGTTTACATCCAGCAATAGTGCTGATCCAGTTCATGAAAAGCACAAATTTGATAGGACTCCAAATGCCAAGAGGAGAAGAAACAATACCTCAGTTTCCATTGTTGACACTTGCAAAGCTATACAGGAACTGATCAAAACTAAGACAAGTCAATCTGTTAGTGGCTCTACCACCTCACGGGTCACACAACCACCTGTGGACCCCTTCTCTGTATCCGCTGTTATTGATGCCCTGCTTAGTATTCCTGACTTGGGACCAGATCTATACAGCAAAGCAGTGGAACGAGCATGTGTTAGTGCCACATGGAGGGAGGCTTTTATCAAAACCCCAGCTGAATGGAAAAATGCACTTCTTCAGTCTCTTTAGTAGATGTTGGGAAATGTTATGTGGATTGCATGGGGTTTTATTTGATTGTATGACTTATGTTAGTACTTGGTATTTGATTTTTAGAGATATTGATATGGAGACTCTTGTACTTTTGTGGTGTCATGGGTACAACAAACTGCTTGGCTACTATTTATATATTTGGTTTGCTATCATTCTACGACTTATGTTATTGGTTGTCATTGAATTTTTTTTAATTTACATTGTATTTGTGTGATGATATACGTACTATGGAAGGGGGATCGCATAGTGTGTCTAATGGGCGAGTAGATCCGGATGAACAATTCTTGGATGATGATGATATTCACATATTGATAGGATGGTTATGCATAATTGCGGAGGACATATCCATGTATATGAGAGAACCTATTAGGGACAGCAAACTATGAGGAGCTGAATGGATAAGGGAGATTGTTTATGGACATTCGGATAGAATATATGAAGCCTTCAGGATGGAGAGACATGTTTTTATGAACCTATGTGAATTAATGAGGGAAAAAGGTTGGTTGACAGATAGTCGGTTTATTAGGATAGATGAACAAGTTGGGATCTTCTTATTCATGGTTTGTCACAATAGCTCCAATAGAGATTTATGTGAGAGATTCCAACATTCAGGACAAACAATTAGCAAGTATTTCAAAATAGTGTTGAAAGCAATTATCAAACTGTCAAAGGAGGTTATCAAACCACCGTCCTTTGATGTTGTCCCACAAGAAATTCTTGTGAATCCTAATCTCGAACGATACTTCAAGGTATGATTTTTATTTTTAGAGTTTACACTATCAAATACATGTAGTTGATAATCTTGTATAACATTAGATTTTCATAAATGTACAGGGCTGTGTAGGTGCAATTGATGGCACCCATATCAATGCTTCTATCCCTGTGTCTCAGCAGGTTGCATTTAGAGGCAGAAAAGGGAATACCACCCAGAATGTGATGTGTGTTTGTTCATTTGATATGAAGTTCACTTTTGTGTATTCTGGGTGGAAAGGATCTGCCAACGATTGTCGGGTGCTTTCGGCAGCACTCGAGACTCCTCGACTGCAATTTCCTCGACCACCACTAGGTATTTGCTTTGTCTATAAGAAGAAACTTTATTTATGATTGTATTATGGTTGCATATCATAACAAATTTATATATACCATGTTATAGGCAAATACTACGTGGTAGATTCTGGTTATGCATCACTTCCGGGATTTTTAACTCCGTTTAAAGGTGAACGGTATCATTTGAACGATTATAGGGGGCGTCAGAGACGGCCAACAACAGCAAGAGAATTGTTTAACTATAGGCACTCTTCACTAAGGAATGTCATTGAGAGGTCATTTGGGGCATTAAAGAACCGCTTCACCATTTTGAGACATATGCCTCCATTTACAATTAAAAAGCAAGCACTTATTGTAATTGCATGTTGTGCTCTCCATAATTACATTCGTGATCAAGACAGGATGGACAAAAACTTTTCCCATTATGGAGATCCGGAGTATCCATTTGGAGCTACAGAAGTGGAGGTTATAGATGATACATCACATGAGCAAGCAGCTGAGATAAACATGCTTAGGAAAAGCATTGCAAATAAAATGGCAAGGGATAACAATATGCCCGAGATTCCATGATATTGTATTTCCGACTTTTGTAATATTGTTTTTAAATACTATATGACGACGGGAGAGGATCCTTATGTGTTTTGATTTTTTGTGTGCCTCTCTTGTTTGTTGACTATTTTAAGTATGATCCTTAGGCTGTACACTTTATGCATGAATTGATGAATTTCAATAGCGTTTCTTTTATATATAGTGATATGTTTATACATATCACCTACGCAGAACAACTTTAGGTTGTACACTTATGCACGAAGTTGAATCTCTACACCACAACTGTCGTATTTCGCCAAGCAAGCTGCACCTCAAGCTTCCTTTTGTGCGGCTGAGTGCTTGCGTTACTTAGAGGTTTTCTTTTCAAAGCATCAAATCAACTTGACCTCCCTAAGAAAGGCTGGACTATTGCCACCCCCATTTTGGATGAAACCACCTTTTTATATAAAGTGACAGTTTCACTTTTATGCCATTGATACTCAGTTAAATATTAATAACGTTATTAAAATTCACTTACTTTCCATTCAAAGTTAAGGGTCGAAATGACCTCAGAATGTTCTTTCCTTGATTATTGACCATTCTAAGTCCTGTACAAAAAGTGTGAATCCATAAAACAATTGGAGTTTTTTGTTTAAACCAAGGAGCCCGATTTCATTCATAGACAATTCTCAAACATTATTAAAATTCACTTAAAACAAAAACGTGTGGTTCCATCTAAAATGGGGGTAGAAGTAGCCCCACCCTCTAAGAATTGATAGAAGGGAATTTTTGGCAAATTGACTTTGCTAGCATCATGGTCCTGATTTTTCTTTTCTCATTTCTTTTCTATACACTGCGAAGATTCTATTTCTCAAGAATTTATGCTACTTTGTGTTGATGGACACTTTGACTTGATGAGGACATCACCATGTATATACTTGGTATATTCATATCATCATGTTCACCATGCTTCCTTCACTTACAAGAAAAAAATAATTGGTAAGTGCTCCATGAGAATTGTAAATACCAAGTTCTAAAAAGCATTTGAAAAAGAATCAGTTTTGGAATAGAATCAATTCTGCAGTTACCAAACGCATTTCTGTTCTTTTTCTATTCCAGGAATAGAAATTTTGGCCAGTTACCAAACGCCTTCAAATGTTCAGAAATTATTCCCGGGCACAGAATAAAAAAGAATCATTTCTGAGCAGAATCTATTCCCGGGCACAGAATCGTTGTCATGCGCACCCTTAGTCTTCTAGCTCCGTTTGTATTTGTATGGCCTCTTTGTCATGTTGTTTAGTTCTTGCGGAACCATCTTTGACCTTGTCTGGCCATTTCCATGTCCTAATTGGGTCAGAGTTTGGTTTTGGCATTAATTTGTATTTGGTGTTTGAAAAGTAATATATATTTTTACCTTTACCAAAAAAAAATCTCTAAGATAATTGATAATCCCATAAAACTGTGTAACCTCTTTATGAGAAAGATTTTCATTAGGAGCTTCAGGAGTTATTGCCAACTATGATCACCAGGGTAATATGTCCGATTTTTGAGGTATTATAATTATCTTCTTTTGAGAAATCATGACGCCATATTGAAGCATTAGATCTGCAAATTGCTTCAAATAGGAGAATATCGTCAATGGAGACGAGGGCATTTGCCATAATGAATCTGAAAATCTTCCACATGGCCTTTTGGAACAAGAACGGGGCTCTTTCAAGACCGAATGCCAAATGGCACGATTGTCCATTGGAAATGGTGATTTGGGATGCAAAACCCGGTTTCATATCAATTTCTTGGGTGAATTCCAAGTTGCCAAACTCTTGCATTGAGATAAAACTTGTAATAAATTCATGCATGAGAGAGGCTAGAAGATAAAGATTTTTTTGTTCGGTAAAGGAAACTTATCATCTCGTAGTAAGTAATAGAGGGAAAGAGATACTCCCTATTCCGTTTTGGGAGGTGCCTTGCCCCGTTTATTATCGGTAAAGAAAGAGATGGAATGTGTTATTTTCGTACTTAATAAAATTATGATTAGGAACGATAGACACCCTTTTATGCACTAGGATGATTCTGTCCCATCATGTCTTGTTTGGGCGATTCCAGCACCAGGTTACCCATTGTGTTCACCTGGTGTCACGACCTTCCCTCAGGGTTTTCTCTCGAGGGGGGGAGGTTTAGAGTAATGTTGAGTGGAAGTGAACGGTCCTCATACTCGAGGGACTTGCCCTCGTTTGGGGTGGGTTTTTCCCAACCCTTACCTCGAGCAATATTGGGAAATTTGATTTGATTCTAATCTTCGCAGGAAGTCCTAACTTATTTAAAGTCGCCACTGGCCTATTGGTTAAAGGAACATTGCAAAACATGGGCCAAACATCACAAAAGAAGAGCAAAGAATGGGCTCAACACATCAACCGACATTTAAAACTAAAATTCAGAATTAGGCCTTAGTACCCTAAAATTACCGATTTTTGTAATCTGTCATAAGCTCAGTCTAATGTGATCCAATTTAAATGAGACAGACACGGGTTTAGCGCTTAGAATGTGTATTTTAATTCCCTAGTTAACGAATTTTTGAGATAGATCCCACATGTTCTCGAAATTAAGGATTAAGCCCAACTAATGAGACTGAAGCCTGCACTTAAATCGATAGTTTACAAGCCTATTTGACCTATCAAACCAGCCCAGAAAATTCTAACATTTATATGGCTGGAAAGTTCTTGAAGCCATCTAAAACTCTCTAGTTGACCACATTTTAATATTTTCACATTTGGGGCCTATAAATGAATCAATAAATGTTAGGTTCGAGGAAAGTTAGCAAACAACAAAAGCTATTGAGAAAGATAAACCTACTCATTATGTAGAGGCATTTGTCTCTGAGTCTTAACATGCCTAGAGAAGAAGGATTGGATTGAAGATTGCAAATCCATTCCAGTATTATTTTATCATTGGATTGGAAATACAAATCAAGTCACCCTAAAAGTATGTTCTGCGTGATATAAGCGAAGATATCAAAACAAGATCTTCATTCAAAGAACTTATGAACACACTAGCATTAATTTGCAAAATAGAACCTAAAGAAGTTGAAGAAGCATTAGTAGACAAAAATTGGATTGAAGCAGTGCAAAAATAAGTGTACCAATTCAAGGTAAATGAAGTTTGGGAGCTTGTGCCAACACCTAAATATCCTTAAGCAATTGGAACAAAAATGGGTTTTTCGGAACAAGGCGGATGACAAAGGGAAGGTGGTATGTAATAAAACTAGGTTAGTAGCAAAAAGTTATTCTCAAGAGGAAGGTATTGATTACCATGCAACCTATGCTTGTGGGGCTAGACTAGAAAGTAATCAGATAATTACTTGCATATGCCTGCTACAGTTTTGATTTTCGGGAGGTGATTTTGGTTTGGTGGTGGTGATGAGTGTTGGGATAACTTCCTATGATACTTTGAAGTTGACAAAACTATCTATTTTTCAATTTTATTTGATAAATGCATATGTTATTTAATATCAGGTAATATGGATATAAAGGATACTCTGTCATCATTGATGGAATTTGAAGTACAAAGTGAGATGATTAATGGAAGTTGAATAGACTCTCGTAAAGGATGTATAAGTCTAGGAGAACGGGAAGTACGTGAAGATTTGGAGGTACTATGACAAGATGAACAACTGAGTGAAGTTTTAATCACTAATGTAACAAGGAGAACTAAATTGGGAGCAGCTCGTACGTCTACTATTGGTAGAAAGCTTGGATAGACTCATGAGAAGCTGATGGAAGCAGCTCACTATATCAAATATGGGAAGATATTCTTCACGTGGATTATGCAATTTAAAGAAGAAGATCCAGATATTTTTTCGATTAATGTCGTAGGTCAACAGGAAATTAACAGTTAGGCTCAGACTTGGAAATCCAAAAGGAATATTTGAAGCATAATCAATTGATTATTATCAATTTGGTAGAATGGACTATTACCAAATGTAATCGACTCTAATTGGGGATTGTTCTAGAAGATTTGATTGTGCGGGCAACCATATATACAATGATTGTGTCCATCATCTCCAATGACAAATTGATTTTCTTGAGAGTTGTCCAACGGTTAGTTTGAAGATCAAAGATTATATAAGAGACTCAACACATGCCGAAGGACATACGAGATGAGAAAGCTACTTTGATATAGTCACATTCACTTTGTGTGACAAGTGTGATTTTATTCTCATGTCATACTTTGTTGAGAGTTGTCAATACTCATAATAATCCTTGCTTTGAGAAGTATACAATTGTGTGAGTAGTGTTGAGTTATTGATAGTGTGATCTATCAATTTTGAGTAGAAACATCACATGGTAAGTTATAACCACTAAAGGAATTTCTAGCGCATTCTAACCTCTTGGTGACTGTTAGAGAGAGTGGACATAGACTTGATCATGAGCTGAGCCACTGTAAGCTTTGTATGCATAATCTTCTATTTCTTTTCTTATCTCGTCCTATATTTCATCCCGCACTCAATATTCCTGCATATATCAAACTAGTTCTGCATATATCAAAATTTAATTTGTTTTCTTACGCAAACATTGTCAAGTTTTTCAAAATCAACTGATTTCCTCAACGTTTGAGATTAGCTACAACAATGAGGGTTTTTGTGGGAAAAGTAAAGTCCTAAACCTATTATATTGGTGTTAATTTAGTCCTAAAACCTTTTTTTGTGCCAATTTAGTCCTAGACCTTTTGCCTTTGTGCCAATTCAGTCATTTCAATTAATTTTGACTATATTTTGCTGATGTGGATGCCAACGGATGCCGGTCAGCTTATGTGATACCGCCGGTGATGACGTAAACAACTTTTAATAATATTTTAATATTTTTTGAAGTTTTTAAATATTTTTGTCTTTTATTGTTTTTTCTTTTCCTTTCTTCTTCCTCCAACCGGTCGCCGATATGGTGAGCCTCACTGGCCGCTGGCGAGGCTTGCCCTTACTAGTGGCCTCGAGGTTGCGGCCTCTGCCAGCGGCTGGGTGAGGCACAACCTCATCGTATTCGGCGAGGGCAAGCCTTGCTAGCCTAGCGCGAGGCCGCCCTTGCGGCTAGCCGCTGGCGAGGGTTTGAACCTTTGCCAGTGGTCGCGAGGTTACGGAGGGAGCCTCGCTAGTGGCTAACGAGCTCACCAACCCTGGCCTTTAGCTGGTCGCTGGTCTAGGAAGAAGAAAGAAAAAAAAAGAAAAGAAAAAAAGATTAAACTATCGAAAATATTAAAATATTATTAAAAGTTGTCCATATCATCGTCAGTAGTGCTATGTAAGTTGGCCAGCGTCCACGTCACTAAAATCCGGTCAAAATTAGCCGAAAAAATTGAATTGACATAAAAAAAAGTTTAAGACTAAATTGATACAAATATAAAAGATTTAAGACTTTTTCAATACTTTTTCTGGGTTTTTGTGGTGGATACCCTTTAGGAGCAGTATAAGAGACAAGATAATGCTCTTTTCCCGAGTCTTCCCCAAGAGTCCCAATAAATATATCGTCTTCTTCATGACTCTAGAAAAATTCTTGCTTAGATCAGCCTTTCTTCTTCGTTAGAGTCGAGTAGTCATCGTCTTCTGTTGGTGACAGACAATCATTACATTGGCAATCAATATTCCAAAAGCTATGTCCTGCGTGTGGATTTTCAAACCATACGGAGAGCCTTCACATTCAGAAGACTTGATGATCTTCTCTGAAGGACATTTAGCTGGCATGATGCGTCATCTAAATAGTCAGGAAAATTGAGGAAGATTCCTCCTTTTGTCTGGGAATGGTCAAACTTGATGGACACAAATCCATCCCCTTTCTTGATCGGGATCTGCGGACCGGATCGGTCTGGATATTCTGATGGAGCTTTAATTTGTCAACCAAGGGTCATGAAGGATTTTGACCAACTAAGATGTCAGAATATTTTGGTGCACATAGACACAGCATGGCATCTGATTGTTATAGACTAAAATGAGAAGTACATCTTCGCTCCCAGGCAGAGCAAGTTTGATGGCGTGATTTTGATTTCTATATACCATATGGTAATGAACAGTTGCTGCTATGGAATTTGGAGTTTGAGGAGCGGCAGTAATCTGCAGTTAGACCTTCAATGCCGAAAGGAGCCTTGGATTTGAAAAGGCCATGTTGAAATTTGGAAATAGGGCCACGAACGAACAAAGATGATTTACGTGTCTATTGTACCAATACAAGGGGTAATGGTAATTAAGAAAACTGAGACTTTTTGCCATGAAAACCGTGAGATAATTTTGCTTAGCATTAAGCGTGGACATATTTAATTAAGGAGGCAATTGGGGTCCGAAAAGATTTGAACTCAGGACCTCCGGATCTTATACCATGTGAACTGTTCTAAAAGATTAGATGAATACGTGATTTAATATTTAATTACTCTAAAAGAAACTACGGTTTAATATTTAATTACTCTAAAAGAAACCGAGGGCAGGGTGTATGAAGATGAGTCTATCCCAGTTGTATTCATTGACAAGGAAATTCATGAGAGATTTGGAGTGTAATAAACTATTATTGCTAAGTAACGTTGATAGAATCATTGGAGTTTGTTCTAGTGGCCACCCTTCTTATTTGAGAAAGGGGAGGTGGAGAGTTCGAATTCTCATTTTCTCAAAGGAGCTAGAGGTGGGGACTCATGCCCTGCAAGAGGTAGGGCAAAAGTCTGAAAAGTGAAAAAAAAAAAATAGCGTGGATAGGTGCTAGTCAAATCAAATAGACTAGACATATTATGTCACTTGATCATTTCAAACAATTTACTGTCCTAATAAATATCATATATATTTAGGCATGATTAAAATGGACTGCATTAACGAGAAAAAAATCAGTCAATCCATGGAAAACTGCAAAATCTTCCTATTTGATTTCTTAAAAAGTGTTTCGGAATATTCATAAATGAAGTCAAATATATATGCAATACCCGAAGCGTATCGCTCTTAAATCACATAATTTATTCTTCTGGTCTAACTGACCTGAAGAACGAGTAGATAACAGAAATCCCTTCTCCCTATCACAAATATACTGGCAGGATACTTTTATGTTGTAGAATTGAAATGAAGAGTCTTGAGACTCTGATAAAAGATCTATCTGGACATGTACAGCTCTGGAGTGGACAATCTCGGTCTGGGAATGGCAACCAGGGGATTCATTTTCTTGACCACAATCCCGGACTTGTTTGATAATTCCAGCTCCGCCCCTCGCGGTAGTTCCCACTCGAACGAATGCAAAAGAGAGGCCAAGACATACTTTAGCATCCTCTCTGCCAGCGGAAGCCCCGCACATATCCTCCGACCGGAACCGAAAGGCATGTATGTGAAGTTGTTGCCCGAGAGATTATACTCATGGGGATCTTCCAAGAACCTCTCGGGTCTGAACTCCGACGGTTTGTCCCAAATCTTGGGGTCCTTGTGGATATAACCCATGTTCAAGAATATGTTACTGCCTTTTGGTATCGTGTAAACCCCGACAACACAGGAAGCATGTGGGGTCCGAGGCACCAACAAGGGCAGCGCCGGATGCAAGCGAAATGCTTCCTTGATGACAGCGTTGAGGTACTTCAATTCGGGCAAGTGGTGCTCTTCGACCATCTTATCCTCCCCCACGACTTCTGTCAATTCGTGGACTGCTTTGTTCATCAGATTTGGGTTCTGCGGCAACTCTGCCATCACCCACTCGACCATTGTTGCAGTTGTATCGGTACCACCAACTATGACGTCCTATTCCACACATTTGAGGTTTCATCAGAAAGCATAAATTGCTGTAATGTTTGATAAAGCTGAATACTTAATGAAACACTGTACTAGAGAAGAATCGACGTTCGAGCCAAAATATGGAGCTTTTTGTAATGGAGAGGGCAAGGCTGGACACAGGCTACGTTTGACGATGGGATGCGAAACAAGAGTTGTGGAAAAATATTTAAATCTTGACATGGTGCAAGCAAAATATCCAAAAATTGGCACACAATCACTGAAATACCTTTGCATTATATCAACTTTACTATATTGGTTCACTATAAGACGCTGGTTGAAAAAAAAGTACTCTGGGGCTGATATAAATTTGAAAATGAGTGTGATACTCTAGTAATAATCGCTCATTAACTCATGATTATGGTGGCCGAAATATGAAATGACATCTACAAAAAACAGAGTCCGCAGACGAGGATTTACAAAAAACAGAGTCCGCAGACGAGATTTTAACTATATTTTCTGGTGCATGAAGTCAATGAACTTACTGTAAGAAACTTTTATGTATATCCTTATAAGAGCTAGTCAGCTAGCTTAATCAAATTACCATAAGAATGGCTTAGAATGCTCCAGTCTTGTCCATTGGAGACTGATCGTCTTCAAGTTCCGTCTCCATGTCCAGGAAAATCTGCAGAAAGTCCTTTTTTTGTTCATTGGTTTTAGATTCTCCTTCCTTCTGCTCGCACAGCTCATTTGTTCTTCCTTCAGTGGCGCAACACAGACTGAATAAAGTCATCAAGCCACTGATGCACCCTTTTAATGTCCCTTTCCACTCCTTGCAAGTCAAGCCAAGCGAGTGCCAGGAAAAAGTCCGAAACATTCGGACTACCTAGGAGCTCCATGAGTCTGGCCGTCACCTTTCGAAACTCGGCACCTATAGCTTTGCACTTGTCTCCCTTAAGCGTTCCTCCCCACAGCATCGCCATCATCACATTAATCAAGAGCAGAAGGGCGAATTCGCTGATATCTACTGGGACCCCGGATCTTCTATACAGATCACTCAGAGCTTTCCTGACTTCCTGCCTTCTCAAATCATGACAGGCATCAAGGCTCTCATTGCTCATTATCTGCCGTACGAAGAATTTGCGGAAACTCCTCCAATAAGGCCCCTGGCTTGAGAAGGCAATGTCCCTTGCGCCGTATGTTGTGATGGTAGCAGCGATGTTCGGGTCCCGATTGGTGAATGTCATGTCCTGGTCCCGCACAATTTCTTTGCCAAGTGAAGCGGAGTTAACCACAATATATAACTTGCTTCCAAGCCGGAGTTTGTAGATGGGGCCATAGGTCTCAGCCAATTCGGCAAATTTCCGGTGGAGATGGTTCCCTAGGAATGGGAAGTACCCAAGGAATGGCAAGCCTCGGGGCCCTGGCGGTAATGGAGCCATCGTGTTTTTCTGCCTCCTGAACCAAGCGAAAAAAATAAGAGCTGCGATTGCTATGACGAGCAGTGTTGTAGTAGCTCGAGGAATTGCATCATTTGCTTCTTTAGCATGCCACAACCAAGGCCAGGGTCTGTCGGAGTCTCTGTTCGACATTTCAGCTTGTGACAACGGGAAGAGGACTGGTGGAGCAAGAATGAGGAAGTTGCTAGCCACACTAAACGGTCTTTCCAGCGTCGGTTTGGTCTCTGATAGACAATATAGGGGGATGTGTACACCATAAGTGTCAAAACTTTCATATGACGCTCATTTGAATGCCATAACTTCCAAAAAAACGTTCATTTGAGTGCCATAATTTTGAATTGATTACTTAAGTGCCGTAACTTTTAAAAAGTATTCACCCAAGTGTTGGAAATCTAACGTGGTACGACACTTGTGGTAAACATTTTAAAACAATTGTGGCACTCAAGTGATTATATGAGAAGTTATATGATATTCAAGTGATCATAAAAAAAATTATGACCCTCAAATGAGCGTCATACATAAGTTATGATACTCAAGTGATTGAAAAGAAAAATTATAACACTTAAGTGAGCGCCGTACGAAAGTTATATAATTTGTGACGTCCTTGTCCTTGATATGGGAAAGGCTGTTGGGGAAAATCAACCGTTCTATTTAGACACATAGACATACCAACAGTTGTTGTATGTAGTTAATATTTTATGTAATCAGTAACTTTTCATGAGAAACTCGACTTTAATCTAAGAATAGTTACCAACTTGTTTACATGATTAGTAATATTTCGTATAAAAATGTAATTTTCTATAGTGAGTTTCTTATAGTCCCGCATGAAAAAAGAAACACGACAAGTTTGAAGGTTACTAATAATTTCTATAATGTGATAGTGAGTTTCAATATGGAAGACTACGAACTTACTCGAGGTTAGTAACTTATTCACATGATTAGTAAATTTTTGCATTAAAAATGTAACTACCAGCGACCCGGTTTACTTAAAAGAATGTTAGGTGTCGGCAACCAATAGCTAATGGCCCCACTCTGTCTAGGAAGTAACAATCAAAGCTTCTTTTTCTCAGGAGATGCAAATAAAATACTAATTAGGTAAGATACGAGCAATCTTCAAGCAAAGCATGATTCAAATAAACAGCTCAAGTTAGAAGATATTTTGCATGTTGATTGAGACATTTGACTTCTAAATACATGCTTTGGAAGCATCACGGGTCTGCTTTTCCCCTGCTGGGCCAAGGGGTTAATGCCGCACTTGGCGTTGAATAGGTTTGAAAGGGCAAAAAATATGTTAGATGATTGAAGGATTGGAATGATTAGGATAAGAGAGATACGAAGTGGACGGTATTGTCATTTTATTGAAAAGTGACGGTTTACTGTTGACCACAAAATCATTTCCTAAGGGGGCCTATGATTTGAATCACGAGAAACGGAGACAATCTGTGGCAAGGATACTATTCCATACTAATGACTCTTCTGGCCTACCAAAGGGCTGCCTTTTAGTCACTAGATACCTCTTCGAATTTGATTTATACTATAGATTAGCCTCATTATAGCAGAATTCTAATGCACAAGTTCCACATAGTGGCAAGTGCGGAGCATACAATCAGGATTAACCAGAACAAGCATTCTTCTTTAGAGAATCATACAGGGTTTTCAGAAAGAGCGGGAACGTGTTTAGGAATTCATGGAGTGCTATCAAACAAGTTTGTAAACTTCACTCCTTACTCCATATTGATTACACGGTTGGCCTCATATAGGCACAACATTGGGCATTCACAGACATTCTTCACATCAATAAGACATAGTGGACTCAATAATACGGACTTCTGGTGCATCACATGGATGCTTCATTTGGTACAAACTTAGTGGCCTATGATACAAACTAGGCGCTGGCACACTCACAGATAACGAGTTTATTCAAGGTCCTCAGAGTCGTTTCCTTCATCTAAGTTGTCTGAGCTATCTCCTCCGTCCTTTTTCATTCTGCAATGGTTTGCCCTGGGGGGTCCGCTGGAATCTCATTATTGATCCTTTGGATGTATTCAACACAATCGGATGGGCGCACCTTTTGTGGACTCTTAGACAAGCACAAATTTTTTAGTGGAGAATGATGGGAGCTTGATGATATACTTAGTGGAGCTCATAGGGACATCGGATGGTATTATTGGCTAGGGCTAATTTTCTGGTTGATAGGAGGGTACTGTACTGAGTGACAGCTATAAGTCTCCATAATCATAAGGATCTTGAGAGAATGGTCCTCTCCATGAATCTTAAGATGGTGATGCCTGTTCTTGAAAATTGGAACGATGATGTCCTTCTCCTGGGTTTGGATTATTATTTTTTGAACTTTTCCAATGCTTCATTGATGATTGGCTTGTTTTTTGAGATAATCCCAAAAATATTCTCAGGGAACTTCACGGTCTTGCTCTATTGGCCATATCTCTGGAGGAATAACACGATTACTCTTACAAAGAATTCTTCGGATTTTCCGATATTCTTTTGGATGGGATCCAATATAGTAGAGTAGAGTCATGTAAAGCTTGTCTGGAACTATCCATGGTTTATACACTCTTACCCCAATCTGTGCTGGATACCTGGACATGTCTCCACTTGGTTTGACAAATGTCGATGGCCTGTAAAAGAAGCATATAGTATCCAATTTAGAAATTGGATAATATCTCACTCTAGATAATTTATTTTTATTAATTTTTAATTACAAATTTCAATAGAAAATCACAAAAAAAAAATATCATGTGCATGTCATGTAGGATTAGATATCATAAATTTCATGGCATTATGCCATGTCATTCATGCATGCTATGTCATCATGCCATGTCAATCATCCAATTCCATGTCATTATGCCACGTTATTTGTGCCATGTCATTTAGTGATTTTATGTTTAGGGTCATTTAACTTAGAATCGCATGCCAAGTTAGAATTAGGTCATGTTACATGTCATCACAGTAGCGCATCACGCATGTTTACCCTAGGTTAGAATAGCATAATTTACCATTCATTAAAAAGAAAAACCAAAAAAATTAATTGGAATTGCACAATAATTAGAGACGATATTTAGGGTATTTTTTTGGTCAGTCTTACTCCTACTCCTACTCCTACTTTACCTCTCAGCTTACGTGTAGACTTGTGCCCTGCCTCTTGCAATGCATGAGAGTCGCAAACGACACTAAAAACTACGCGTCTCCACCCCTGGCCCCTCATGAGAAGGCAGGGAATTGAACTCCCCACCTTCCCATTCAGGTTGAATATGTGTTTTTAATTAACATTGTTGTATATTTCTTTGCTTCGAGGTGAATAAATTCCTTCCCTACTTTAGCAATTTATTTGTTGCTTTCTATTATGGAGTGTTAATTTCATTGATTGCGTACCCATATGATCATCCATTGCATGTTAGTAGATAAGATTAAAATCAATTAAACTTGCCTGATAAATAATTTTTTTCTTGAAATTAAAAAAGGAAAAAGCACCAAAAGGGCATTAGAGTAGTCTAGCATAACCAAGTCCCATAATTCATTTAATTTCTAGTTTATGAAAGTAAAGTACTCACCCACACTTTACTTAAATTTCTAATCGATCTATCAAAAATTTGATTAGTGGTGATTCTAAAATGAAATTGATCTTGCATGTTAAGAACTTGTACCTAAGTTACGAATTGATATGGGCTTAGGAGAGCACGAGCTAAGTGTAAACTTAGTAATCCATTAGTCAAATGTTAGGATGGTTCATCGTTAGAAGAGGTCGCAACAGCGGGTACTTTAGATGGGTGATTTAAACCTAATTAGGAGTTAATGAGATCACGTACTTTTTTTGGCCGACTTGTATTGGGTTTTCGTTTCCTGCACTTCACTTGGATGCTTTTGGATACTTGTTTGTTTACTTTAAAAGTCATTTAAATATCTTGTTTGTTAATTTCTTTTTCTAGAAAGGTTAGGTCTAGTTTATGATCACACTGAACCCCTCAAGAACATTTGCACGAGAATTTAGGGACACCAATGCCTTTAGGTTCATATATGGTAAAAATATTGTGCGACAACTTAAATGAACAAACTTCCAAGTTAGAGGTACCAAAAAAGCGTTAATAGAAATATTAGCATAATCAAGTATCCGAACTAGAATCTCTGGTTAAATAAAAAATGAGACGACACTCCCGTGTCTTATTTGATTTCTACCCAACCTTAAATGGTTAGTGGCGATTCCTAGAAATCATTAGGCTTAAAATGAACTTAAAATGAAATCCAACATAGCGTGAGGTATGGATTTCGGAGAGCCTGTACCTAATTAAGGGCCGATGGTCCGAATTAGGCAATACCCCTAAACTTCATCCCTTGTTCTCCCAATCATGTCGGAAAACTTTGGGACGGACGCAACAGATGCAAATGCATTAATCTTAAATCAAAATGCCATAGAGAATGCAAGTCCGAAACCATGCAATATCAATGTTTTTGTTTAGGGGTCAAACTCAATCCCTAATTTTTCTTATAAGATGAATGATAAATTTATGAGCCAAAATTAAGATGTAAATAGAGAGTAACAGACTGTTATTGCTGAGTAGTGGGAATTGGATGCCGATCAAATCTAGTAGATTGGACAATTGTTTTACTTGACCATCTGCCATAATTTATTGTCGTAATAAATCACACGACTTCATCTTCTGGTCTAAATGACCTGAAGAACCAATAGGTAACAGGATTTCTTTCTCCTGTCACAATCAAAAGCAGCATAAGTTTTTTTCAAACCCGGGTCCCGTACATGAACCCTCGCTTCCCCGGTACTACTCTTGTTCTTATTGACTTAGATTCTTAGAACATCACTGATACCGGCAGGAGAGTTTTATTTTGTAGAATTGAATGAAGAGTCTTGAGACTAATAGAAGATCTATCTCGACAGGTAGAGCTCTGGAGTGGACAATCTCGGTCTTGGATTGGCAACCAGGGGCTTCATTTTCTTGACCGCAAGCCCGGACTTGTCCGAGAATTCCAGCTTGACCCCTGGCGGTAATTCCCACTCGAACGAATGCAAAAGAGAGGCCAAAACATACGCTAGAGTCCTGTCTACCAGCGCTAGTCCCGCACATATCCTCCGGCCGGAACCGAACGGCATGTATGCAAAGTTGTTGCCCGAGAGATGATACTTGCTGGGATCTTCCAAGAACTTCTCAGGTCTAAACTCCGACGGTTTGTCCCAAATCTTGGGGTCCCTGTGGATATAACCCACATTCAAGAATATGTTGCTGCCCTTTGGTATCATGTAACCCCCGACAACACAGGAGGCATGTGGGGTCCGCGGCAACAATAAGGGCAGCGCCGGGTGCAAGCGAAATGCCTCCTTGATGACAGCTTTGAGGTACTTTAATTTGGGCAAGTGATGCTCTTCGACCATCGCATCCTCCCCCACAACTTCTGTCAATTCGCGGACTACTTTGTTCATCACATTTCGGTTCTGCAACAACTCTGCCATCACCCACTCGACCATTGTTGAAGATGTATCGGTTGCACCGATTACAATGTCCTATTCCACAAATTTGAAGTTTCATCAGAGAGAGTCAATTACTGTAATATTTGCTAAAGCTGAATACATAGAAAGCACTGCAATACAGAAGAATCGATGTTCCAGTTAAACTATGGAGCTTTTTGTGATGGAGAGGGCAAGGTTGCACCCAACCCAAGTTAGACCATAGGATATGAAACAAGAGGTACGAAAAGAAATTTCAATTTTGACATGATACGACCAACTTCATACGAAAATTGACACACAATAATTGAATTACCTTTGCGTTAGATCAACTTTGCTATATTTGTATCACTGTTTTATAAGACGCTTTTTGAAAACTATGGTATTCTAGGGCTAATATGGATTTCAAAATGAGTATGATACTATAGTAATAATCGATTGACATTTACTCATGACTATGGCAGCTAAGATTTGAAATGAATTTATCAAGAACAGAGTTGCAGAAGAGGATTAACCCCACTTTCTGGTGCATTAGGTCATTAAATAGTCGTGCATGTTCATATAAGCATTAGTCACCTAGATTAAGAAACTTACCACAAGAATGGCTTTGAGTACTCTATTCTTGTCCATCGGTGAGTGATTATCTTCAAGATTCATCTCCATATCCAGGAAAATCTGCAAAAAGTCCTTTTTCTGTTCATTGCTATTAGATTCCCCTTTCTCCTGCTTGAACAGTTCATTTGTTCTTCTTTGGGTGGCACAATCGACACCAGACTGAATAAAGGCATCCAGCCGCTGATGCACCCTTTTCATGTCCCTTTCCACTCCTTGCAGGTCAAGCCAAGCGAGTGCCGGGAAAAAGTCCGAAACATTTGGACTACCTAAGAGCACCATGAGTTTGGCTGTCACCTTTCGAAACTCGGT
The DNA here is from genome assembly GCA_031216285.1 of Syzygium syzygioides. Lineage (NCBI taxonomy): Eukaryota > Viridiplantae > Streptophyta > Magnoliopsida > Myrtales > Myrtaceae > Syzygium > Syzygium syzygioides. Next base: position 14,549,149 of record CM062245.1, on the reverse strand, counting down.
GCCCATGGCTTCATGCTTTTCTCCCTGAAGTGTTCCTCCCCACAGCATCGCCATCACCATGTTAACCAAGATCAGAAAGGCCAATTCACCGATATCTACCGGCACCCCTGGTTTTCTATACAGATCACTCAGAGCCTTCCTGACCTCCTGCCTTCTCAAACCATAAAAGGCATCAAGGCTCCTGTTGCTCATCAACTGCCGTACAAACAGCTTGCGGAGATTCCCCCAATAAGGGCCCAGGCTTGAGAAGGCAATGTCCTTTCCACCGTATGATAAGATAGTACTGGCAATGTTCGGATCCCTATTGGCAAATGCTGTGTCTTGGTCCCGCACGATTTCTTTGGCCAGCGACGGGGAGTTAACAACATATAATTTGCTTCCGAGCCGGAGTTTGTAGATGGGGCCATAGGTCTCAGCCAATTCAGCAAATTTCTGGTGGAGATTGGTCCCTAGGAATGGGAGGTACCCGAAGAATGGCATGCCTCGGGGCACTGGTGGCAATGGAGCCATCGTGTGGTTTCGCCTCCTGAACAAAGAGAAAACACTAAGAGCTGCTATTGCAATGACAAGCAGTGTTGTAGTAGCTGTAGGAATTGCGTCACTCGCTTCTTTAGCATGCCACAACCATGGCCAAGCGCCTTCGGAACCTGTGTTCGACATTTCGGCTCGTGACAACGGGAAGAGGACTGGATGAGCAAGAATTAGGATGTTTCTAGCCACACCAACTATAGAAGGTCTTTGTAGCCACGGTCTGGGCTCTGATAGATGATATAGGACAGTTCGGTGCGAAAAGTGAGTTGTCCTAGTTTATACTTACACACATTGACACACGACCAATCATTGTATATGAGGAAAACTGCCTGAATAATTAACCAAAAATGTCCCGGGTGAACCAGTTTTTGTCTTATTAGAAGGATTTATAGTTTCTTAGTCGCACGATCGACATTCCTCTGGATGCCAATTTAATTACGGTTGATATTACAAAAAAAAACCTAAATTGATATACCTATAATAAATTTACCTTAAACTAATTTTTTGATAACAAAAAACCTCAAACTGGTACATCTGTAATAGATTTACTCTAAATTAATTTTTTAACCATAAAAAACCTCCAACTGGTACATTTGTAACAAATTTACTCTTTATTAAATTGGATTAATATTACAAAAAAATCATAAAATGGTACACCTATAACAAGCAAAGGGTGGGAAAAGTGCCAAAAAAGTCCTAAACCTTTTGCATTGGTGCTAATTTAGTCATAAACCTTTTTTTTGTTCCAATTCAGTCCTAAACCATTTGTATTGGTATCAATTCAATCTTAAACCTTTTTTTATGGTGCTAATTCAGTCCTAAAAATTTTGCATTTGTACAAATTCAATCCTAAACCTTTTGTTTTTGTGTCAATTCAGTTCTTCCAGCTAATTTTGGCTTGATTTTGCTGACGTAGATGTTGATTGGCCAGTCACTGGTGCTGACGTGGACAACTTTAATAATATTTTAGTATTTTATTGAATTTTTATTTCTTTATTTCTTTTCTTTTTTTCCCCCTCCCCTCCGTCCAGCCGGTCACCGGATAGGTGACCAACGTCGACGAGGCTTACCCACGTCGACCACTGGCGAGGGCGGCCTCATGCTGGGCAAGGCCCGACCTCGCCGGATCCGGCGAGGTCGCGCCTTGCCAAGCCTCCGGCGAGGTCAACCCAGCCATTGCGAGGCTCGAACCCTTGCCGGAGGCTGCTGGCTAGGGCTTGAGCCTCGCCATGGCTGGGCAACGCCCGACCTCGTCAGATCCGGCGAGGTCGAGCCTCGTCGGTGGCTAGCACGACCTCACCAGATTTGGTGAGGTTGGGCCTCACCCAACCATGGCGAGGCTCGCCTTCGCCGTCGCTGGCGAGGGTGAGCCTCGCCAAGCCGCCAGCGAGGCTTGCCTTGCCAATGGCCGGGGAGGGTGAGCCTCGCCGGTGATCGGTTGGAGGAAGGAGGGAGGGGAGGCAAAAAAGAAAAGAATAAAAGAATAAATAAAAATTTAAAAAAATGAAAATTATTATTAAAGTTATCCACACCAGCGCCGGTGACCAGCGGGCGGGCGTCCACGTCAGCAAAATCCAATCAAAATTGATCGGAAGAACTGAATTGGCACAAAGACAAAAGGTTTAAGACTGAATTGGTACAAATACGAAAGGTTTAGGACTGAATTGGCATAAAAAAAAGGTTTAAAACTGAATTGACACCAATGCAAAAGGTTTAGGTCCTTTTTGCACTTTTCTTGGCGGAGGGTAAAATCCCAAACTAATATACCAGTCAATTGCCACATGTCATCTAACTCAGAAATTTGACGATAAAATTTAACGGAAACTAATAGAGGATAAAATTATCATAAGTGTACCAGTTTGGGGTCTTTTGTGGTTAAAAAATTAGTTTAGGGTAAATTTATCACGAGTGTACCAGTTTGAGGTTTTTCGTTATATTAACCCATTTAATTATAAATTGTTCCATTTCTCTATATTGATTCTTATAATGACAAGTTTAAACATAACTAATAATGTCAGTAACGTAATTGTAAATTTTACTATAGAAGACTAAGAATTTGCATGAGGTTAATAACTTATTCACGTGATTAGTATGTTTTTGCATTTAATACGGAAGTACTGGCCATATCTGGCGAGAGCTTGGCGGCCCTCGCCCGTAGCCGGTGATGGCCTGTGCAAGGGCCGTGACCCTCGACAGCCACAATGAAAAAAAGAAAATTAAAAGAAAAATTTTAAAAAAATTAATTAAAATATAATTAAAATTTATAAAAAAAATTAGTTGTGTCACGTAGGACGGTTAATGTCTATGTTATCAATTTCAAGCTAAAATTAATCGGATAGACTCAATTGATACAAATACAAAATGTTTATAACTAAAATAGTCAAATTAAAAGATTTAGATTAAATTAGAATTAATGTAATAAGTTTATGACTTTTTAGGTACTTTTTGCATTAATCAGCGCACGTGGTCTAGAAAGTAACAATTAAGGTATATTGATTGAAAATTCAAGAGTTCAATTACGGGCTTCGAAAACAACGTGGACCTGATTTTGCCCAGCTGGGCCATGCGGGTGTATGCCTAACTCGGTATCGAATAGGTTAGGAAAGGATAGTGACGTGATCGCAACATTTCATGAGAAATTGGGTCATCTTGTTAGTTTCGATTTTCTTTCACTGCATTATCCTGGTGTCCATGCCCAGATTTCGGATCATTTGCCATAAATTATGATCACAACAAGTGCGGGTTAGGCAAAATTAAAATGGACTTTATTAATGAGTCAGTCGGTCCATGGAAAATAAAAAAAAATGATAAAAATGCGTTTCAGTATAATTGATGATTCAATTGAAATTATGGCGTCCCAGGCGTGAGCGGACCACCTTCAAGAACTCTGTCGTCGAATACATGTCGCTCTTCAATCGCAAGACTTCATCTTGTGGTCTAACTGACCTGAAGAACCACTAGTTTGCTAGGTTCTCCCAAGAAAACTCTGGGGTCTAAACTTCGACGGTTTGATCCAAATCTTTCGGTCCCTGTGGATAGAACCCGTGTTCAAGAATATGTTACTGCCCTTTGGTACCGTGCAACCCCCGACCACAAAGGAAGCAAATGCCTACTCGATGACGGCGTTGAGGTACATTAATTTGGGCAAGTGGTGTTGTTCGACCATCTTATCCGACGCCACGGCTTCTGTCAATTCGTGGACTACTTTGTTCATCTCATTCCGGTTCTGCAGCAAGTTTGGCCATCACCCAGTCGACCGTTGTTGAAGTCGCATTGATTCCGCCAACCACGACGTCCTGCTCCACACATGCGAAGTCTCATAAGAAGGATTAAATTGCTGTGATGTTTTAAGGTCTCACCCGAAATGTGAATAATCTTTCACCAAAAAGGTTGATTTTGGTTTTCTTTTTTTTTTCTTTTTGTGAAAAAAGGGATTCTATATTGATCTTGGGGACAGGAGATTTGTTGGGCTTAAATTTAAAAAGAAAGTGAAGAACAAATTCTGGAATTTAAAGTGGAGGGACAATCGCCTGGGTGGCGCTGCTGGAGCACGCACTCTTCCTCTCGCAAAAGGTTGAGTGTTCGAATTCCGGGCGCCGCAGGGTGACTTAACCGGTGGTACGTGTGTGTTGGCTAGCACGTGTTGCCGTGCGGAGGTTTACTCTCCGGCTGTCGGCCGTGCGGAGGTTTCCTGGATTATCAAAAAAAAAAAAAGACAATAAGTTTGCAAGGAACGAGACGAAAGGAACATAAAAAATTTTATTGACTTAAGGGTCTCGGAAAAAGGTCGAAAGAGAGCTTTTATAACACTTACGGTTGGTGCCCACTAGCAGCAATTATATACAGGTAGTTTCAACTCTAAGCAGAGTTAGTGCTTCACGTTCTCCAAGATTCTCAGCATGTTTATTGTATATTGATAATCATCATCGAGGAAAACGTATCAGATAAGTCATAAATATATTATATTTATATAAATTTAATCGTAAACATTTTTTCTGATATTAATTAAATTATAAACTTCTTCATATAATGTCAATTTAATTATTTCGGTTAAGTTTAACTAGATATTACTGATGTGGACACTGATAGGATTATGTAATATGATCGATGCTAACGTAAACATTTATTAGTTTTCAAAATTTTTATTTTTTCCTTTCTTTTTTTTTTCTCTCTTTTTTTCCCTCCTCTTTCCGGTGGCCGGTGAGGGCTAACCTTGCTTGAGTGAGGAAGGCCCTAGCCCCCATAGGCGAGGCCACCCTCCACCCAGGTAAGGGTGATGTCGTCGGGCATCGGCTAGGCAAGGGTTGGTCTCGTTGGGCCCCAAGGTGATGCCAGCGAGGGTGGCCTCATCGGCGCTTGCCCTCACCCCTGCGAGGTCAACCTTGGCTTGTGGCGGCGAGGGCCACCCTTGCTTAGGCGAGGCTAGCCCTCGTCGGCCACGGCTGTGTCGGCCATCGGAAAGAGGAGGAAAAAAAAAGAAAGGAAAAATATAAAAGAAAAATAGAAAAATATTAAAATATTATTCAAAATGTTTACGTTAGCGCTGGCTGTACTACGTAGGTCGGTCAGCATCCATGTTAGCAATATCCGACCAAAGTTAATAGGGAGGATTGAATTAGCACTAAAAAAGTTTTATGACTAAATTGACACTAATACAATAGATTTAAGACTTTTCTAATACTTTTTCCATTAAGAAGAAGTTGCAGCTTTCGAGGTCATCGAGATTGCCAATCGTCACTTGCTACTTGAACGGTTTTTTAAAATCGACCCATCCTCTTTGTCTTGTAATCCCAACACACAGTAGAATTTGTGGTGATTTATGACAAATGTGATATTGCATTTACTAAACCAATCATGAGAAAAAGAGGTAACCTTTTGAATAACGGGTTAATTTAAAAAAAAACACCAACTTTAGGTCGAGGGGCAATTCCGATCCGAATTTTTTTTGTTCCATAAAAAAGCACCAACTTTAGGTTGAGGGACAATTCTGGCCCGATTTTTTTTGTCTTATAAAAAAGCATCAGCTTTAGGTCGAGGGACAATTTTGGCCCGAACTTTTTTTTGTCTCGTAAAAAAGCATAAACTTTCATTTAAATCTCAAATTTGACCCCCCATTGATTTTCTGTTTGAAGTTGCCCTTGTTTGAGAAAAAAAGTTATGGTGGTGAGCCTAGCGAATCTCTTCCATGGCGTTTGTCGACAGGCAGTGGTCTACAGCTTCAGATTACGACAAAACAACGAAGTTTGGTCAGAAAGATTCAGTCTGAAGATATTTTTGACTTGCCAGAGAAGTGAAGAAGACGTACAGTTTCATCATTATTCTTCAAACTGTGGTTTAGAGAATAAGACAAAGACTAATGCTTTAAATCTAGTTAGCAAGTCACGTGAATTTATTACTAAGGTAGAATAATCAAGTTGGAAAATCAATGGTTTTAAGTCAATAAGGGTCAGATTTGGGATTTAAATGAAAGTTGGTGTTTTTTTACGAGACAAAAAAAAGTTCGGGTCAGAATTGTCCATCGACCTAAAGTTGGTGCTTTTTTATGGGATAAAAAAAAGTTCAGGCCATAATTGTCCCTCGACCTAAAGTTGGTGCTTTTTTTTTTTGGAATTAACCCTTTGAATAATAGGCAACACCATACCAAACGTCATTTCGCATCTAAACTTGGTTCCATTATAAGTGTATTGCGCAAGCTTGGCTAATTCTTCGCTTGGTATAATTACAGTCTATTGAAAGTGTAAAATATTTTACATTGCTTGTTTACGTTGTTTATATGCTATTTATATACATGTGTTCTTTCTTTATTTATCAGCTTAAGTTTTTTGAATGGACTTTTTAACATGGTATTATAAGCAGGTTTTGCTCAAATTTATTTCCCATGTGTGGCTTCCAATTTATCAAGTTCAACGTGTCGTTCATAATCCAACTCGTATTAAAGTATCCCACATCATTTTTCTACGGGATCACTGTACTCTTTATGCGCCCGTGTATCTCTCATCTTAATAGTATAAGTTTATGGATTAAAATGATAAGTAGTGTTTGCATCATTTGTTTCTTTAGCAAGCCACAACCACTGCCAGGCGCCTTCGGAAGCTACGTTTGACATTTCGGCTTGTAACAACGGGAAGAGGACTAATTGGGTGAGGTTTAGATCGTTTTTAGACACACAAACAATAGAAGGTCTTTGAAGATACGGTTTGGTCTCTGATCAGTGATACAGGATAGTTTGGTACAAAAAGCGAGTGGTCTCGGTTAGCATTTGGGTTAATATCACTAAAAATCCCAAATTAAATTTTTGACCACCAAAAACTCCAAATCAATACATTTATGATAAATTTATCCTCTATTAAATTGGATTAATACAAAAAAACCATAGACTAGTACGTGACAAACAGAGAATAAAACCTCAAATTAGTACTTCACGTGTCATTTAACTTAGCAATTTGATAATATAATTTATCAGAAACTAACAGAGAGTAAATTTGTCACGGGTGTATTACTTTGGCATTTTTGGTGGTAAAAAATTTAGTTTTGAGTAAATTTGTCACAGGTGTATCAGTTTAAAGTTTTTCATAATATTAACCTTTAGTGTTTTAACACACCAACATGTGACCAATTGTTGTAAGGGTTAATACCATAAAAACCTCAAACTAGTATACCTGTGACAATTTTAGCTCAAACTAAGTTTTTGACCACAAAAAACCTTAAATTGATATACCTGTGACAAATTTACCATCCGTCAGTTTCTGTTAAATTGAATTAATATAAAAAAAAGTCACAAACCGTTACACTTGTGACAAATGGAGGGTAAAACATAAAATTGACATATTAGTCAATTGTTTTGCGTCATTTAACAAAGTAATTTGACAGTAAAATTTAACGAAAATAAACTGAGGATAAATTTGTTACAAGTATACTAGCTTATGGTTTTTGGTTGTCAAAATATTAGTTTGAGGTAAAATTATCACATGTGTACCGGTTTGGGGTTTTTCGTGGTATTAACCTATTGTAAATGATTAATTTACCAAAATAATAAAACAAAAATGACTCGGGTGCACTAGTTTTTGTCTTACTAGAAAGATTAACAGTCTCTTAATTGCATGTTTGACATTCCTATGGATGCCAATTTATTGTAACATCCTCAGTTTCGATCCCTGGGAAATGACTGGTTTAAATTTGGTTGTTTTCCCAATTGAAGCCAATTTTACGATTGTTATGGAAAACCCATATTCGGGGTCCTCTATACCTCTTCGTTTTGTTATTTTTGTGGAGAAATTTGTGGACCAAATTTCCAAAAATTTCATGTTTCAAAGTTATTCAAAACATCTTGAAGTATACCATACTTTAAATTTATATTTTTATAAGATGATTTGGTTTGTACGAAAAATCATTTTCTAAACAAGTTTGAACCATTTAGTGTTGCTATTTCCGAAACCTTTACACCTTTTTTATTTTCCACAAGTTTTTTTAGAACGATTCTTAACAAACTTTTTTCACAAAATTTGTTGAGAACTTATTTCTATATAACATATATAAATTTGGAAATTTTTAGAGATTATTTGGATTCTGGAAAGAGCTTACTTTGAGAAGTAAGGATTTTGTTCTACCGAACTGTTTTTAGGCTGTTTTTGAGCTACTAAAAGTTGTGTTTAAAGAAAGATCCATATTTCGTATTCTCATGAAAAATATTTTTTAAGGTATTGCTTATGACATATTCAAATTTGAGAATTTTTTGAATACATTTACTATGTTTTCAAGACCAATTTCTTGAACAGTGCAAAACTACCCAATTATGCCAAATTGCAAAGATTCATCATTTTCTATATGAGAACATTGGAATTTCGATTTGATGTCTTCTGGAGACAAAATTTATACATTCTGAGGTTTCTAATGCGATATGATTTCCTTGGCTTTGGTGTTCCTAAATTACTTAGGACGTAATTACCTATCTTGTGGCTTGAGGAACAAGTTGTCTTAAAGACCAAGGTTCCCCTGATTCCTCTTGGAAGCTAGCCATCTAATGCAAGCTTATGTGTCCTCTTGGAATTAATACATAGGGTGAGCCACATACCCTAAGTTTAGGACATTATAACCCTCATAGGACACTTGGTGGCCATTTGGACCATCGAATTATTAGACCTAAGATTGAATAAGATTTCCTCTAATCATTGGTGCCACTTGAATGAAGGTGATTGGACCATTTGGCAGGTGAAGTATAAGAGCTTGGCCTATAAGTGGGAGGATTCTAGAGAGTCAAGAACTTGGAGAGTAAGTTTTGACTTAGAAAATTCTAGAGAGTCAAAACTTGATGAACAAGTTGAAGAGGATTGCCTATAAATAGAGGCATCCCTCCTCTTTTCCTCACCACACATCACTTCCTCTTCCTCCCTCATATCTCATTCTCGCGTCTCTCTCTCTCTCTCTCTCTCTCTCTCTCTCTCTCTCTCTCTCTCTCTCTCTCTCTCTCTCTCTCTCTCTCTCTCTCTCTCATCGTTCCAATGTCAAGTTTGGTCTAGGTCGGTGCTAAAGTGAGTCTCAGGCCTTGATTCGTGCCCGGCATCCTAATTGTTCTCAACCACGGCAAGTCATTTCATACACGTATTTTGCATGCCCTCGGGCTTCATTCTTGAATCGAATAAAAATGAAAGATAAAAACCGAAGCCTTGTTTGTTATCCCATGATCATACGAGGGACTAAACCGTGTTATGTAATAAAGGGACTCCGTGTGAATTATTTTATGTTGCTCTTGTGCATAATTGCATGAAGCTTGGATGCGGTAGTCTGTGTGACATGTTCTTAACCATGTTTGTTGATTTATGATCTTGTAAACTTTCCATGTGTACATAGCAACTAGGGCCTTGTATGCATGGATTAAGATAAAGGATAATAAATCGGCTTGTGTGACCCATGATGTGTGATCACTAAATGAAAGAAGAAGACTGTCATTACATAGCGTTGGCGGTGATGTTTTCAGTAAACTAGCATTGGGATGCCCTAGTTGAGCTAGGATGCCAGGGTTGAGCCGAATGCCTCGATAAACTAGTGCTGGGATGCCCTAGTTGAGCTAGGATGCCTTGGTTGAGTCCGGATGCCTCGGGTGAGCTAGTCTTGGGATGCCTCGATTGAGCCGGGATGCCTTGGTTGAGTCAGGATGATGATAAATGAATCTCATATGTATGTCGGTATGTGTTTTTATTGATAAGCTGAAGGATTTCGGAGGATGCTTCATGTATAAATTTTCTTGTACATTTTTATATGACTAGATAAAGATGAGCTTCCATGTAAACATAGCAAGGACAAAGACAAAGCCTTTGCTATTGATTTGCCATCAACATAAGGCGGGAAAAATATTTGTATGCGTTAGTACGACGGCGATGCATCATCCTGCATGAGTATTAGTGAATTTACTCAGTGAGTTTTCAATTCACTCCCGTTATTTTTCATGTTTTTAGGATGAGTTCCGCACCCATGGTTCATTTTGTGTATCTGTCGAGATGGAGGTTAACGTAGAGGAGCTAGGATTAACCTCTGCCTTCGCTTGTGACATGGCATATACGTGGAATGGCTCATAGAAAAGGGCTTGTAAAATATGTTTAAGCAAAATGGAAATAATATGTTTTGTCTATTGTGCCTTCCTTGATTTCCAGCTATTATTTGTTTGGTAATTTGTTTATACATGTTTCCGCATGTGTGTATTAATAAGATAAAAGAAACGGAACGGCGACGAGCTTGGGACGTTGCATGAATAACCTCGAGGTGAGGTAAGGACATCACATTTATTTATATGGAAAATGACACAAATGATTAATGAATTTTAGTTCAATATATAATGTGGTTCATGAATTTTTAATTGTTCAATGTGGTCCATAAACTTCTAGTACATGTTCAATTTAGTTCCTCCACTATATAAAAATATTTAATAAAGGATCATATTGAATGTTTTCATATAGTTTAGACTCTAAGTTTAACATATATCAAAAGTTGAGGAAGCATATTGAAAAAATTAAAAGTTCAAGGACCATATTGTATATTGAGCCAAAGTTCAGGTACCATTTGCGTCGTTATCCCTTAATTATATGTTATTCCATTTCTATACGTCGATTCTTATAATGTCAAGTTTGAACATAAACTAATAATATCTGTAATGTAATAGTAAGTCTTACTATAGAAGACTGATAATTTGCATGGGGTTAGTGACTTAGTCACGTGATTAGTAAATTCTTGCATTTAATACGTAACTTTCGGACCTGTTTGATTAGAAAATGTTCTGCATTGGCAGGCAAGAGTCGATCTACCCACGTGGTCTAGAAAGCAACAATTTATATTGGTTGAGAATTTGTGAGTTCAATTACGTTCTTCGAAAACAACGTGGATCTGCCATGCGGGTGGATGCCTAACACGGCATTGAATAGGTTTGGAAACGATAGTGATTTGGTCGCAACATCTCATGAGAAATTGGGTCATCTTGATAGTTTTGATTTTTCAATTGATGCATTATCCTGTTGACTTCTTCTCAATCTCCTCTCAAACTCCAAATCTCCCGGATAACTCCTCTTTTTGACCGAATCCATCCCTCCAAGTCACAATTTTTCAAATTCTGTTCTCCAAATTGGTCTATTCCGGCCGTGTCCATCCGTTTCCAAATCTGGTCGTTTTAGTCTTTATGGAATCCATGTGGGAGTGAGAGATTAGATTGGATTAGAGAGATAAGGACGTGCAATGAGAGATCTTGTTAGATTAGGTAGAGAAAATCGAAACACAACTAGGTTTCTTTGTTTGATCCTTATCTTGACTCTTCCTTTAATCTTGAATAGGAATCTGAACCAATCTTGAGTCTGAATTTGATCTCGAAAAGTTATGCCAAATCAAAACAAGTTACACCGAAAAAGTTGTTAGAAAGATGAGAAACACATTTCGCAAGATTTGCCCTCTCAAACTCAATACAATGAGATAAATAACTAGAGAAGTGCTCTTATAGCATGGTTCTTTCAATTTTCGAGAAACTTTATGTTTTCCATGGCATTCATCTCGAAAAGTTATGCATGATCAAAAAAAATTTCGACAAAAAAAAGTCGTTGGAAAGTTGAGATATGTTGAATTGAGTTTGAGATGGCAAATTTTCTGAAGTGGATATCTCATCTTTTCAGAAACTTTTTTTTGGCAAAATCTGTTTTGATCCAGCATAACTTTTCGAGAAAAATTTCTTAAAAGACACGAAATTTTTCGAGATTTGTTATTGCTCTTTTGCATTGAATTTGACGGGGCAAATTTTTCGGAGTGCGTATCTCATATTTCCAACAACTTTTAACCTCCTCTCCAAGAATAATCAAGATTGCGCCAACATGGATCATCTCATCTTTTAATTCGGTCAATACGCTTAGATTTTTGAGCAAGACACGCACGAGCGAGATTCTTCTGGTTTTTTTTTTTGTTTGATCGAAAGAGTCTTCTGGTTGAGTCAGACAACTTAACTCTTGTGAAGCCCACTTCAAGGAGCAAATCACTTCACGTGGGAAGCAGACGTACATAACGCCGAGGCAAAGGCTCTAATTACGGGCTTTCTGAATTTGAGATTTGCCAACTGCAATAGAGAGTCCAACAAGATAACGGATTGAATTGCTAAAGCCCAAATGAATAGATCCCTACCTCATAATTGGCTATCTAGCCCCCCTGAAGCCCTATGGGCCTTACTTGTTTCTGAATCAAGTCTTTTGTGCAATGGATTACGGTTATTTTGCAATGGATTACGGTTATTTTGACCCCCAAAAAAAAAAAAAACAACCTTGGTCTCAACCTTGGTCAGGATGAGCACCAATCTTGGAAATATCATCCACCGTGGCCAAATCAAGACCAATTCTCACGCCCATGAAATTTAAGATAACCTCCCATCATCTTTGAAATGAAGACATAGCTCCCACTTTATTGGAATTAGGACATGTCTCCCAATTTTTGTTTTTTTTTTTCGGAGTTCTGTCCAAATCAACTATCTTAAAGCTCCAAAAGGTTGGAAACATTAATCCTAAGTCAAAATGCCTCTAGCACCTACAGGAAAAATGCGATAGAGAATCCAAGTGCAAAACCATGCAATATTAATATTTTTGTTTAGAGGTCGAGTTCGATCCCTAATTTTTCTTATAAGATGAATTATAGATATACAAGCCAAAATTAAGGTATAAATAGAGTGTAACAAACTGTTATTACTGAGTAGTGGGAATTGGATGCAGATCAAATCTAGTAGAGTGGACAATTGTTTTACTTGATCGTCTGCCAATGTTTTGTTGTAATAAATGTCATTGATATTTAGGCAAAATCAAAGTGGACTATTATGAGAAAAAGTCAGTCAATCCATGGAAACTCTACCTATTTGATTTTAAAAAAAGCATTACAGAATACTTCATCTTCTGGTCTAACTGACCTGAAGAACCAGCAGGTAACAGGATTTCTTTCTCCTATCACAAGCAAAAGCAGCATAAGTTCCTTTCAAACCCGTGTCTAATTGAGTAGATGCTTAAAACATGATCGATACTGGCCGGATCCGTTTATTTCGTAGAATTGAAATGAAGAGTCTTGAGACTCATAAAAAGATCTATCTCGACATGTAGAGCTCCGGAGTGGACAATCTTGGCCTGGGAATGGCGACCAGGGGCTTCATTTTCTTGACCACAATGCCAAACTTGTCCGAGAATTCCAGCTCAACACCTGGCGGTAATTCCCACTCGAACGAATGCAAAAGAGAGGCCAAAAAAAACAGTAGCATCCTCTCTGCCAGTGCAAGCCCCGCACACATCCTTCGACCAGAACCGAATGGCATGTATGTGAAGTTGTTGCCCGAAAGATCATACTTGCTGGGATCTTCCAAGAACCTCTCGGGTCTAAACTCCAACGGTTTGTCCCAAATCTTGGGGTCTCTGTGGATATAACCCACGTTCAAGAATATGTTGCTGCCCTTCGGTATTGTGTAACCACCGACGACACGGGAAGCATTCGGGGTCCTAGGCACCAATAAGGGCAGCGCTGGGTGCAAGCGAAATGCCTCCTTCACGACAGCGTTGAGGTACTTTAATTTTGGCAAGTGATGCTCTTCGACCATCTCATCTTCCCCCACAACTTCTGTCAATTCGCGGACTACTTTGTTCATCACATTTCGATTCTGCAGCAACTCTGCCATCACCCACTCGACCATTGTTGAAGACGTATCAGTTGCACCGATTACAATGTTCTATTCCACAAATTTGAAGTATCATCAGAGAGAGTCAATTACTGCAATATTTGCTAAAGCTGAATACATAGGAAGCACCGCAATAGAGAAGAATCGATGTTCCGGTTAAACTATGGAGCCTTTTGTGATGGAGAGGGCAAGGTTGCACGCAACCTAAGTTAGACAATAGTAAACGAAACAAGAGGTATGGAAGGAGATTTGAATCTTGACTTGATACGACCAACTTCATACAAAATTTGGCGCGCAATAATTTAAAAACATTTGCATTATGTCGACTTTTTCTATATTTGGTTCACTATTGTACAAGATGATTGTTGAAAATTATGGTATTCTAGGGCTAAAATAGATTTGAAAACGAGTATGATCCTTTAGTAATAATCGCTTGTCATTTACTCATGATTACGGTGGCCAAGATTTGAAATGAATTTACCAAGAACAAAGTTGCAAAAGAGGTTTAACTGCACTTTCTGGTGCATCAAGTAGTCATGCATGTTCATATAAGCGCTGACAACCTGGCTTAATATACTTACCGTAAGCATAGCTTTGAGTGCTCCACTCTTGTCCATTGGTGGCTGAATATCTTCAAGATCCATCTCCATATCCAGGAAAATCTGCAAAAAGTCCTTTTTCTGTTCATTGCTTTTAGATTCTCCTTCCTTCTGCTTGAACAGTTCATATGTTGTTCCTTTGGTGGCGCAATTGATAACCGACTGCATAAAATCATCAAACCACTGATGCACCTTTTTTATGTCCCTTTCCACTCCTTGCAGGTCAAGCCAAGCGAGTGCCGGGAAAAAGTCCGAAACATTCGGACTTCCTACGAGCACCATGAGTTTGGCTGCCGCTTTTCGAAACTCGATGCCCATGGCTTCGCCCTTGTCTCCCTGAAGCGTTCCTCCCCACAGCATTGCCATCACCGCATTAATCAAGGTCAGAAGGGCCAATTCGCCGATATCTACCGGCACCCCAGGATTTCTATACAGATTGCTCAGAGCTTTCCTGACCTCCTGCCTTCTCAAACCGTAACAGGCATCGAGGCTCGCGTTGCTCATCAACTGCCGTACAAAAAATTTGCGGAGATTCCTCCAATAAGGACCCTGGCTTGAGAAGGCAATGTCCCTTCCGCCATATGATACGATGGCAGCGGCGATGTTTGGGTCTCGGTTGGCAAACGTCATGTCCTGGTCCCGTACGATTTCTTTGGCCAGCGACGGTGAGTTAACAACCACATATAATTTGCTTCCAAGATGGAGTTTGTAGATAGGGCCGTAGGTCTCAGCCAATTCAGTGAATTTCCGGTGAAGATTGGTGCCTAGGAATGGGAGGTACCCGAAGAACGGCACACCCCGGGGCCCCGGCGGCAATGGAGCCGTCGCGTGGTTTCGCCTCCTGAACAAAGGGAAAAAACTAAGAGCTGCTATTGCAATGACAAGCAGTGCTGTGGTAGCTCTAGGAATGCCATCATTCGCTTCTTTAGCATGCCACAACCACGGCCAGGCGCCATCGGAATCTGCGTTCGACATTTCGGATTGTGACAACGGGAAGAGGACTGGTTGAGCAAGAATTAGGAAGTTTCTAGCCACACCAACTGTAGAAGGTCTTTGCAGATACGGTTTGGTCTCTGACAGATTACATAGAACAGTGCCACGATAAGCGAGCGGTCCCAGTAGCATTTACTCACACTGACACGCGACCAATTATTGTAAACAATAATGACCCGGGTGAACCAGTTTTTGTCTTTTTAGAAAGATTTATAGTTTCCTAGTTGCATGTTCGGCCTTTCTATCCTATGCATGCCAATTTAACTGTAAAAAAACTGTAACTTATTTTGCAATGTGATCTCTGAACTTTTTTGATATGATCCGTTAACTTTTGATACATGATCTATAATCCTTTTAACTTTTTAAATTCAAACATTTTTATATTGTTTAGGGACTATATTGAATATGTACTAAATATTTAGGAATTATATTGAATAAATTAAAAGCTTGGGGATCACATTGCATATTGAGGTAAAATTTAGAGACCACATTGAACAAATTAAAATTTTGGGATCACATTATATATTGGGCCAAAATTTATGAGCTATTTATGTCAATTTTTCAAACCAATAATGGCAAAGCTAGGTGCAGGCGATATGCCTCCTTGATGACACCGTTGATGTACCTTTATCTGGGCAAGTGGTGCTCTTGGACCATCTTATGCGACCCCATGCAAGTGGTGCTCTTGGACCATCTTATCGGACCCCACGACTTCTGTACTACTTTGCTGTTCACATTTCGGTTATGGATTAGAAATTTCCAATAGAAATAATGTGAAAAATGAGTCAAATATTTTGTTGTGTTAATCCAAAAACAAGATAAGATCCCAGCAAAACCACAAAGTGATGTACACACTTTAATCTTCTCCACATCAAAAATCAATTGGAAAAATTAGACATACCAAGAATGCTGCCCCCGTTTTTATTAATTTAATGCCAAAATAATTTTAACAGTATTTAATTTATACCTAGGAACCAAATAAAATCTGAGGTCTGTAGAGTTCGCGGAGCTCAACAATTTTCGGGACCATTTTAAGGATATTGCTATAGCTGTTTTGGCTCACCTTTTTTTATTGTTTATTTCTTTCCATTTCTTTTCGGGGGTCAATGATGAACAAAATTATCCTTGTGAAATGCAACGTATTGTACTTTACATTCCTATCGTCCGCCCTGTGAAATGCACATCTTATTGAAAAGGTTTGATATCACGAAAAATTCCAAATCAGTGCACCCGTGATAAATTTACTCCAAATTAATTTTTTTTATCATGAAAAACCTTAAATTGGAATATCCGTGACAAATTTACCAAAAATTAATTTTTTACCATAAAAACCCCAAACCTGTACACATGCGACAAATTTTCCCTATGTTAAGTTTGTTTAATACCATGAAAAATGATAAATTGGTAGACCTATGACAAATGGAGGGATAAAATCCAAACTAATATACTCATCAACTGTAACGTGTCATTTAACTTAGCAATTTAATGGTAAAATTTAACAGAATTTAACTAAGAGTAAATTTGTCAAAAGTGTACAAGTTTGGGGTTTTTAGTAATCAAAATCAATTTGAAATAAATTTGTCATAGGTATATTAGCTTGGGGTTTTTCATGGTATTAACCTTATTGAAAATAGATCACATCTAACTTGATGAAATTGATGACGATTAGCAACAATCAATAAAATATTGTTGATCTTATAAGAAAATTAGGAATTGAACTGATCAGCTCCTAAATGAAAATATCAATGTTGCACAGTTCACATTTGCATTGTACATTGCATGTAGGTTCTAATGGCATCAAGGACTAACTCATTGGCATTAAGCATGTTGTAGGGAACCGGAGGTGAACGTGGTAGGTGGCCAGACATAAAATATTAGCTTAAGTTTGGTGTGGGGAATGAGCTCAAACTTAAATGCAACAAAAGAGATGAGCTCCGAAAGCAACTTCCCTACTTTCATGGAGTTTAAGCTCAAGTTTGGCATGAGAGATGGCATGAGAGGAGCTCGAATGCAAGTTTCCGTCATACTTGAAGCTCTAAGGTAGCTCGACGAGCTCGAAGAAGTGAATTCCAAACTTGTGGAAGCTTTGTCTTGATTTCAAGATGATGGAAACTAGTTTTCCAACATTCTTGGAATCTTGTTTTAATTCCAATATCCTAAGACTATGTCTTAATTCTAACACTTTTTGTCCTAATTCGAACATCCCTGGATCATGTCTTAAATATTTAGGATTACAATTACAAAAAATCTCAAACTGATATACTTGTGACAAATTTATCCAAAACTAATTTTTTGACCACCAAAAACTCCAAATTGATACACTTGTGATAAATTTACCTTCAGTTAGTTTTCATTAAATTTTATAGTCAAATTGCTGAGTTGAATGACACATTACAGTTAATGGGTATACTAGTTTGGGGTTTCATCCTTCTGTTTGTCACATGTATACAAGTTTGTGACTTTTCGTGGTATTAATTCAATTTAACGGAAACTAATGGAGAGATTTTTTGTGGTACAAGAATTAGTTCAAGGTAAATTTATCACAAGTGTGCCGATTTTGGGTTTTTGGTAGAAAAAAATTAGTTTTAAGTAAATTTATCATAAATATACTAGCTTGGGATTTTTCATCGTATTAATCCTAATTAGAATATGGGAGTTGGTCTTAAATTGGATAGGGCAGTTAAGGCACCACTTGTATCAATCTTGGCCGGCCATCGTGCCCTTAATCACATGCCTCGACGTCTCACTTCCATGGGCAAGCGCACATAGGATTATGCACTTCTTGTTGCCGGCATTGCAAGTACACTCATGCTTCGCTTGTTCCCCTTTAATCCTCGCTTATCCATTCCTAATCCCTCTAATCTCCACCCTTCGCCTCTAATTATCTTCATCCAACGGCTAGCCCTCCCTCCTATGCTTTTAATTATGGTGGCTCTCCATCTAATTCTCCTTTTTGGCCTTCGAAGGAGAGTCTCCACCGTCCACTCTTGTCTTGATTAATCACAACCGTCCATCTAATCTAGGCCTCTCCTAGTCCTAATCCACCTGGGACAGCCAATGCCTATAAATAGACACTACAATAAAACAAGGGATTAACGACAAATTTTGCGACGAAAAATTTGACAAAATCCGTCGCAAATCGAATTTGCGACGAAATTTGCGACAGAATTTTTTCCGTCGCTAATAGGTCGTTGTAAATTTTTGCGACGGAAAAAAATTCTTCGCAAATTAGCCATGAACTTTATCCGTTGCAAATTAGCCACGAACTTTATTTGTCGCAAAATTCGTCGCAAATAATTCGTTGCAAAAATTTTCCGTCACAAAAATTGCGACGGATTTTGCGACGAATTCCAAAAAATAAAGAGCATTTTCAATCCGTCGCAAAATTTGTCGCTAATTTGTCACAAACTGTATTCATGGCAAAATTCATTGCTAATTTGGCACGAATTTTTTTTTGTTTGTAATTTGCGACGAACTTACTCGTGGCAAAATTTGTCGCAAATTTGTCACGAAAAACTTTGACTTTTGCCATGAACATTATTCATGAACAAATTTAGCAACAATTTTTTATTAATTCTTTAGCGACGAACTCTGCGACGAATATCGTTTAGGGACGAAATTAGCAATGAAATTTTATTTTTGTAACGAACTTTTATAATTTGTGATTGTACGATAAAATCATTTATTTTATTTTTCGATTTTAAACTTAATTAAAAGCAAAATTAATTTCTGAAAAATAACATCAAAATATTATAATAATATGAAAATGAAATACATTCATCTACATTTTCCACAAGAATGACATAAATATTTTTCTTTATAGTACACATAATGAGAGAATAAATAATCTTGCATAATAACTAATCTTGCACAATAAACAATGACGACAGAAATGAATTAAAAAAGAATATCCGGCTTTTAGCGACAATCTCCATCATATAAATACTGAACAAAACTAAAGACACAGTCCATGTGAGATACTCACTTCCTTTGCTTTGCGAAGTTCATGTACTGATAAAGTGCTTTCTTGTTTACATGACTAAACTGTCGAAGCTACTCGTTGCATCTGTTAAGCATCTTCTGCAGCTCTTTGATGCTCCTTTGTCTATACCTATAATCTCAAACATATAAAACTCTTTGACGCGGTCCTTGGCCTCAGTGACGACCACGTCGGGGGCCCTATCGTGGTGCTTCCGGTGATTTCTTTCAACTTGTAGGTAGAACAAGACTTCCTAGAAGATTACAAAAGCACTATTCTATGAAGAAGAAGACAAGGAAAAAGCCACAATAAGCGGAGTCCAAGTGCAAAGGCATTATGAAAGCTTATGTAACTCTCTTGACAAGGAGGATATAAAAAGGTCACGTGTGTATGAGAGCGTGCCCACAACCAAATATGCATGCTTGTGCGCCTTTGTGTGGGTGCATGTGCATTTCTGCCAAATATTCATCCCCATTCTATATGTGTACGAAAAAAGATAGATAGATAGCCAAGTAACTGGCTTTTTAGATGGACATGTTTGTGCGTGCATGTATTTGTAATTGTATATGTAATGACTTTTCTGTATGTACATGTTATCCATGGATTGAACCTTTTCCTAATCTAGCAACAAACAACTGTTTCTATTGCGGCACTTTTTAGAAGGATGTTGACGATGCACTATTTGTGACTTACCAATCCTCAGCAAAATGCCATCTCCTTTCTATGAATGGACTAAGAACAACCTACTCTTACATGGACTAGAGCTTTCACATGTCAATAACATATTTCACATACGCAAATTGAAAAGACATCAACAATAAGTTCACATTAGCTAAGCACCTATTACAATTGTATCTACATTAGAGTTCGGTAGATTGTCAATGGGATGATCAAATTGGCATTTTCATGACTGTAGAAGTTCAGCAGACATTGAAGGAGCCCCATATGATAGTCGCCAAAGAAATGTTTACTTCTCGAATTTGGACATCTAAGGAACTTACGCTGTCCATCTAATTACTCTTAATTGAAGAGCCATTGAATGGAAGGGGAATGACTGGACTATCTCAATTAGACATGAGGGCTTGCAATAGAATCAAGCTCAAGAGGCCAACCAGACTTCTAAGGCCAAGGAAGATGAGCAAGATCGATCCACCAAGGCATCTCAAGTTCTAAGATCCACCCAATTGACCAAGATTGTCATGCCCCGAACCCCCGTCGAGCCCGCGACATCCCGTCTCCTGTCGAACAGTTGCGACGTCCCAAGTTATTGCTGACCTCAACTAAATATCAGAGATTTAATCGCACAAACGGAAATCATAAAACACCCAGACAAACTTAAACTAGGGAGAATTGGGAGAATATACATTTCCATTTTTTGTTCAACTTGTTCCACCATATATATATAATAAAACAAACCTCTGTCTACCAGTGCACACTTTACTGAAACTACCAAAATAAAAAAGGAGTCGATGACCTGACGTGCAACCTCAAAAATAGTTCTCATCCAAGGCAAGCTTTCCCACTTCTACAAACACGGTCGTCGTGTGTCTTATCCAGGTCATCCCGTCACGTATCGGAAACTCAGCTACCTTATACTCCGTATGCACTGGTACTCTAAAACGTACTAGTGGCGGTGGTGGAGGGTTTATCGCTCAGATCGAGGTTCTGAAAATTGTTGGTTTACATAACCATGAGATTATATCTCAGCAAGTACACCCTTAAACCCAACCTAGGCTATCACGTACCTCCAGACAATTACACAATCACACACATTCACGTACATCAAGTAGTCACAAAGCAAGCATATCAATTAATGTGATCAGGCTCAATCATGCGCACACCCGCACTTAATTACAATTACGTCATATGCAAACATACGCATGTACCGTTCTCATCCCACTATTCCTTCCATTCTCATTTTTCACTTTCACATTCCTCGTCAGTGACCCGCATTGAAGTACACCCCTTAGGCACACTACGACCATTTATTTTCCACAACACTCGCCAATGACCCACGTTGAAATATACACCTCAGGCACACTGCGACCATTCATTTTCCACAACACTCGCTAGTGACCCACGTTGAAGTACACGCCTCAGGCACACTGCGATCATTCATCACATCCGGCCCGCATACCCGTTCACACCTCAGGCCCCAATCGCGACCTGATACATGCCCCAGACCCGATCCCAACTCAACCCGCGCCAAATGCGATAGGCCTACATGATTGGAACTTGAGCTTATGACACCTCGGTTGAATCCCGATCTCACCCGAGCTGATCGTGCCTTGGACCGATTCTCATACTTGTTTTTTCAAGCCTTAGCCTGTGCCAAATGCAACGGATTTACATGATTGCTGCTCGAGTTTATGGTACTCGGCCCGATCCCAACCTTGCACTTTCACACCTTCACATACTTTCCTACAATCACTTGTCGCACCACAACTTCTCCTTACTCATGCACATACTCAATATGTATTTACCACACGCAACTGGCCATCACAGGCGATCCGTGCACGCATCGAGTCACACGCAGGCAGAGCTCACTCAACAATTCACATGGCCAATATCAACAATTAATTCGATTTGGCCCACGCATGCACCAAACAGACATATGCCCACTGTATAAACATACAAATAAACACTCAATTAAATCAATCCCATCCAGAATGATTCAAACATGCCCAAAATACGTAAGTTGCCAATTTTCTCCAACCAAATGGCGTCGAATTAATTCCGATCCTTCACAACACTTTCTCGCCATTAAATAATGGTTCTAAAAATCCAACTTACGTCCTGAACAAATCATCATAGCCCTGTGATCAGTAATTCGCAGCTTGTGAACAGTAACTCGCAACTTATAATTCACCTCAAATTGTCCTCCAAAAATTCCAAAAATAATCCTCAAGGCCTACCAAACATTTCCAATAATAAACCCCAATATTTTGCACCCGCATATTGTCAATTTCACCCCAAATCAAATTATCCGTCGATATCCAATATCCTTAATCGGGATTAGAGTGTGACTTACAAAGTTCTAGACTTAATCGGCTAGAACGGGAAGCGGCGGCACTTAAACGGACACAGCGGGGATGGCGGCGAAGCTTGGCAACGGCGATCGGCTTGCAGTGGCGGTCCGGCTCTTGATTTGGACTCACGGCCACTTGGGGGAAAGAGAGAAAAGAGAGAGAAACGGTGGCTGGTGGTGGTGGTTTGGGGCTGGTACAGCGGCTAAGCGGCGGTTTGGTGGCGGTCCAGCGTGCGGCGGCGAGCGGCGGCGCCGGCGTGGCTTCACGGTGGAAGAGGAAGAAGTTCACGGCAAAGAAAAAAAAAGGGGGGAGGGGCTGATCGTGAAGATGAAGGAGAGAAGGGGGAGGAAGACCACATTCTTGACTCAAATAATATATTTTGACCAATTGAGGAAATGACCAAAATGCCCTTGTCTCACAATTTTAATCCAATGGTCCCGATTCGATCTTATCTTGATCCGACGGCCGAGATCGATTCTTGCACAAAAATATCCAAGGGTATACTTGTAATTTACCAAAAATCCAAGGGCAAAATTGTCCAATCAAAATTTTGGGGCAAAATTACCAAAATGTCATTTGCCCTTAAAATATACCCTTTAATAAATCCTAGGGGTATTTTGGTCACTTTCTCTGTTTCTTGTCCAAATCGAATTTTTCCGAAGGAATTAAGGGCACCAAAAATTGACACGTATCACATGCAACATCATCTTAATGTTCTGGCATGATTTCCTAATTTTTCAATGTCCAATTTGGGCAAAAATTCAATAATTAAATTCTATTAAACGCAACTCGAGCCTTTCTCGAGCTAACGGGCGGCTTGCTGGGGAAATTCGCAAAATTGACTCATGACTGATACTGAATCGAGTCACGTGGAAGTCCGTTCGGTGCGTGACGACCTCGGTTGTCATTAAAATCGCGAAGATCAATTACTTGATTCGAGGGGTACAATCGTTTGGTATAATTTCGGAATCATTCATCAAGTTGTTTCGTGGTCCAACGGAATCACCCGCGATCCACTACTAGGACAGTGACAAACTGACCTCTAACTATCCTTGGATTGGCCAACAGTGGTTCAAAATATCACTTCCGTGATTTAATGGTCGAAATCCATTCACGATCGAATTTCCATTAATCGCGTGAATTTAATTCCCCTATTAGCCTTCCCTAATATTTAGCATTCCCAGGAATGATCAGTTTCGGGCGAGAAATTTACTACGAGCACATTTCATAAAACTCATTTATTTAATAAATTCCAATTGGTGGAATTTCGGAATGTCACAAAGATTACTCCATCAACAGCCACCCCCAAAAAGATTTCCCTTCTTTTGTAATTTAAATGAAGGCGGTAAAGATTATCATGTTGGATTCAAAGTTTCTGCCTTCATTCCCTGCAAATCGATCACTACACATCCGCATTGAACCTATATTACACAATCCAACCATAATTTCTAAAGAAAGAAAATCCAAGGCATTGGAGAACATGGAGAGAATGCGGACAAATAGGTAAAACGGTGGCGACCCATTCCGCCAAATGAAACATTGCATTGAAGGGGAAAAAACACAAAACGTCATCAACAAACAAACAGGGAGAGGGGAAAAAAACCAAGAAGAGCATATCTAACCTTTTGTTCAAATTCTCAGATTTCTCTGCAGTCACTTGACCTCCAAACACCACCTTGCCAATCCCATCCGAAGGCTAACAGCATCATCCCCCCAGAATAACTCGTTAAAAAAGGAAAGCCTAAGAAGATAAAAAAAAAAAAAAGGCAGAAGGTGATAGTGAACGCCGCATCTAGTGAGAGCGAGCATTGGAGCGAGAGGAAGCCGAACTGGGCGCGACCGAATTGTGGGGAGGCAGAGTCTCCGACCATGTGAGCAGATCTGAAGTCGAAGTGTGAGGCTTCCTCACCGGCGTGCTCCTCTCCATTTTCTTCCTTTTCCCCGGAAAAAAAAAGGAAGAACACCCAAGAAAGAACTCACGCTGATTCAAGCCTCGCCCCGCTCTTGCTATCCCGAAGAACGGGCTTTGCGTGGCGATGCAGAGCCCACTGATCCTGCCCCTGGCCACCACGCAATCAACCAGTCCTCTACCGGCGGCCCTCAACAACGAAGCACTGGACCCCGGCCTCGCCCAAATCTGGGGTGAGGGAGGGCTAGTGGGCGCAGAACGGGTGTATGGCGACGGAGGAGGAGGCAACGGTGGCGGCGGCGACGGCGAGGGTGGCCATCATGGTTGGCGGAGGGGAGGAGGGACCAACGAAGAGGTGTTTGGCGAAGGGGGTATCTGAGGAATAACAGAGAGAGAGAGAAAAATTAGGGTGAGGGCGGGCAGATTTGAGAGATTAGCGGGGAGCTTGTGGCGGATTTTTTTTGATTTTTTTTTTTTGGTTGAGTCAACATTCTCTTGTTCTTTCTCAAGAAGAGATTGACCAACTATATAAGAGTAAGAAAAAAGCAAAAATGAGTTTTGAATGGGGGGTTGGTGCTAGGGTACGATGGATCGACCCACTTATCTTGAAACCCTTTAGGACAAAAATAATGGTATTGGGTTTCTGTTGTATCCCAGTGATTCAACCTTATTACAGGGCCTTGAAACAAAAGAAAAAATGGCCTTGGATGATTTTTAATCGCGATTCAACCTTGTTCCTCCGACCAAAAGAAAAAACCTTATCAAGGGCCTTGGATGATTTTTAATCGCGATCCAACCTTGTTCCTCCGGCCAAAAGAAAAAACCTTATCAAAGGCCTGGATGATTTTTAATCATTACCTACTTATTCAACCTTGTTCCTCTGGCCAAAAGAAAAAACCTTATCAAGGGCCTTGAATGCTTTTTAATCACTACCTAGTGATTCATCCTTGTTCCTCCAACCAAAAGAAAAAACCTCATCAAGGGCCTTGGATGTTTTTTAATCACTACCTAGCGATTCAACCTTATCAAGGGCCTTAGAACAAAAGAAAAAACCTTATCAAGGGCCTTGGATGATTTTTAATCATTGCCTACCGATTCAACCTTGTTCCTCTTACCAAAAGAAAAAACCTTATCAAGGGCCTTGAATGCTTTTTAATCACTACCTAGTGATTCAACCTTGTTCTTCCAACCAAAAGAAAAAACCTTATCAAGGGCCTTGGATGATTTTTAATCACTACCTAGCGATTCAACCTTGTTCCTCCGACCAAAGAAAAAACCTTATCGAGGGCCTTGGAACAAAAGAAAAAACCTTATCAAGGGCCTTGATGATTTTTAATCACTACTTAGCAATTTAACCTTGTTCCTCCGACCAAAAAAATAAAAAAAAACTTATCAACAGTTTTGAGTCAAGCACCTTGGATGATTTTTAACCACTACCTAGCAATTCAACCTTGTCCCTCCGACCAAAAGAAAAAACCTTATCAAGGGCCCTGATGATTTTTAATCACTACCTGGCCACTCAACCTTAAAAAAGGAAACTTATCAACAGTTTTGAGTCAAGGGCCTTGGATGATTTTTAATCACTACCTAGCGATGCAACTTTGTTCCTCCGACAAAAAAATAAAACCTCGAATTCCTAACTTTGATCCAAATACGGCTACTATGAACAAAGTGGCTGCGTGTGTTCGCATTCCTCATCGACAGAAGAAGTATTTGATGAAGACTTTTTAATGTATTTAGGCAGCTAGATTGGCCTCCCCTGAAGGCAGATGCTGCAACACTGGCTGCGGATGCACGGCTATGTGTTCAAGTTGATCTCTCTCAACCCCTTGTACCCATGCTTGCTATTGGTGGTCGTCGATGCAAGATTGAGTATGAAGGGCTACACCTCATTTGCTTCCACTGTGGTTTTTATGGACATCGAACTGAAGAGTGTGAAGATAATATTGTTCTGAAGGTATCTAAGCATGGAGTAAGCATGTAAAAAGCTTTCCTGATGCAAATGCTCAAATTGAAAAAAAAAAATCTTTGGTGCTCCAAAACAAAATGAGATATTTGGAGACTAAATGGTGGTTCAAAAAACCTGAAGGCCTTGAACTCGGTGAGATTTTGGGAATAATGTTGAAAAAAATCAAACAGGTTCGTGCTTTTGCTGTGTTGCAACTCCAATTTTTTTTTTGGTAAGGTAAGATGTATATATACTATTTAACGCACAACTCCAATTAATGGATGAACATACTAAAAACGTGGAAGTTGAGACTCCGGTGCCTTCTCGTGCCCTGAGTATTCATCCTACTCCTCCTAGAATAAAGCCTCGTTTGAGTGATGACGAGCTACTTGTCCAATTTGCTTGGGAATATAAAACTCCTAGTTAGCATTATTCCCATAATACTGGAATTGGGGTTTCCAGACCAAAATGTTGCTTCTTTGTAAAAGCGGAGATGATAATGAAGAAGGAAGGCTTGTAAATTCACCTAAAGCTGTTTTATAGTAGTTGACTAGGAGGTATCTATTCCGGTGGAACTGGAAATGGTTGGACATGGTAATTGAACCTTGCTTTCTTATGTTTGCAATCAACCTAAACCTCCTGACGCAATATTAATTAAAGATAGTGGCGATTCTCATAGTTATATAGAGGAATTTGGCTTCAATGAGTGTCGAGTAAAGATAGAGGTATCCACGTTGTATCCATTGACATGGAAATTCACGAGAAATCTGGAGTGTAACAATTTGTCATCACTGAGTAGCGGAACTGGCTGCTAATTAAATCTAGTATATTGGACATTTTCTTTTACTTGATCATTTGCCATAATTGATTGTCGTGATAAATGTCATATATATTCACCCAATATCAAGTAGACTATACTAACACGAAAAAGTCAGTCAATCCATGGAAAACTGCAAAATCTCCCAATTTGATTGCTTAAAAGTGTTTCAGAATACTCATTAATAAAATCAATTGAAATTATGGCAGCGCCCAGAGCAAGCGGCCCGCCTCCTTGAGAACTCTCTTTTTGACTATATATATATATATGAGACCTTCCTTTATACAGTTAAGGTCCGCACCAGTATCAAAAAGGGCTGTAGTTTCTAAAACCATTTCATTTTGGATTTTAATAGAAATGTTGATAATCCATTTTCTAGTGGTAATTTCAGAAAGTATTAAAAGGAAGTTCGTATCAGGAGAAGAAGGGAGTTGAGGAACACTATTTTCTTCAAAGTCTTCTTCCTTTTGTTTCCCTTTTAAACTTTTTATTTTGATATCTAAAATGTCCTTTTGCATAATTATCTGAGCTTCTTTGAGATCTTGTATTTCTTGCTTTTGTTTATTGATCTCATGAGTAAGGTCACTTACAGAAATAGGTTTGAAACTGGTTTTCTTAGCTTCACTAAGAATGGTAGAGATATTATAAGGATTATTAGATTGAAAGACTGGTTTTGGTTTTTGAAAATTATTTAAATATTTTATTTTTGTTTCAGGGTCAGTAATTTGATCAATCGTTTGCAAAAGAATTTCTTCTTCTTTTGTTAAAACATTTATTTCAAAATTTTCTTCTTCACTTTCTGAAGTTGAGGAAGAGGAGGTTTCTAAATCACAAATCTGCAGATCCTTTTCGAATTCAGATTCATCAGAAGAGCTACTATCAGCTTCAGCCATTAGTTGGTTGAGCTAGTTGATAGTTTTCTTCATCTAAATTCAATTCATTAACTTTTTTGCTAATTTTGCAAAATCGTGAAGTGTGACCTTTCTTGCCACAGTTATAGCAAGTGATGTTTTTAAAATTTCTTTTAGGTTTTTTGGTTTTATTAAAACTATCATTTTCTTTTCTTTTAGAAAATTTCTTATCAAAATTCTTCTTATAAGGTTTCTTATAAAATTTCTTTCTATCCTTTTGTTTAGAAAGACATTTTCCTGAACATTTAGAATTTTCATAAGATTCAAAAGATGGATCATATTGGGCACAAAAATCTCCTAATCCTTTTTTAGAAAGTTTTTGTTCTTTCTTGATTTGTTTTTGGAGACGAATATTAGTACACAATTGTGTTCCTATTTTATAGACATAAGAGGTTAGTTCTCCATAAGAAAAATGATCATATGGAATTTGATTTCCATATTCTTCTCTTATCTTACCACGAACTTGCTCTCCTATGAGTTTTGGTAATCCAACAAGAAATTTTTCTTTCCAAAAAAACTGATTGCAGTCAGATCTTTGAAAAACTCTTTGCAAAAATATTTCTTTATATTCTCGAAATTCCCCTAAAGATCTGCATTTCATATTGGACAAGAGATCTTGGTCTTTGTCGAGAATATGAGAAGAGTCTTCTAGGAAATGCTGGGATATGGAAAATATAAGGGTGCTTACTGCATCTTGAATGGGTTGTTCATCTTCGTCAAGAATATTTTGACCAAATGGGTCGAGTTTATAGGCATTTAAAAATTTGAGACTTTTGCTCTTCATTCAAGTAGTTATCCCACCATCCTTTGAGCTGGCCTGTAAATTCGGCTATTAAAAGATATGCAACTGAATGTTCAGAAGTATATGGAATAGTTTTATATGTGTTTGCTAGCATGACCATTTGAGTCAGGATGTTTACAAGGTTTTGCTCAGAAACACCATCTATATTCCATTCGTAAATAGCATCAGAAGAATATTTATTTTGGACTTTAGAAAAGGTTTCTTCTGTGAGAATATCAGGAAGAGTAGCACGAGAATAATATAACTTTTGAGGGTCCTTCC
Organism: Syzygium syzygioides; assembly: GCA_031216285.1. Lineage (NCBI taxonomy): Eukaryota > Viridiplantae > Streptophyta > Magnoliopsida > Myrtales > Myrtaceae > Syzygium > Syzygium syzygioides. The sequence goes on along the minus strand of CM062245.1, from coordinate 14,520,202 downwards.
AAGTAATACGATTTATTTCTGGAAGGGATTCAGTATCGGATTTATCTAAAAGATTAATTTGATTGGAAGGTTCAACGCGATCTGGAGTGTCTTTGACACTCAGATTTTGTATTAAAGGAGTATCTATAACTATAGGATTTTTAGGAATCAAAACCGTTTTACCCTTGAGGAGTCTTCTCTTATCTTCTAAGGCTTTAGTAAATTCAAGACTAGGATTTTTTGGAATTTTAAAATTCCTAAAAAGTGGAGGTTTTAATTCTTTTTTCGGAATTGTTATGGAAGAGGATGAGAAACTATTTTGAGTAAGATTCTCAATTCGATCTTGTCACGCCCCGCACCCAACGTGAGCATGAACATCCGCTCAGGGTCTAAACGAAGTGCGATGCCCCCAGGATTGCGTCACAGAGACCCGAATACCCAAATAAGAGAAAACATGCCACAAGCGGAAACGACGTATATATATACATATATACACCCAGACATTCCAAAAAGTAACCATGAATAGCAAAAGATAACAATTAAGCAATAAATTAAACCATAATATATATTATTTACAAACCTACATTCATTAACCCTTTCCATTTAACAAAAAGATACATCAGAAGGGCCACAAGGCAAAAAGGGATCGGTGGCCTAGGAGTGTCAAACTATCTACCGGGAGGGGCTACAGTCAAAAGAAGAGGGTTAGCATCTACTGCTAATACTGAGACCTAAACTACGGCTCCCAGTCTGGGTCGGATGACAAAGACTCCTCAGAGGAATCCTCCTCAGTTCCTATCTCCTCATCCGATCCAACCTCAGCAATGTCTCCGGCTACATTGATATTCAAGTCCATCGCTTCAAGATCAACCTCTTCGTCGCCCACCGGGTGTATATCTACGGCTATGACTTGCTGCTCTTGCTCCTCCTCATCCATAGCTGCCGGTCCATCTACTGTCTCACCCTCAAAACTCACACTAAGAGAAGGTGGAAGGTCCGATACTTCACCGCCCACCCTTTGAGGGATCATAACGCCGTTTATATCTACCGGAATATCAAAGGTCCTGATCGGAGGTCCTGTCACGCCATCCGCTCCCCTATGACACCAGGCTACATACTCTTGGGTATGGCTGTAGTCCTCTCCCACGTTTACGAATACAACCGAATGGTATCTAACGTACGCCGTTCCATCCCCGCAAGGGTGCACACTAGATGATCGCTGAATTCGCTGCGGGAGTCCAAAAAGAGGGCCATCCCTCGGCATCCTACGGACGGGGGTCTGCAAATCCGGTTTCACCACAACCGTGAGAAAACTCAGCAAGTAATAAATCGCTAATCCCAACTAGACTAAAGTGTACCTCCAGAGGGTAAATAAAATACATAACTCATTAAACCAGTATATCCCTCAATATAAATACACTCGGGCCCATAGCCTAATTCATTACACTGCCTTGCATATTAGACTTTCAATAACAATATATATAAAAAGAATGTGCAGTTAAATCGACCCGAGGGCCACGACCCTAAGGCCACAACAATTGAACCGACCCGTAGGCCTCGACCCAAAGGCCACATTTTATAACGACCCGTAGGCCCGACCCGTAGGCCACAAATTGTCCCGACCTGAAGGCCCGACTCGAAGGTCATAAATTGTCCCGACCCGAAGGCCCGACCCGTAGGTCACAAATTTGTCTCGACCTGTAGGCTCGACCCGAAGGTCACAATTTGTCTTGACCCGTAGGCCCGACCCGAAGGTCACAATTTGTCTCGACTCGTAGGCCCGAGTTAAACAGGCTTGTCACGCATACCCATGCACTCTAATCCGGTTAACAACCAGCACGCAAGCCATTCACATACTCGGGGATAAAATTAATTGCACTACTCATACCAAGGGTTAAATAAATGACACACAAATTTGTCACTTTCAACGCCATAAGGGTACGATCAATCCTTTCCATTTAATCCCCAGGTAACCCGACGCTCGTTTCGCACACTTATTCCGATTCAATACAACACACTCAAGGTTCGCCATGTTCTAATCAAACTTAACCATTAATTCCTCGAGCACGGCGCAACCCTAGCATTTCATCAAACCTTAAATCATCCCTAAATGACCTTATTAAATCCCAAATTAAGCATTGCATCACCCGACTTAAACAATCGTACAAGAGCCCAATTAATCTCACTTAGGCAATTCATTCCAAATTCGGATCCTATCGTGAACAGTACCCAACAACCCTCAAATGGCCACCAAATCACACCTAAACATCCCTATTAAGTCCCAATTTAGTCCTCTAATCAGCCCATACACATTCCCACACAATTAAACCACAAATTAGCTTAATTACCCCATTAATTTACCCCTAAACTTCCACAATTAGGCTAATTAGGGTTTAGAAATTTTTACTCGCCTATAATTGTCTTGAGACGACGGGAGCGAGCGGTCGACTACCGGCTAGCGGTGAGAATCGACGGCGGCGCTCCGGGGGCAAGCCAGCGGTCACGGCGACTCCGGCGGACTCAAGGCTAATCTCGGCCAAAACAGGGGAGAGTTGAGGTGAGGGGCTGTGGACGGGAGGAGAGGGGGTTGAGGAGGCGAGGCGGTCACCGGGGCTGTCACGCCCCGCGCCCTACAGGCGCGCAATCATCCCTCGATGGTCGATCATTGAATGCGACGTCCCAGATACGTCGCCGACCCAACCCAAAATATGAGAGATTAAACACACGCGGAAGCAAATAGAAATAACCCGGACAATAATAACACGACTAAGGAATAGACATCGAAATATAATAAACACTAAATATTTTAAATCCTTCAATATTACAAAAAGGCCACCCGGCTTCCAAAAATCAACAACAGTTTTCAAAAAGGGGCGGTGGGTGACAAGCCTATCTCCTCTACAAATAGGCACTCCGGCGGTCTCTCCAAGTCCATCACGGTCGCGGATCTGAAATGGTTATATAATAACCGTGAGACAGAGTCTCAATAAGCAACAACCTAAACCTAACCTAGGCTAATGCGTACCCAGACCAATCTAACATGCAAACTACCAGTCGAAACAGTCAATTGTACATGAAAGGCTTACCTCGCGTCGAACCACGTGCCAACCCTGCATATTAGTCCAAACATGATAATGCAAGTGCAAATCACCGCCACATCACAATCACTAGCACACACACTTCCACTCGAAATCAGTCAATCCAAACAAGCACCCAACCCATCCAACCACATCCACACGCACCATCAGTTAGTTCGATCAACATCCACACGCTCAACCAGCCAATCCAATCACACGCTCAACCAGCCAATCAGTCACACGCTCAACCAGCCAATCAGTCACACGCTCAACCAGCCAATCAGTCACACGCTCAACCAGCTAATCAGTCACACGCTCAACCAGCCAATCCAGTCACACTCAACCAACCATTTCAATCACACTCAAATCACATGCGTGTCCGAACATCCTTCTCACAACTCGCGCCATTGCGCCTCAATTTCAATCTCACAGGCTCACGAGCCACACAATTCGATCAATTTCAATGGCCGCCGTCCGCACGTCCCAAGCCATATTATTTAATCAATTAATCCCAGTGGCCGCCGTCCGCACGTCCCAAGCCACGGTAATCATACAATTCCAACGACCGACGTAAATACATCCCGGTCCAATCACGCCTCTAACGGGCCACCGTCCGCACGTCTCAAGCCCGCATCCATTTGGCATACCAGCCAGTCAAGCCTTCACACGGACCGCCGTCAACACGTCCCAAGTCCGTAGCCCTCCGATCGATTCGGGCTTAATTTCAACAGGCAAGCATACGCCACTCAATTCAATCACATTCACGCCAAATTGCATCAAACAGCTCAAATTCACAAATTCAGTCCAATCCACAAATCGCCACTTCAACCACAAACCCGACGTTCAAGTCGGTCACAGACGATTTTTCCCAAAATCAAGCATATTACTATCTGATTTAATTAGCACAATTAAAGCATAATACAATCTAATTAAATCACAATATAAATAAATTAAAATCACGCCCTAGCCGTCTAACCCGAGACAAGTCCATAAACATCCACGTTCACATCATAGCCCATCTCACTCGCTCACCAATCCGTCATCCACGCCTACCACATACTAAATCACATCAAATCACTCGTACCCAACAACCAGTCCGAATTCACAGTCGCCACCTCATTCACCAACCCGACATTCTAGTCGGTCACGCACAATTATTCACTCAAGCACTCCACTCTAATCAGTCTAATTTAACTAAATTAAAACACCAAATAATCTAATTTAATCATAAAATATTTAAACTAAATACACGCCCTAGCCATTCTAGCCCGAACTGGTCAATTAAATACCCAAAATACTAAGTAGGGTTTAGGGAGTCGCTTACCAAATTTTGGCCCGGGAAAAGTCGACTCGGGCTCAAAATTGCCCGGGGGAGAAGTTCTGACCGGGCGCGTGCGCGGGCCACACGGGAGCGCTGACCGGCCAAAGTGGGCACAATGGCCGATCGGCGTGCCTAGTGCACGGGCGCGGCGAACGCGCGGCGTGCTCGGGCCGCTCGGGCGCGCGGACGGGCTACACGCCTGGGCAACGGGGCACGGGCACGGGCAAGGGCACGGGCGACGGGCACGGCACGGGCACGGCGACGGGCATGGGCACGGGCGACGGGCGCGCGGCTTGTGCGCACGGGCCACGGGCCGGCCACGGCCTAGGCGAGCCCTGGCACGACTGGGCAAGAGCTTGGCCGGCCGGTTGGCTGGCTGGCCGGGCTGGCCGGCGGTGACGGCGACCGGCGGTGACGACGGCGGCGGCGGCGGCGGCGGGTGGCGGACAGGAGAGGGTGGGTCGGCTGGACGGTGAGGGGGAAAGGGAGAGAAAGGGAGGGGCTGAGCTGTGGGGGAGGCGAGAGGCGGCGGCCGGACCGGCGGAGGGCCGGCGACGGCGCGGCAAGGTGGCGGCGCGAGACCGGACCGGCGGGGCGACGAGCGGTGACGATGGGCCGACTCGGGCTCGAGCTGAGCAGGGCAGGGGGAAACACCGGGGAAGGGGAGAGGTAAGGGGAGAGGACTGAGCTGCAGGGGGCGGCGGCTGGCGGACGAAGGCGACGGCCGGGCGACACGCCGGCGGGCTTGGCTGCGTCGGACATGGCAGTGGGCTGAGCTGGACAGGGGCGGGCTCGGCTCGGGGAAAGAAAATAGGGAAAGGAGAAGGAGATGGGGGCTTGGCGGCGACGGCACGGCAGCTGGTGATGCAGGGCCGACCGGCGAGCCGGTCAGGCGAGCTCGGACGGACGGCGACGGGCAGCAAGGAGAGAAACAGAAGCAGCGGCGTCAGGCGAAGCTGAGAGGAGCCGCGGAGGAGGAGAGTATTGGGCTTTTGTGGGGGCGGCACGGTGGTCGGCAGGCGCGACGAGCGGCGCGGGACGGACGAGCTTGGTGGCCGGCGGTGGCTGGTCGGGCGACGATGAGCTCGGACGAGTAGAAGCAGGAGCAGGTCTCGTCCCGGCCAAGGAAGGAATAAGGAAGAAGAATAAGAGAGGAAGAAGAAAGAGAAAAGGAAGAGAGAAGGGAGGGGGTGTCAGGCGGCATGCAGAGGGGAAACGTGCGGGCAAGAGAGAGAGAGAGAGAGAGAGGGAGGGGGGACAGACGGGACAGGGGGGACAGCATGGGGAGGGAGCGGGGGAGGGGACGTGAGCGGCAGAGGGAGAGAGAGAGAGAGAGAGAGAGAGAGAGAGAGAGAGAGAGGGAGAGAGAGAGAAAGGAGGAGAGAGAACTTACGCAGGGGGTCGGCCGGGGGAGAGAGGAGAGAGAAAGAGAGAGAAAGGTACAAATTCAAAATTTAAGCTCGACCCAAAGGACACGGTCTGAATTAAAAATCGACCTATCTGTCCCGATTTAAATTCGGAAAAAGGTCTAATAATCCACGATAAATCCCCAACAATATTTTAGGGCATTCGGCCAAAATAAAATACTCCAAACCACTCTACGAGGGAGGTCTACCGGTCCAAATCTGCACCCGATCCAAAAATCCACTTTTCCACTATTCCTGACAATCTCGATGCTGGCCACAATAATATCGACACCGTCCAATTTATTTCGTCCCGAAACTCCCGGAAATTGACTGCCAAGTTCAGGGTCTAAATTAACGATCAAATTCGATCGAGTGCGATTCTAGCAAAATTTCTATTTTTAAAAACAAGAACCCGAGAGTGATCAGTTCCCGGGCGAAATTCCATTATAAGCGCACTGACGAATTACACGTTTTATAAATCCCAAAAATGGGCCAAAATCCGGACTGTTACAGGGGCTGGGGGCGATGCACGGCGGCGGACGGCGGCGCGGCACCGGCGAGGCGGAACCGGCAACGCTGCTCTCCCTCGCCTGGAAGAGAACAGCGGCTGGGGCGGCGGAACTGAGGGGAAACGGTGGTCGACGGAGCTGGGGCGGTGCCAGGGGACCGGCGAGTGGCGGACGGGCCCAGCAGCTCCGACGTCGCGACCGTCTCCGGCGTGAACAGCACTGGCGGAGCAAAAACCAAAACCGGCGAGGGGAAGCTTGAAGAACACGATCGGGGAGAGAGAGAAGAGAGAAGAGAGAGAGTCTGAAGAGAGGAGAGAGAGAGGGAAAAGCAAGTCAAAAAGGTGGTCAAATTGTGCTAGTGGAGTCCACATGTCAACCATCCAAGGCCTAGGACACTTTACCCCTTTGATCTAAGGGTCCAAGTTTAAAATCCACTAATAAAGCAAGGGCAAAAGGGTAAAATGTCCCCTAACCATGGCTGACCATGTCTGGTTAGTCCCAACTAACCCTAGTTAGACCCCAAAAATTGATTAAAAATTCGGAATTAAATAAAACAACCTAGGGGTATTTCTGTAATTTTTTGATCCCGGATCGAAATTCCAATTTTCGCACATACGCGTTCCATACGTGCGTGGCCAACATAATATGGCGTCGGATTCGCGAAATTAAATTTCTAAGCCCTCGGAAATCGTTCGCGAAATCTCGGGAATAAAATAATATTATTTTCCAATTTTTGTCGAAATTCAACTTTTTGGCCAAAACTGCTCTAAATGCGTGTGGCCACCCCAAAAATGACCTTGGCGTCCGAATCGGGTCTCGGTGTCCACAGGGGCAAAACCGTCTTTTTCTCAATTTCTGTCGGATTTTCAGTTTTCAACCGCATTACTCCCAAACATGAATGGCCACTCTAAATTGATGTCCATCTTGCAAAATAGTTGTAACTACCCTTGATATTTTGATATCGAAGTTCGTGCCCAATATAGCAATCTAATTTGCTCGTTTTTGCAGTTTTAGGGTCTCTCGCTAACATGTGGCTGTTTAGGTATTACGCGTATCGACCAAAGACTATCCGAGTCATGATGGCCTCAATCTCGAGATAACGAGAGGAACTATCACTAGTACCGGGGTCGCGATTGTTTGGATTAAAATCGGGGTTCATTTGTCAAGCGTACTTTCGGTCGTGCGAAATCACTCACGATCCAATCGTACGTTACTGAAAATATCGACCCGTCATTTTCCTAAGATCGGCCTACATTGGTTCAAAATATTTCCTCGACGTTCCTCGAAATTAGCGCTCAATCGCGGTCGGGTTCTCGGTCCACGTACCTGATCCTATTTAGCCTTTCCTTTTTGGTTAGTATCCCGTGATTGATCAATTCCGGGCGAGACTTACTAAAATTACATGAGAATTCACATACACTTTATTGGACTCGATAACGGAGAAAAATTCGGGATGTTACAGATCTAATTGCTTTCATATGGTATAAAGATGTTGATTTGAAAAATTATTTTGTTCAACAATTTTCTTGATTCCTATGACATCTATTTCAGAGGCAGTTTTGAAAGAGGAAGCTATTATTTCAGTTTTCCGATGTTCAATTTTGATTTTTCTGAGAGGAGGATGATTAGATTCGATGATATGGCCACTATCCAATTTCCATTTGTAAAATTGATCCAAAACAGAAATTTGTTTTTCTTTTAAAAATATATTTTCAAACCAATCAAAGAAGAATATCTCGAATTCATGTTGACACATGTAATCATAATAATCCTTTTTGATTTCAAGAGCTTGGTTTCGAAAATTAGTAAAGAACCATTCTCTAATATGTTTATTTTCAGAAGAATTAAATTCTTTATTCAAAACGATTCTGTTTGGTTCGAAGGCTAATTCCAAAACATTGATTTCAGGATCTCCCATTTCAGAAGGGGTTGGATCAGGGAAATCAGGAGTATGATGATAAACTGGTCTGGAAATTCCTGACTTGTTATCTATACCACTGATATTTAGAAAAGGAGGAGCGCTTGATGATGGTTCCTCGGGATTATTTAAAGGGATATTTAGAGGGGTATTAGGTGTAATATCTACTAACCTCCGAGAAGAAGTAGAATGCCAAGAAGGAATTGATCTGATGTCACAAGACCTCCTAGGGATATCAATAGATTTCCTGGAAAATTGAATAGTTACTTTTCCTTCAGGGTGTTAAATGATATTGGTAGGATCAGAATTTTGAACTATTGGTTGAGGAATTCGGTTTTCTAATTCCCATTGGTCTGGAAGAATTATTTGATTCCAAGGAGTTGTCCTAGGAATGGTAGTATTTGCTCTAGAAATATCAGTTTGCAAGAGAAGGGTTTCATGATTAGAATTTAATTTAAAAGCTTTGCTACCAAAAGCAGAATTCAAAACTTTGTAATAAACTCTGTAGATGATGCCTATGGGAATAGATCCTTCAGCAATAGAATAATTATGAGTTTTTATTTGGAGAGTGAGGGATTTCAAAATATTTTTATCTTTAAGAGAGATAGTGAGTCCTGATCGACTATCAAAATGAATTGGTCCACTGCAAAGACTGGTTTCGACAGCTCCAAGAATGGATTCATCATATTTTAAAAGCCTAGCATCTCTCAAAATTAGGAGTAAAGAAGTATCTAAACCTTCTTTGGTAAGGGGTTTTGCACCAACCTGTACCAATCCTATGTGCATATAATTCCATTTCTGAGAATGTTTCTTTATAGAATCCTTATTCAAAAGTTGTATTGAAGCAAAAGAATCAGAAAGTGGGATATCTCTTTCTTCAGTAACAATGACATAGTCATTATTTCCAAAGAATTTAAACTTGGAATGTTCATAAATTTTATCAAGTTTAACTTTCGGAATAAACCAATTTTCTATAGATTTGTTGAAATCTTATATATTAATTTATAGGTCCTTGGTCGGAGGACATTTGTGATAAAGAACTAGAAGAAGACTCAGATCTTCTTAATAAGTTCATTGCAAAAGACTACTTTCTTCTTTTCAATAGATTTCGGCGATGCTTACCAATAGACTTACTACCCCACTGGGTTTTACTGCCTGGAACACATCTAGAAATCACGTGAAAAGATCTCCACAAAGGAAATCGTTTTCACTGCGTATGAATTTATAAAGAATATCTTTATCTGCTCCTTAGCTCTGATACCATCAACTGCCCTAGGATCTGGGAATTATATATAGAGAATGAATTTATATAGAAAGAGATCAATTAATCTATGTTCTGGCAACAGAGTAAATATAAAGAGATCAATTAATCTATGTTCTGGCAACAAAGTAAATATATATTCTAATATAAAAGTGCAGATTTCTACATAGAAGACTATCAAATAAAATTAAAAGCGCGAGCATTAAGAATAATAAAAAGACCGTAAGCAATATAAAGAACGACGAGAAGAATAATCAGAAATTCTAGCCCAACCATGAAGGTGGTATATCTAAGCAAGAGTAAAAAGTAAGAAGATAAAGATATATGTCAGTTGCCGGTTATTAAAATACAGACCATCCACAGGCGGTTCAACCTGCCGTTTGTGGGGCATATAAATGTAAATGTATGAGAGAAATTAGAATGACTGATATATAGATAATAGTAGAATATTACAACAGAAGTATTGAAAGATTACACAATGTAGATATTGAAGTACAAGTGCAGAATTAAGAAATTTCTTTGGAAGAAATTCTTCCGTTACTCAGACTATTTTATAGTCTAGAACGATAAGATTTTCCATACTATATGACTAGAAAAGGTTTCGAAAAGATCTTTAAAATATGGAACAAGATCTTTATAGGGATCGGAAACTTACTGGATATGGAAATGTTATAGAAAGGTTTGGGATAAAAATCTCTTATTCCTTCAGAGAAGGTTTGGAGAGAAAAAGGGTTTGGATTTCAGAAAGGCTTGAAGAAGTCCTCTGAGGGTTTTTCTTCGGATGCCCCCTTCAAGCAAATGAGGTCCCCTTTTTATAGGCAAAATGGTTCACGGGTAGTACTGTAGTGCACAATGTTTACAGTGAACAGTATCCTGACTTATTAAAGAAAAAGACTGATAGATTCCTTTCTTTCCTCTTAGAAATAATGAAAACAACTAAAGTCTTTTGTGCAATGATGGCACATGAAGTCTTTTCGGTGCAATGATGTTATGGTTTGGAAAGGTCTTCAGCTGCTTCGTCTTCTTCTTCTACGTCTCCCCATGGAACTCTTAGGAGTATCCCGTAGCAATCATCTTTATTGGAATTCCCACTGAGAGCGGGAACTTTCTGAGTCCTCTATTTCAGAAAGGGCTTGCTTAAGCATTCCTGCCAATTGTTGGTGTGATTGAGCTAAAGCTAATTTAGAAAGAACAAACCCTTTATCATGAAGGAAAGGGGTGATTTCTCCAGGAGGAGGGCAGCCAGGGATAGATTGCCTGGCTAAGAGATAGCGGTTGACTGCTGGTATGGAGACTCTATTAAAAAATTTGAAGCCATCCCACCATTTGACTTTGAAGCGTCTTATCATAACAGGGATGCCAGTTCTGGTTTCTTTTCTGTAATCAAAATTCCACCCAAGTACCCAAGATACTCCGAAAAAATAGAAAAAGAGTATGAGCTTGGGGAACATTTGTTCATAAGAATGGGGGTTGTTGAATCGTTCAAGAAAATGTTGGTAACTGGGATGGACTCTGGGATGAAGCATATCTTCAATGGGTTCAAGTTGTTCCCACAATTAGAAAAACTAGTAAGGAATTTCTTTGATATAGAAATTCTCAAAGTAGAAAAGCCACGTATGAGTATTGTTAGGATTTTGTCTCCAGAAAGCATTCTACCATGATTGTTTGTAATCAAAATAAGAATAGGATGTTCTGTATGGGAGGGAATCCGACATTTTGACATTAAATTTTCTCATGGCTAATGGGTTTGGTTTCCAATCACGTGGGTGAATAACCTTGTGAAGGATAGCCTTAGAGTAATTTATATGTCCTTTATCCGAGAAATGTTTAAAGGTGACAGACTCTGTTTCTATCAAAATTCTTTCATAAAATTCAACATTTTTATAAATATCGTGAGGAGGATATAAAAAATTTTCTGAAAACATGTTTTTAGCAAAACCACGTGGGTCTTCATCATAAAATCCATTTTCAATATTACATATATTTTGAAAATTTGTTTTAGAATAGAATTTAGATTTTGGAGGGGTTGTCTCCGTAGACTGAATAACCACCTCACTAGAAATTCTTTTTCCCAATTGTTTTTGGGTAGCAATGGGAGAAGGGTCAGGATTTACCATTGCTGTAGATGACTGCGACTGGCTATTGAAGACATTTTGAAGAAGTTGCAGAGCTTCTTCATGAGAAATTTTAGAAATGTCAAAAGAGGGTCTCAGGGATAATTCAAGATCTGGTTTGTCCTGAGTAGAAATGGTGGTAATATTCAAAGATGGATTTGATGGTGGCTGGGTAGTTGCCTGTAGCCACGTTCTTATGTTAGTGAGGCCAGGAGATTTTTTCTCCGAAGAAGGCTCAATGATTTCTTTGCCTTTGTCTCTCCTGGTAGGTTTGTTGAGAGGTTTTGGAGGCATTTTCTCTATAAATATTCACGTGTGAGAAAATCGGGAGAGAATTTAAAGAACCGTTTATAAATTCTATGTCAAAATCAAAGATAGATAAAATAGTTTGCCATCTAGCGAAGATTTGTTTTGAGGCAATGTTTTGAACATCTTTCTGCAAGACATCTTTTGCAGATTTACAATCAATTCGTAATAATAATTTCTGATTCAAAAGATATCCTTGAAATTTGGAAATAGAAAGTACAATAGCAAGAATTTCTTTCTTAATAGTAGAATAGTTCTTTTGGCAATTATTCCAATGTTTGGACACAAACTGAACAATTTGTTCCTTGTTGTCTTTGGATTGCTTAAGAATTCCTCCAAAACCTATATCTGAAGCATCAATTTCAACAATTTTAAAAGCAAAAGGATCAGCGAGGTGTAAATAATGAATTTCCTTGACAGTCCGCTTGATCTGTTTTACTATATCAGTATTGATCTGAGTCCATGGAGGAGGATCCTTTTTGAGTCTTTGATGGAGTGGCTTGCAAATAATATTGATGCGAGGAAAGAATTCAATAATATAATTCAAACTTCCTAGAAATCTTTGCAATTGATTTTTGTCTTTGATTTCATCAGGAAATTTTTTAGAAAATATAATTGATCTTTCAATAGGTAAGATAGTACCTTGATGGATGTAATGTCCTAGAAATCGAATTTTCGTTTTGAAAAGAGATATTTTAGTAGGTGAAACTACTAAACCATTTTTCTTTACAATATTGATAAAATGGTTGATGTGTTTAAAATGTTTTTCTATGGATGTAGAAAATATTAAAACATCATCAATATAAACGATAATATAATCAGAACAATGATTAAAAATATCATTCATTATCCTTTGAAATTCAGAAAGAGCATTTTTTAAACCAAAAGGCATGACATTCCATTCATATTGGCCAAAAAAAAAAACAGTAAAGGCTGTCTTATATCTGTCCTTTTCACTAATTTGAATTTGCCAGAAGCCTGATTTCATATCAGTTGCATCATAAAGTCTATTTAATAAATCCTTTTTATTAGGAATTGGATATCTTATCCATTTTAAAGCTATATTTAAAGGTTTGTAATTTATTACTAATCTTGGAACCTCCCTTTCTAGTTCAGCATTTTTGTTGACATAGAAAGCAGAGCAACTCCAAGGTGACTGGCTTTTCCTAATAAGCTTCTTCTCAAGAAGTTCTTGTATTTTCTTTTGACAGAAATTTAGAACTTCATGATTCATCTGGGAAGGTCTGGCTTTAGTAGGAATGCTTTTCTCTGAAAATCCTGGTTCATAAGGTAGATCCACTATGTGACACTTACAAGACCAGAAAGCATTAGGAATATTGGAACAAATGGAATCTTTGATTTGATTTTCAAGATTGGAAATCTTTTTCTGAAGATTCATTTCAGAAAGACTTTTGTCAATCCTTTTATAATCAAGATCTTCTTTGAGAAATTGAATATGAGTTTCTTTATATTGAATCATGCAATTAATTTGAGAAATAGAGTGTTCTTGAAGAGTATTTAAATTTCTAATTTGAGGTTTTGAAATGAAGTCAAAACATATTCTTTTGCCTAAGGAATCTGTTTCGATACCTTTTTCAGAAATTTTAAAAGGCTGAAGTAAATTGATAAAAGGTGATCCTAAAATAACATTTTGTTTGATATTTTTAACAAGAAGAAAATGAGTTTTAAAAGAGATTTGGTCTAATACAATTTCGACTTAAGGAATTTTGTAATTTATGATCAGCTTATCACCAGATGCTGATTTGAGAGATTATGAAGTTTTTTCAAAATATTTGGTTGGTATGAGACCTTCATTTATATATATATATATATATATATATAATCTGCAGTTAACTTTATCTTCTTACTTTTTTAGATACACCACCTTCATGGTTGGTCTAGAATTTCTGATTATTCTTCTCGTCATTTTTTATATTGCTTACGGTCTTTTTATTATTTTTAATGCTCGCGCTTTTAAAAAATAATATATGAAATGGTTAGGTTAGTGGTAGAGATGTTGTCACATCAGTTCAAGAGCTTGCGTGAACTAAGTTTTAATGAAAACTTAAGAAAAAACTTATAATCAAAAGCTAAGGAAAAATTACCAAAAAAGTCATAAATTTATTGTAATTGTATCAATTTAGTTCTAAACTTTTTTTTTGCTAATTCAATCCTAAACCTTTTATATTTGTGCAAATTTAGTCTATCTAGCCAATTTTGATCGGCCAGAGCTAACGTGGCACGATCAGCGTTGACATGGAGCGACTGGCACCGGTGTTGATCATTTTTAAGAATATCTTAATATTTTTTTTGAATTTTTTTTCTTTCTCTTTCTTTTTTTTTTCTTCCTTCTTCCTACTGCCTTTGGCTAGTCACCATGAGCGAAGCTTGTCCTCGCCAGTGGCTGGTCACCGGAGGCAACCACCCAGAGGAAGAAGGAAGAAAAAAAAATGAAAAAGAAAAAATATTAAAAATTGTTCACGTTAGCGCTGGCAGGCCAATATTGGCCGAATAGATTAAATTGACACATATGCAAAAATTTTAGGACTCAATTGGCAAAAAAAAATGTTTAAAACTGAATTGACACTATTGCAAGTAGTTTAGGACTTTTTTGGTAATTCTCCCAAAAGCTAATGTAATGTATTTTTCTTTTTCCTTTGGTTATTCATAAGATATTCATTGTTATTTAAATTTAGATGCACGTACAACCTCCTTGTATTTCATATATTTCATAGATTTGTAAGACATTTCGAACACAAATAGTTCGAAAATGATTAGAGTGGATCAATTGGAAAGAAAATTAAATTCAGTGCTTCATGTGATTGCTCCATTGAAAAATCACCATACGGCCTCAACCTGTCCCTTTTCAACAATCTTTTAATAAATCCCTTGCTTCTTACTGCAAAATAATTCCTTGGTTTCTTTCTATCTATTAAGCTCCATTTATTTCGCGAAAAATGAATGATTTGGAAAAAAAAAATTTTAAAAAAGATCGCTTGTATCGCTTGAAATAATTAGTCAATGAACTTTTTTTTTTATAATTATATTTTTATGAACAATGAAAATATTTTAGTTTAGTCATTTTTGTGAGCGTTATAAGCGATTATTTTTAGAAAAGTTTTTCAAATTGTTCATTTTTTGCAAAGCAAATGGAGGTTATATTTACCTTCTTTTCTCCCTTTCTTTCAAGATTTATTGTCTAGACCTTTTCATAATAAGATTTCTTTATTTTTTTTTCTTTTTGGTTACCTATATGGATGAAGCTTACTAAAACAAATTAGCTAAAACACATGGAAGTTCCAAGGAAACGTGTACCTTAAGTAATAAAATTCTAGGGTCGATTTAAGGTGCATGGATGATCAAATCTAACTTGGTGATACTCTTACTTCCATTTAGCCACAAAATTTTGAATCAAGAGGATTCATCACCTATCACAACATTGTAGTGAAATTTAAGGCATACAAAGTGTTGAGAAAATCTCCTAATTTATTTTGAAGTTGACAAAACTGTCGATTGTTTTGAATTGGATAATTGCATAGTAGTGTCTTTCTTACAAGAACTACTCATAAAGAGAAGTTTATTCAAATTCAATCTATCGAAGCTTGAATGTTTCAATCATGAAGAACAGTTTATAATCTAGATTTTATTCAAACTTTACTTCCTGTTGTTCAAACATCATGATAATCATTGCTTGGATATCATCGGAGCAACAATATGGATATCGGCTAATTTTATATGTGGATGCATCTTATTACTTTAGACTTTGAGCTAAAGCTGGATATGTTCATTTGGGAAACATATTCAAACGCAATATATTCAGACACAAACTTCAATCATCACAACTAGTGATCTTGCTCTTGCTCAGATTTCCTTTTTAGAAAGTGTTGATCCTCAATCTTAGAGATTGTTTTGCAACAAAATCATTCACGCAAGACATCTTTGATTGATTGGCAATCACTTCTTAGACAAGCTACTTTCTTTAATCGAAGAACTCTACTTGTGGAAACTGAAGATTTGCTTGGTTGGGCATACAAATCAACGGGGATTCAGATTTTATCTTTCAATGATTAATAAGTCTTCATTACGTAATCTCGTACAACAAGTTGATTGAAAAGTGATCATCTGAAGACTGTCCAACAGGTTGATTGGAGGTTGAGGAATATAAAAGGAGACTAGGTGTCGAAGAGAAAAAAGAGGTCCAGAATAAAAAATGACAAAGTGCAAGAGTACTTCGATCTTACATACTTGTCTTTTTGAGCTACAAATTGTAATATTTGAGAGGCTTTGAAAGAGTGATTGAGTAAGATAGCCTCTATTGATTTAATAGTGACATCTGTTTGCGTGAAAAAGTGGACGTAAACTTGATCTAAGTCAAACCACTATAAATTCTGTGTGCAATTTGTTCTATCTCAAAACTCTTGCTGATTAATTTTCATAAGACTTTTACACTCTAGTAAATCATATCGCAACTCTGTTAACATTTAGACTCTGGCCTTAGTACTCAATGAATATTATCATATTATTGATGCTGTTTAGACTCTGATTTCTTTCAAATTTGACAATGTTTATCTTGACTACTTTACTTCCGCTTTAATTTGTCAAAATTTGTTAAAATCACCTATAGGTGATATTTTGCTAGCTCCAACACAGAAATTATTTAAGACTTACGAGAAGATTCACGCATTATACTTCGAATTATGTAGAAAAATACATAGACAAGTTACGATATAATGCTAATCTAAATTACATCCATTTCGTGAAGTTGGCTAAGCCTTGAGCCTGGATTCTCACAGTTCAATGAATAGCGTGAATTCTCAATTTTATTAGTACTAAACTGATGAGCAAACATCCAGATGAGCGTTATAACTGCATCTTTCGTTCAACGAATCCAAGACGCCATGAAGGGTTATAACTGCATCTTTCGTTCTCTTAAGGATGTTGTCGCCATTGTTGTCTTTGTCGTATTATTCAAAATCTGAAGGGCGATGTTGGAATTGAGGCCGACTGCTAGAGCAAAATTGGCAGCAGCAGCCCATTAGGAAGAGGCCGAACGTCATCTCTTGTTATCTTAATTTTTCGTTTCCAGCCATAACTTGTCCTCTTTTCTTTGGAGGACCAAGCCGCGTAGATACTGCGCATTGGCAGGACCAGTGCTTTGAACCATCTTAGAGAATGCGCTCGATTCATTTAACAGCAGATTCTCTGGAGTATCGTGTTCTGCCACCTGAAGTGAAAGTTGAAAGCATCCCAATTGATACTTGCATAAGAAAATAGAAATGCAACAACACTGAAATGCATCAAGTGCCCAAAGAATCATACTACAGATGCATTTCTTGCTAGTACTGATGTATGCATGATGACTTCTGGTGGTGGAACATACTTGGCCGGCATCGAGCACAAGAACTCGATCAGAGTTAATGATGGTGTTAAGTCTGTGAGCAATGATGAGCATGGTGCAGTAGGTAAATTCTTCACGGATGGTTTTCTGGATGAGAGCATCGGTTCTGACATCCACGGCCGCAGTTGCTTCATCGAGAACAAGAATTTTTGATCTTCTTAGTAAAGCTCGAGCAAGACACAGCAGTTGCCTCTGTCCGACGCTGAAGTTCTCTCCGCCCTCAGAAACCTTGACAGAGCACAACCAACATCAAATATCAATGGAGAACTTTAACTTCACTTTTCTTAACAAACAAGAAAGAACCGATGGATGCATTCTAAAGCCGACAGAATAATGTGGAGCATTACATCCACCTCTTGCATATAGACCAGACCAAACATATAAAAAAATCGACATATCTGTTAGAAATTAAACCAAATTTGTTAATACTTGTTTCCTTTTTTTGAGTCTGTTCGTATTTCCATATTTTGATTTTTCATAGATATTGCAAGATATTGTTTCTAGTTATATTTTAGGAAAGTTTCCTAAGTCAAGTAGGTTTCCTAATTAGAATAGGTTTCCTATTTCGAATCAAATTATGGTCTATATATAGTCTATTTCTCTTGTAATTGAGACATGCAATAGAAAGACGCAAATTGCGATTGTTTCACCTTCAAAAATTTCTTCCATCAAATCAATATTTGTTGCCACGCTTCTGAAGCTCAACAAATTGGTATCAGAGCTTACGGTTCGTGATCATGGCATCAACGAACAATCAACTTCCTCTTCAATATCCTCGTCTTACCAAAGAAAATTATGTAACTGGGCTGTTAGAATGAAAGCTCTACTCGATGCCTACGGTGTATGGGAACTTGTTAGCACTGGATATGATGAGCCAGAGGATGAAGCCACGTTGAACCAGAACTAGAGGAATGCTTTGGAGAAGGTTCGAACGAAAGATCAATATACCCTGTCGATCATCTATCAAGCGTTAGATGATTCCATGTTCGAAAAAGTTTCGAACGCCACTACCGCTAAAGAGGCATGGGAGATTCTTCAAAACACACATCAAGGAGTTCAGAAAGTTAAGAAGATTCGCCTTCAAACCTTAAGAGGTGAATTCGAGGTAATTCATATGAAAGAATCTGAATCGACTGTTGATTATTTCACAAGAATTTTAGCAATTGTTAATCAGATGAAAAGAAACTAAGAAGACGTTTCCGATGTTCGCATTGTCGAGAAAATACTTCGGTCCTTAGACAAGAAGTATAATCATATTGCGGTTGTAATCGAAGAATCCAAAGACTTGGATGACATGACAGTCGATGAACTTATGGGTTCATTACAAGCCCATGAAGAAAGATTGAGAAAGAAAAAGATTGAGCCGATGGAGGAAGTTCTCCAAACACAATTGACCATTCGAGATGAGAAGGAGCAAAGAAGAGATCCCGTACAAAAACGCGGGACAAATCAAGATCGTGAACGAGGTCGTGGCCGAGGTCACTTTCAAGGAAGAGGTCGTGGACGAAGCAGAAGAGATTCTGCTCGAAGTGATGGAGGATACCAGTACCAAAGAGTTGTTCGTGGAAGAGGAAAGAACTCGACAAGCCAATGGTATGATAAATCTAAAATCCGATGTTATCATTGCAATAAACTTGGCCATTATGCTTCTAACTGCTGGAACAAAGAAAGTAGCAGATTGGACGAAAAGGCGAACTTGGTAAATAATGCTGATCAAGTTCTCTTATTGGCATTTAAAGAAGATGAAGAAGGTCAAAGCAATACGTGGTATTTGGATACCGGCGCAAGTAATCACATGTGTGGGAGAAAGGAGATGTTTGCCGAGTTAGATGAGACAATTAAAGGGAGTGTCTCATTCGGTGATAACTCTAAAATTCTTGTCGAAGGGAAAGGTACAATTTTGATTCGTTTAAAGAATGGTGCACGTCAGTTTATTACTAATGTTTATTATGTTCCAAAAATGTCAAGCAATATCTTGAGTTTGGGATAACTTCTAGAGAAAGGTTATACTGTTCATATGAGAAATCTTAATCTTATGTTGAGAGATCGAAATAATAAACTGATTGCAAATGTGAAGATGTCGAAGAACAGGATGTTTATTCTAAATATAAAGAGTGAGATGTCTCGATGTCTAAAGGCATGCGTAGATGATCCTTCATGGTTGTGGCATTTGAGGTTTGGCCATCTCAATTTTGGCGGACTCAATTTGCTTTCTCGCAAGAAGATGGTTTATGGCTTACCACATATTGATCATCCCGATCAATTATGTGAAGGGTGTGTTATCGGCAAGCATTCTAGAACTAGCTTTCCGAAAGAGGTGACTTATCGAGCAAAGAAACCTCTTGAGTTTATTCATTCTGATTTGTGTGGCCCGATCAATCCTCACTCATATGGTAATCATCGATATTTTGCTACTTTTATTGATGATTTTACTCGAAAAACTTGGGTGTATTTTTTGAAAAAAAAGACAGAAGTGTTTGATATTTTCAAACAATTCAAGAACCTGGCTGAAAAGGAAAGCGGCTATTTTATCAAGGCTTTAAGGACTGATCGTGGTGGAGAATTCACCTCAGCCATATTCAACAAATTCTGTGAAAATCATGGTATTCGGCGTTTTTTGACGGCCCCATATTCTCATCAACAAAACGGTGTGGCTGAACGGAAAAATAGAACCATTCTTGATATGGTTCGAAGCATGTTGAAGAGCAAAAATTTGTCCAAGGAACTTTGGGCAGAAGCTGTTTCGTGTGCTATCTTCAAAATAGATGTCCCACATATGGACTTGAAGGCGTAACTCCACAAGAGGCATGGACCGGGAGAACACCAAGCGTTTCGCACTTGAGAATTTTCGGGAGCATTGCCTATGCTCATGTCCCGGATAAAAAAAGATCGAAACTTGAAGACAAGAGCAAAAAGCTCATCTTTATCGGGTATGACTCATCATCCAAAGCCTATCGATTATTTGACCCTAACACTTTGAAAGTGTATGTAAGTAGAGATGTCAAGTTCAATGAAGATGGAATGTGGGAAGAAAATCCAAAAGAAGAAGCAAATGTTCGTGGTGATTCCGATCAAACGGAGTTGAAAAATCAACCTTCACTTTCTTCTCCAACATCTTATTCAAGTTCATCAACACCATCCTCTTCAAATAGTGTCGATGAACCGCTAGTGCCAAGATCAAGAAGATTGTCTGAAATTTACGAAGCTACCGAAGAGCTTCATCTTATATGTCTTTTTTGCAGATTATGAACCACTTACTTATGATGATGCGGCCAAAGAAGAAAAGTGGAGGAAAGCCATGAACGAAGAAATTGAAGCTATCGAGAAAAATCAAACATGGGAGCTTGCTAATCTTCCGAAGGACAAGAAATCAATTGGTGTTAAATGGGTGTACAAGGCCAAGAAGAATGAAAAAGGTGAAGTAATGAGGTACAAAGCTAGATTAGTAGCGAAGGGGTACAAGCAAAAAGCCGGAATCGACTATGATGAAGTTTTTGCCCCTGTCATCCGCATGGAAACGATTAGATTGATTATTTCCATTGCTGCTCAAAATAATTGGCGGATTTATCAAATAGATGTCAAATCAGCATTCTTGAATGGCATCCTTGAAGAAGAAATTTATGTTGAACAACCCGAGGGGTTTGTTGTGAAAGGTTATGAAGACAAAGTGCTAAGGTTGAAGAAAGCTCTATATGGGCTTAAACAAGCACCGAGAGCATGAAGTTCTAGAATTGATGCATATTTCAAGGCGAATGGATTCTCTCAATGTCCATACGAGCATGCACTATATTTGAAGCAAGAAAAAGGTGATATTCTACTCGCCTGTTTATATGTTGATGATCCTATTTTTACAGGAAATAATACAGTGATGATTGATGCTTTTAAGGCATCGATGGTGAAAGAATTTGAGATGACCGATAATGGTCTCATGAATTATTTTCTTGGTATCGAAGTAAAGCAAAGTGCCAATGGGATTTTTATTTCTCAAAAAGGATATGCAGAAAATATCCTTGAAAAATTCAACATGAAGAACTGTATGTTGGTCGATACACCAATGGAGTGTGGAACCAAGCTTTCGAAGTTTGATGATGGTGCCGATGTTGATTCAACATATTAAAGAAGCTTGATTGGAAGTTTGAGATACTTGACATGCACGAGACCGGATATTATGTATAGTGTTGGAATTGTGAGTCGATACATGGAGAAGCCGAAATCATCTCATCTTAAAGCTGCAAAGAGAATACTTCGGTATATCAAAGGTACTATTTCTCATGGTTTACACTATTATTGCTCTGAATCTTTCAAACTTATAGCTTATTCGGATAGTGATTATGGTGGAGATATCGATGATCGAAAAAGCACCACGGGATTTGTATTTTTCTTGTGCAACACTGCTTTCACGTGGTCATCAAAGAAGCAATCAAGTGTTACTCTGTCGACATGTGAAGCTGAATATGTAGCTACATCTTCATGCGTTTGTCATGCAATATGGTTGAGAAGACTACTCAAAGATATTCTTATGGAGCAAAAGAAAGCAACAGAGATTGTTGTTGATAATGTTTCTGCTATTGCTTTGGCGAAAAATCCAGTTTTTCATGAACGAAGTAAACATATCGATGTTCGATATCATTTCATCCGAGAACAGGTTAAAGAGAATGAAGTTGAAGTATTGCATGTGAAGACCGGAGATCAAGTAGCAGATATTTTTACTAAACCTCTCAAGATCGATGCTTTTCGAAAGTTCAAGAGCCTGCTTGAAATGATCGATGGAAGAAAATTTGGTTTAGGGGGGAGTGTTAGAAATTAAACCAAATTTGTTAGTACTTGTTTCCTTTTTGAAGTCTGTTCTTATTTCCATATTTTGATTTTTCATAGATATTGCAAGATATTGTTTCTGGTTATATTTTAGGAAAGTTTTCTAAGTCAAGTAGGTTTCCTAATTAGAATAGGTTTCCTGGAAAGAGGTTTCCTATTTCGAATCAAACTATGGTCTATATATAGTCTATTTCTCTTGTAATTGAGACATGCAATAGAAAGACGCAAATTGCGATTGTTTCACCTTCAAAAATTTCTTCCATCAAATCAATATTTGTTGCCACGCTTCTGACGCTCAACAATATCAACTTCAATTAAGAGTTCAGACACTAACATCTAGCATATCTGGACAATGTTATAGAACGGATTCTTCAGTATTTCTTGCAGGTAAAACAAATCCAATATCTATACCACTTTCTCCAGTATACCACCAAGTTTGGTCCATATTGACTACTCTTTTTCTCTGCCTTGTGGTCTATAATTTAGTTCAGGTGGAGGAAATTATATATTTAATGGAAATTCTGGAGGTGTAATTACATTTGTCTCACTTCGGAGACTTCTCTACTGAGATGAGCTAACTGTGGTGCAAGCAGAGAATTCGAGCCAAAATATTTGTAATCATACTTAGAAGATTATTGCTTTTTGTTTCTCACCAATCTTGTCTACATCTACTTTAACTTCAAAAAGTTTTAAAAACCATTTAAATTTTAACTATATAATTTGTGTTTTTAACAGTATAGGATACATCCTTTTTTGCCCTTGGATAGTGCTTTGCTGAAAATGCGCCGCATATGCATGTCAGACTTTTTTCCTGAATACACATTCATGTCGCTTGCCTTGGATTGATTCGACTCAATTTCCCTCCTCCCTGCCAAAGGGCATTAACGTAGTCGATTGTTATTGTCACCATCTCAACACTTGCATGCTTACCTCTAACAATCCTCGTCCTTCACAGTACAAATTTCGTAACTTAAATATGTTCCCCTTTAAAATTGTAGGTAACTACCGATAATTTAGCAACATAAACCTGAATTCAATAAGAATTGCAATGATCCCTTGGATTAACTTTTTATATCTAGTAACTTTTTGCAAGCTTACCTCAGCATCCGGACCATAAGAGTTCCTCCTGATGACATCCTTCAAATGTGCTCTCTCCAAAGCCTCCCAGAGGTCAGCATCATTATGTTCATTGAAAGGGTCGAGATTGAATCTCACACTTCCTGCACAGAATTGAGAACAGAAAAAATATAACTCCAAAAAAAAATGGAGTCTAAAGGTTTGTTTTGGTATATTGTGAAAGCTCCTCAGGTCACTTTAATGGAGCTCAGTGCACGCAGTTATGAATTATATTGTAGCCTTTTTCACATGAAATATCGGACAACTCATGAACAGAAAGTTGGTCAATTTTTATCCAGAATGTTCCTTGGAATTATACCAAAGTAGAAGGACAGTAATTTAAGACATTTGAACAGATAAGGACTGGTCAGCAGATAGTTAACGTCAAGAAAAAGCGACAGTCCAAGGGTAGTTGGGCAAAGAATTGGAATGCAAGAATAGTTGGTAGCTCTTGTGAATGATGCTTGGTCCAAGGAGAAAAGAGTTCTGGACCTTTAATATCAGACGTAATAAGTGAGAGAAAACTCTCAGCTATGAATTGATTAGAGGACATAGCAATATCAAACAGCGAGCAGACTGAAAAGCATGAACTTGTTAGCAGAATCTCCTACAGAATATCAGAGAAGTTGAAGGAAATAGGGGAGGGAAGAACACAGCAATTTTCACAAACAAGTTACAGAGTATTTCACAGTGCCTACCCGAGAAAAGAACCGGTGATTGCGGTATGATGCTAAGGACTTTCCGCAAATCTTCCAGTCCTATTTTATAAGTGTTGCACCCATCGATCAAGATTCTTCCTTTTTCCAGCTCGACGATTCGGAACAAAGCATTTATCATGCTAGATTTTCCAGCACCGGTTCTTCCAACTACTCCCAGTTTCTCACGGGGTGCTGCTGAAAAGGACAATCCATGCAAGACGGGAGGAAGTTCAGGTCTGTAACGAAGGACCACATCTTCAAATTTAATTAATCCTGATGAAGGCCAGCTGGGAGGGGGCCGGTTGCTCTCTATTATATCTGGAGCCTCGGAAGGCAATTCTATGTACACACCCACACGCTCTACGGCATTTAGACTATTCTCAGCATTGCTTGCTTGTCTCAGAACACTGCTCAAAAGGTTCGTTATATTCAAAGTGTAGCTGAGGAGGAGACCCATTGTTGAAGCAAACACTGCTCTGTTTTCTGCTTTTCCGGTCTGCATGACTGCAAATGTTGCGGTCAACCAGATCATTATGCCTCCTAGTGTCTCCAACCTTATGACGAGCCAAATGTTGGAACTGAGATTGACAAGGGTGAATCTGATGTTATTGTCCATGGCCTTGGCGTTACTGGTGGCCAACCTATCATATGCCTTATATGCACATATTGTTGACAAGCCGTTCAAGGCTTCTCCGAATTGCGCATAAACTGGAGATCTAGTGATTGAATCTAAGCGTTTCACTTCACGAGATATAGTCTGTTAACAACCACAAGGCAAACAATTAGAAAGACAATTATATCCAGACTCCAAAGGACTTGGCTATGGGTAGAGGATGAAACGTGTGTTAGAAAAAAAGGTGCAGTTCTATTGAGCAATTAAAAGGATCTACTGTTAGTCTTGATGATTAATGCCCCCCTCTACCACAAAAAAAAATGACAAAAAGATGGAAAAAAGAAATTTCATTATTGAACCGTTGGTGCTATTTACTTATTCACTGTTTCATATGAAGGGAAAAAAGTGTTGCTTTCTACTATAGAAGGATCATGGAAATTGCATTTCAGAATTTCCACTATGAAACAATTAAATGGAGCATAGTGTCACAAGCATAACAAAAAATGCAAATACAACATGAAATTGTCAGTTAATGTAGCAGAAGAACAATGCTGACCCCACCTAGTGGGACAAGGCTTAGCAATTGTTGCTGTAAGTAGCAGAGAACATATTATTTTGCATGAAAAAGTATTATGGCCCGAACAAAACTGCACTGACCTGGTAATACAGATAGGCTGCATAAAACAAGATCAAGAGCGGCATTATGGCCCAAAGAGAGATTGTGCTCACAATTCCTATAAGCACAAAAGTCGAAAGTAGCTGGCAGGCTTGGCCCATAAACATATTTACAAATCGGGCAATATTGCGATCTATGTCGCCTAGATCCTTGGCAAACCTGTTGATTATTCTTCCCATTGGGTTGGTGTGAAAGAAAGACATTGGAGCTCCTAATATAGATTGAAGCATAGAATCATGCAATCCTTTTGCTGCATGAAGACTCGAAACAATTAACCAATAAGCATTAGTCAACGTCACGGTCACCTGATTCACAGAAACACGAGAGTCGTCACCCTTCAGTTGACATATACCCACATCCACCAAAGACTCTAAAATACAGAAATGTAGAAATATAGCAAAGCTAGCAAATAGTCTGTTTCATGGTATGATAACTCAGATTCTCTCTGAAAATACAACACTGTTTCTGCACTATAAACAAGAAGTTGTGAGCCAAACTCAAGCACTAAGAGCTAATGTGGTAATGTGGCTTTGCCACTTCATCAAGAATCAAAAAGAAATTATAGAAGTGCAAGCTACTGCCTAAAAGATAGTAACATTGGAGAAACTGAATAGGAGATCTATCTGCTGACTTGACATACCTGACCAAAGGACAGGAGTGTGTAGATTAATATGTAGAATCCTGGTCTGTAGTTCTCCGAAGTGCTCTGATGTGTCCAGAAACTCAACCACGTGCTACTTGAAATTCGAAGAACTTCAGTTAAAATATAGCATATAAAGAGTATTGCCACCACCCACAGGCCTCCCAGTGCCCCTTTGTACCTAAAAATAGATTAAGTGAAAAAGGAAATCAGATCATGTGCATGTCACTGACAAGTAGCATTATTGCTATGTAATTCAATATGGTCCAGATTTATGAGTCCTAACAGAAATGGACGGAAAATAGCATTTTACAAAACAAAACAGAGTGTTCGGGTTTTCAATATAAAGAAATTGGCAAATGCATGGACCTTAGGTGTTTATAAGCATTTAGTCATATGCTTGAAACATAGTTATTGTTAGAATAATTAAATATTAAACTATACCTTCATCTAACAGCTTAACTTTTAGAATAGTTAGCAATGGTCTCATAAAATCTCACATAGTATCAGAGCAGGACGTCCTGAGTTCAAATCTTACGAGGCCCCATTTGCCTCCCTAATTAAATATGTCCACGCTTAATACTGGGTAAAAAGATCAAACTAAGTGTAAGGGGGAGTGTTAGAATAATTAAATATTAAACCACGCCTTCATCTAACAGCTTAAGCTTTCAGAACAGTTGGTAGTGGTCCCACAAAAATCTCACATGTCTTCATCTAACAGCTTAAGCTTTTAGAACAGTAGGCAGTGGTCTCACAAAATCTCACAATTATCACGTGGAAGAAACCTAAGCATTTGCAGTAAAAGCTACCTAGAGATCTTTCGAGTGATGTCACGTGATGCTGAGCAAGAAATGTCGCACAAATTACACTACATCAATATTGCCTCCATACTATCTTGAACTTTCTGTTCAATATATCACATTATGTTTGATGTCATTTAATTGGCTTATTTGAACCCTAATTCCATTGTAGAGTTCATGAATGTCTTTAGTTCATTAATTTCTCATTGATAAATAAGCCTATTTCATAGATAATCTGTCCATACAACAGGTGTTAGAAGATGAAGCTATATCATGCATTTTGGTACCTCATCAGGACTTTCCAACTCACGATGCCTGTTTCCCGTTCCTCTTGCTTAATAAGTACCGTCTTTCCTCCTTTACCTTTGTTCCCATGACCTTGATCTTTTGGCAATTTGTTAACGATGCTGTTAGCTGATGGTTTGGATGTTTTCTCCTCTACATTTTTCTTCTCCCCCTCCTCATCCTCTTCTGTTTGTTCCTCCATTTTTCCTGCATTCGCCATAAGTTTCTGGAACAGTTCCCCGCTTCTAGAGAGCTCCTCAAAAGTTCCCTCCTCTTTGACCATTCCTTCATGAATCAAAACGATCCGATCCACTTGAGGAAGAAAATGTGGTTGGTTGGTGACAAGAACCCGGGTCTTTTCTCGCAGCTCTTCCTTGATACAGCTATTGAACACCTATAGCTGACTGTGGATTAGTATAAGCTAATACAGGAATTGGCCTCATTTCTGAAAATTCAAAAAAGAGATCCTACTGAATGGAAGATCTATAAGAATGAAACTAAAGCTCACTTCAGACTGAAGTGAGCAATTCTAGGTTCCATACATGGAACCTGCCCGTTGAAACAGGTTCCTCATTTTTTGGAACCTAAAATCTACCATGCATACCTTGGAACCTACCTATCAGAGGTTCCAAGATCAGTTACAAGGTTTACCCATGTTCCACTTGTATGATTAATTGAACGATTGCAATAAATCATCACCTTTAATGATCACAATTTGCTGTTACAATCCATGACCACAACTTATATTTAGACACATGAAGAAAATGAATCATCAACAAAGTAAAAGTCTCAGTCATAAAATGAAAGCTCAGACTAGTGATTCTAGATTATACACTAATTATTGAATCCCATGGAATGCCACAGAATCGCACGAAGACATAGACTAAGAAAAATACAAAATCTTGTTTCAGGTTCTAAGTTCCACCTACCTAGAATCTAGAACTCACCCATCAAAACAAGTTCTCCAATTTTTGGAATCAGGAACCTACCCTACATATCCTGGAACCGACAGGTTCTCACCAGTTCGGTTTTCAGGTTCCAGGTTCTACCCTGGAACCATGCTCACCCCTACTTTAGACATGGAGAGCCCTCGAGCCTAGGCTCCAATACCCCATGTTACTAAAAAAATAAAAGAAGCTACTGAAACAAAGACGATAATAGAAATACCCAAATTTTAAGTTAAGAAGTCCCAAATCGGAAATACTCAAAAGTATTGAAACTAGAAGATGTTACTTCGATTATCCAAAGATTGATTGCAGCAAAGGGCAGGACAGCGGGATCAAAATTCATATCCTCGTTTAACTGAAGCATTTGAGCATGCTTCGCACAAAAAGCTTTCCAAGTTTACAAGTAATTGTTTTTTTTTTTTGGTAAGGATTTACAAGTAATTGTTGAAACCATATAACATCAATAACTACAACTGTGGTGATAAAAAGTGACAAATTCTGTCTCATGAGTTTCATACCTGTCGACCAACATGAGCATCTAGAGCACTTAAAGGGTCATCAAATATGTAAACATCTGAATTTGAGTAAACAGCCCTGGCCATGGAAACCCTCTGCTTTTGGCCTCCGCTTATATTAACCCCTCTTTCACCAATCTCTGTAAGATCGTGACCCTGAGGAATAAATGAAACAGAAATTTAACGGATCACATCCTGTGTTAAAAGAGATTCTTGCAAAGCGCTAAGTTCCACTTAACTGGAAGCAAATCAAGATCATGCTCCAATTGAGTAACACTGACTGCCTTCCAATATCTTTCCGCTTCAAATTTGGACCCAAATAATATGTTGTCACGGACCTGATATCACACACTAGGGATTAGGACACGAGATAAATTGACGATAAGGTGCCCAACATCGACAGAAAAATAAAAACAGCACTGTGCAACTTACAGTGGCATTGAAAATCCAGGACACTTGAGGGACATAAGCAACAGTTCCCCGTATAGTAACGCATGAGTTGGAGACAGGAGAGAGTTCCCCGAGCATTGCCGATATGAGAGATGTCTTTCCTTCTCCAGTACCACCAACAATAGCAACTAAGCTACCCAGTGGTACTTCCAGATTGATGTTCGACAGGGTGGGTTTTTCTGCCTGAAGTTAGCTGAAAATTTAGCCTCCACTTGAAATAAGATGTTGCAACAAAAAACTGGAAACCACCATAAATGACCATTTAGTTAGGCTAAATCATCGAATAACAGTTAGAAGTCACAGCTACGTAAACTCAAACCTTCAAAATGGTGGTAGAAGAGACGCATTCACCTAGAGAAATTATGTTCTCCTCTGAATTTTGAGTTCAGTTATTTTCCTCAGACATGTAGCAAGAGTAAATTTACCCTAAAAAATTACACTTAGAAATTAGCACAAGTTTCCTTACAAGATGGTCACCTTTTATAGAAGTTGTGAGACCACTCCTCACTTAACTAAATGCTTAAGTTGTTTAATGAATGTGCGGTTTAAATTTTGATTATGGCATTAACCAGCTTCGGGGATCATATAAAAAATTTCATATTGCCCTATCCTTCAAACGCATCAGTGATTGTTACTGTTTATAAATGCATTTCGATGTTGCTACAACCCTTAAAACCTAGGCAATTAGACATACTAAAGTCAATAGTTTATACACATTGAGAGAAGTTAGGTAAGTGATTTTGCCAGAAAAAATGACGCATATGTTTATATGACCTTTGAGTCCCATGAAAATTGCCCATCCTTGATTAAAATCGCTGGCTCTCCTGGCTCAATCGGTGGATTTGGAACTAATACTCTCTCTTCTGTTAAAAATAGTTCCTCCAAACGTTGCAGGGAAATATTCGCAGAAACAACCTGGGACACAAAAGTAAGATTGGAAACTAAAAGATGACGAACAAATGTTTGCAAGCACAGTTATGATAAAATTGCGTGAGAAAGCAAAGGTAAAAACCGTACAAAGCACAAAACAGAAACTCTGACTCCTACTTTCTAAATATTGTAAAAGCTGTGTAATGAAGAGATAATCTGTTACAGATTTAGTTATCACAACATTGTTTAGCCTTCAATTCAATTATCACATTGATGTAACAGGTTTAACCTTCAACTTATTAAATTTCTGTTGTTTATTCTATTTCAACAACTAGACAATCACTTCAGGTTAAACGAAAATGTAGTACATGAGAAATGCTCGTCAAATTTCCACCAATATGATAATTTACTATAGTTCACTTTTGACATTCTATTTTGTTTATCTTGCAATTTTATATTGTCAATGTGCATGATCACCATCATAAATGAATATGACCGTAGTTAGTGAAGTTCCGAAGAAAGAAAGAACCTGAGACATCAAGCTAGGGAGCATGTCCAAAGGAAACCGTAGCACTGCAAAAAGAGAAAGTGACGTAAACGCCCTCGCTGGTGTCAAATCCCCACCAAGCAAAGTGAATGTCCCAAATGAGATAACGGTTACGATGACGGGGATGCTGTTCAGTACAAAGCTGTTGAACTGCCACCAAAATTGAACTCTCAGACAAAAAGAAAACCATCTAGCATTATGGAAGGAGAAAATGTCATGTCCATTAGCTCTCATGCGCGCCTGACAAAAAGGGTCTAAATCCATTCGTCTACTGCTACTTGAGAAACAAATGGAGACTATTTTCATTGCACTGTAATAAGTCTGCTGATGCGAAAACAGCCAGTATAAGTCTATGACTACTCAGCTTACATGCAACGGGGAACAGAGCTCAAGACCAGATGGATAATTTTAAACAGTAAACCAACCATCTTTCTCGACTTTACACTAACTTATTCTCATGATGTATGAAAAGAAATAGAGAATTTCAATTGCTTGCACAGGAGTACCTATGAAAGAATTACAACTGCTGTCTGCTTGGCAAGTTTACCACAGACAGAAAGTCAAGGCAGTTTGTTCCATAGATAGAGTGTTTTCACAATTCTTTTTTAGTACAAGCAATATCATGCCACTGAGGTTTTTTAATCTCTCTCTCTCTCTCTCTCTCTCTCTCTCTCTCTCTCTGCGCACGTGCACATGTGGGTATGTGGATGTGCATGTTGTACATGCGTACATATATATTTTATACTGATATAGAAATGTATACTGGGGGAAGCAAGAATTTTCCAACTGTCAGTACAGATGATACTTCCACGATCGGAAAGCATAAGATTATCTCAATTTTGAAATAATCCATACCGCAGATATTAGTTGCGCCCTACGGAACCATGAAAGCTCATCACTTCATACTTCTTGAACTCTACATTGGAAGCTCTTTTCCCAAGCATAACATCTGCAAGAATTCTTTTGATGAATTTGAGTCACTATAAAGCAAACTAAGCCATTGAAAATGTAGACCAGGGCTTCTCGCTTAGTCAACATACTTCACAGTGTCCATTGCCGCCAAAATTTCGTTCATAAGGCTGACTCTCTTGTCAGTCCGCTGCAGCCCTTCCTTCGTCAGTTTTTGCATTTTGCTGACTATGATCGTCTAATTCACCATGAAAATATTAGAACATGTAAGACAATTGATTGACAGATAGCGAATCAGTCATCATGATATAAACTATAATCCATGAGCTGAGAGTGACGATGTGGCATGGAAAACCTCATTTAGCTAACTACATATCGCATAATATAGAGATTGTGAATCTGGGAATTTGTTAATGAGCAATAAGCAGAGTAGGCAGAGATCACTAATTTTAACTCATGGAACTCTTTACTTGTTAGACCATTTCTTTGGTCGAAATGACTATAAGAAATAATTGCTTTCATATCTTAAGCAACCAAATTCGGCTTTCCTAGAGCATCTGCTGTAGCACAAAGTCCCACACCAACATGATATTGTTGTATTAACAATACTACTGATACAACCATGCTATGTAGAAGTTTTGAAGGATAAACAACCTATGCCTACCTAGATCAGAATGCCCCTCATAAAAATTAAAGTTAAAGAGAAGTTGGACCCCCAAATCAGCACAAATATTAACCTATATATGATTTAACTATAATTGGTAAATAATTAAAATAATAATGGACAAATAGGTATTACTGATGCTATAGAGAGGATAACTTTCGAGGGAAAGAGAGAGCATAAGGTTACTTGCAAGGGGATCATGAGGACAAGCATGAGTGATCCAAGCAGCGAAGCAACGCCTAATTGCTGGTACAAAAGAACCATGGCAACAACAATACGAAATGGGGCCGACCATAAGTTGTGAAGTTGTCGGCATATTTGCTGAACAATACCAGGTGTCATGTCAGATGTAGTTCATAGAATGCAAAGTCAGAAGAGCGGGACATATGTACTGGGGAAGATGTAACCATAGACTTAACTAAATCACTTTGCAGCTATAAGAGAACTATGGTAGCAATGTCATAGACATGTCTGAGGTAAGACATCTCACCTCAAGTGTGTTAGCATCTGTGGTTATCATGTTTGTTATCTTTCCAGATTGAAACTTCTTGCGACCCTCGTGAGTAAGTCTCAAGGATTTGTGGAAAATGGCTGCCACCTACCAATAGGTTGAATAAGCTATGTTAATTGCTCTACTATGACAAATGATGAAGAACGACCAAGACTGAGCATCTGATACTGAGGATTTGTAAACATATGGTAGAGGTTTTACCAAAGTTGACCTCAGCCTAAATCCTGTCCGAAATGAATTTTGCAAGTACTGGGCTTCGCAAAGCACACCGAACGACTGTACAGAGTTCAATCAGAAGTCAATAAGATATCCAAAAACAGTAATTTTCACATATCTAATTGATGAAAGGACATAATCACGGAATAAGAACCCCATGCCAGAGGCACCAACAATTATAAGTAATGCAGAGAATGTTGGTATATGCAATAAACTTGAGTTACTATTTACAAAGGTGATAATGATATTTACTTCACATTGCACCATAAAAATTTAACAGTGTGCAAGATTAGAAGAAAGGACTCTGTCTCCTAACATAAATCACAAACTTGACACAAAACAAAGAAAGGATCATACCACACTGACAAGAATAAACAAGGCACAGATGTAACCAATCCATGCAGGCTCCCCTCTTTGCATTGACTGCATGTTGAAAAGAAAGACGCATTAGGAAAAAACAATCCGTTCCTGGAAAAGTAACCTGCATCTAACATAATCCACTGTGATGTTGAATGAAATACAAAAGTAAAAGGTCAGTCTATGAGCAGAATATTCTTCTCCATGGAAGACAGGGCAATTGAGAATTCAAGCTAATGTACCCATAGAACAGAACAGATACGATTCTTATTGAACCGATCATAGTTCGTTCCTATAGTCACTAAACCATTTCTGTTCATTTGTTGTCCTGCGTATAGTCGAGCAGATTCTCTGTCACGACAATACAAGGAGCACACTGAAATAATTGCTAGAAAATCACATTTTACCCTAAGATAAACATGTTAACTCTGTTTCTGCCTGGGTCTCCTTTCCTGTCAACAATTCTTCAAGTTTTCCATCCAAAGTTGGTCTTTCGAACAATATTCTAATCATTTCAAGAGGAAGGTTCCATGGAAACAATTTTCCACTATGAAGCACATGTTGCTAGAAGACAAAAATTCACAATTCTTGGATTTCATAAAAATCTTAAGAACAGAGTCCAGCATTGATTTGAAAATTGATGCCTACACATTTATCTGAGAGTGAGAGAGACAGACAGAGAAAGAGTTGGAACAACTTACTTGAAGGAGGTAGTTCAGCAATGTGGGCCCTGCAAACTCGGAAAGATCGCTGCCAATCTGTAGTTATTCATGTTAGAAAGAGTTACTAAAGCTTCCAATGAGCATTGCATATCGAAGTGAACAGTATGCTCTTGAAGGATCATTATTTTAGTGATCGCTCAAGCTTGAGCACGAGACAAAGCCTCAGAGACTGTCCTTCAGATACTGCTTTTCTTCTTTCAGATTCATGAGCTTCTAAGGTTCTGCTCAACCAAACTTATTATGTAACGGGGCATGCATAGTATATGGCCATCATTATCCTACTAGGAAAGGAGATGACATGTGATCGAGCATCCATTCACCACATCTAAGGTATCTGAACATTTTGGAATGAGTCTGGCAATCAATGAGACCTTGAAGGGTAATTATGATACCTTAAAGAAGCCTCCCAACCAAAACCTGAAGCAAAATATTCAAGTAAAATGAGATGGGGAACATTCAAACAATGAGGACGCTTATGCAGAACACCATACAGATGTCAGTGCACTGTCAAATCGAAATTGGAATACAATGGGAGATGAGATTCAATTCAGGTGATACATACCTTCCCCCAAGGCTGCTGTTCAAAGCTCTTAAAAGCCATGGTTTGGGCCTTTGAGACTCTTTGGCCCAGCATTTCTTGAATCTGGAAAATAATATACAATTGCAATGCTTTAGGAATGTATCTGAATACACAAAAAAGTTGGGAATACTACTAAAGAAAATTGACTGACGCGAACCTTTTAATCAGCGTCTCAGTCTGATCCCAAGAGTCTAATTTCCAAACATCCTTTTCAGTAATTGGTCTTTTGTAGCCTTGCTGCATAAGTGGAGACACCCACCCAAAGTATATCCCTTATAGAGAGAGAGAGAGAGAGAGAGAGAGAGAGAGAGAGCTAGTTAATTAACGATGAAGCAATAAGCAGTTAATTAATAGAATGCTAACCAAAATCCAACGTCCCATTTCACTAGACCCTCAAAGAAATGTCTCATCTCACTTTTATTTTTAGGCTTGCTTCAGGGAGGAAGAGATGTGAAAACAGGGAACCAATGAATGCCACCATCAGAAACCAAGAAAAAAAAAAAGCAAATTGGACTCATTAAGCCGACAGAATCTGAAAATTTCAATTTATAAGCTAATTATCAGTGCTTATTAGAGAACAACAAGCAGTTCTTTGACATGTCAATGTATAAAGACTAGCTGAATTAGTCTGGTCATATGAAAAAACAAGCAGAACCGTTGGATAAGAAAAATGGAGTTCGAGTATTACTCACTGGAAAATAGGTTGACATGCCTTTCAGGACAAACTTGCTCCTCTCCCGGAAGAGCCTCGTATTCAATACTACCAAGAGGTTCGGTGTGGATCGTAGTATACCCTGGATAAGGGTCGAGATTCGGAACATAGACAAAAAGAAGAATCCCAAATATAACCTACATCAAAGAAATCACAAAAAGAAGAAGATTTATTCAGGATTCTTTAAATCAAGGTGACCAATGACATAAATAAATCTCACTAATTGACAAAATAAGTGATTAATTGATGAATCCCATCAGCAGCTGTCTGTTCAAAGGCTAGCAAAGCTATAAACAGATGAGTCAGGAGTAACGGTTTATTGAAAGAGACATAACCTGGCAAAAAACCATGCTGATGTAGAGATATAGTGCAGACCTGCACAAGTGAAAGAAGATGGATATTGGGTCCTTCCTGGAACACACTGAATATGGATCTTAAACTCTTCGACAATGTGATGCATTAAACCAGAGTAACCTGCTTCCAAGAGGTTTTTAAGTCCCCAAGGGAGATTTCCAATTCTAGTATCTGATTGTGTAAGGCAACTAAACCAACAGCCTATTTAACATGACACGTTTCAAATATATCCTCTGTGATGATTTAGCAATGACATAATTTTCAGTAAAGCAGTGCGGCTACCAAGGAGGAAAAATGCACACTCTAAAGTATTTTGACAATAGAAAAGTTAATTCTCTAAATTATTTTCCATCAATCTGCATAGTTCAAGAGAGAGAGAGCATCTAATAACATCACTATATTTCTCTACTTGCATTCAAGTGTATCATTAGGACAATATGAGATGTACAAATTCTGAAGTAGTAACAGTTATGTTAAATATCTGCTGAACAATAAAAACTAACCTATGATGCTGATAGTGGTCTCTCATTGATAGGATGAGATTGAGCATCACAGCTTGCCCCACCAGAACATAAATGAGTCCAAACTTCACGTACCACTTGAACTCCCGGATGTAAGCGTGCATTTCTAGGCCAATCATAACTAGCATGGAGCACCAAGCAAGAGACTCTATGGTTAACGAAACCATCTGCCAAACAAAAAAGAAGGTGTTGTTAAAAAGCAAATTAGACTCAGTTTTCCGGCCAATGTAAAACAGCATCATTCGAGAATGTTACAGACTGGTGTTCTGAAGACTTACAACATGACATAGATTGCAAACCATAGTGGCCAGACATTAGTCGGCAAACGGCATTGAAATTCGCAGTATGGCAGCAGTAGAAACAGAATTATGGAATTTAAAAGTTAACTATAAACCTTAGCTGATTTGCTTACTCTGAGGGTTAAACTTGGAACCTATGGAAGTTGAAAAACTCACATGTGCAAAGAAGGATGTTTTCCATAAAGTTCATTGCTTTAATCAAAAGATGAAGTTCAACATTACACAGAATGTTGCAGCAATGAGGAATGCTGTAGTCCCCCGAGGATTTACGGGTGCCAAGGTTCTTCCAAGAAAGCAGTGGAAAAAGAATAAACAAAAGGAGAGTCAATGTGCTAGTGAACAATTTCAGTCTTATGCTTTTTTCTATCAAATGCAAGTTTATTAATAGGACTACATATGGGACTCTGTCAATGTGCATGATCACACATTATACAAAATGACCAGCTAATCAAGATTGTTCATCAACCAAAGAAATATTACGTGATTGTTGGAAAGTCAAATAGGTCCTCGGAACCATAAAATTCCTACCTCATATGGAAGGACAATAGTATGACCATCCAGATTGAAAACCGAGAAGCCCATCACCAACCTCAGCAGAGGCTCGGCAGCACAGTAAAAAGAAAGCAATCCCAACATATAATTGTAGCATTTTGACCTCAGACGGTATCTGTGGACTTTTGAAGTCCTCTTGATCAACCAAATTCGGTAGCAGCAGAGACCAAGAAGAACCAAATGGGATATGGAAATGACCAAGGAATCAACGGCACAAGGTGTATATGCACCAAAAGCACTGTCAGTGGTCCTTGCCCAAATACCACTCGCCACTGGCCCGCAATACCAATCCAACAACTCGAAACCCATCTTTTAAGTAATTAAATGAGGAATCCGCTCTTAGTTCATCAAGGGTCCATCACGACTTCTTCAGTTCTGAAACTTTTTACACTCAGAAGTCTCCATAAGCAAAAATTTCCCCTGAATCAATGCACATGTTCAGAAACATCCATCATGAATACTGCAGGGAATTTGTAAATGACGAAGTCAAGCAAGAAAACCTATTATGGCGAAATCACAAGGAGTCACTGAATTTATGTAGATTGAAAAGTGGAATGCAAGCAAAGTCACAGTCCATTGCTCTTTGTTCCAAACTAAAACACCAGTAAAATTTCCTCAACTTGACTTGAGCTTTAAAAAGTCCACACTCACCAAAACAGTGCTTTGAGCATGACCCAAAAGAAATTAGTAACTCCTATTCATTACAAACTGTCAAGCAATCGCCCCAGACAAAATTAGAAACTAGAAAGAACATATGACTCCACAAACACATGGGGGGAGAGAGAGAGAACCTGCAACACTCTAGAGCTGCTTCTCGTTGGTATGGCTCGTGAATTAAAAATATAATGGAGTGCTTATAGCGTGACAACAAGAGTCAGTGTGTGAAATAGACCGCGAAGGCAGATGAATCATCACCAAGAAAAAGGGAAGAAAAAAATAAAGCAAAAAAGGAATGAAAGAATGGTCAAACGGGACATTTGAAGTTTGTGACAGTACGAAAGGACGACCGAGACAGACATGAACATTTGGCGCGATGCATGCGTCATCGCTTACGTAGGCAGCCCTCTCACCTGAGCTGAAACGAGCGGAGGACGTGATGGAGAAATCTTTGCATGATTGATTAGTTTATACTTTATAGTTTTCTTCGTCCCTAAGTTTTTGGCTTCTTCCGTGGACTTTCATACCATCATACTAATTAACAAAGACAAATGATTCAGAGTCCATTATGAACAGCTGGACTTTTTTTGTCTCTTGATTCGGTATACTCTTGTCTAGAAATAGGCAGATTAATTTTGCCATGGAAAAATTCCAATTAAGGACCCAAAGTAAAGTATTTTTCTCAAAAAAACCCCCAAATAGATATAGTGTTAAATAAGGACTTAAAGTGTCCAATGAATCTCAAATAAGGACCTAAAATGCCTAATTAATCTCAAATAAGGAACTGGGTTCGCCGGCCGGTCAAATGCTCACCAACCGGCGAGCACGTTACTGCTCCAACAACCGGAACAAGGGTAATTTCATCTTTTTATTTTTAATTTTTTCCTTTTATTTTCCTTTTGCTGGTTTTTTCTTCCCTTTTCCTTTTCCTTTTCCTTTCATCTCTTTCCTTTGTTGGCCATAGTCGAGGCCGGCGACCTCCGCCGGCCTCAAGTGGAAGCTGCCTTCGCCTCATCAGGGGCCGCCCTCGCCTGGGCTGGCAAGAGCCGCCCTCACCTAGGCTGGGTGGGTGAGGGCGACCCTCGCTAGATCTGATGAGGGCAACCCTCACCCTTGCCCGACGCCGGCGAGGGCGGCCCTCGCCTAGGCTAGGTGGGCAAGGGTCAACCCTTGCTAGGTCCGGCAAGGGTAACCCTCGCCCTTGCCCGAAGCCGACGAAGGTAGCCTCTACCGGCCCCGGCTTTGATTGACGGAGGAAAAAGAGGAAAAAAAATAGAAAAGGAAAAGGAAAAGAAAAAAACAAAAAAAGGAAAAAGAAAAAGACGAAACTATCCTTGTTTCGATCGCCAGAATAGTAACGTGCTCGCCGGCTGGTGAGCATTTGACCGGCTGGTGAGCCCATACCCTTATTTAAAATTAATTGAATACTTTAGGTCCTTATTTGAGACTCACTGGACACTTCAAATTCTTATTTGACACTATATCTACTTGAGGTTATTTTTTGAGAAAAGGACCCTATTTTGGGGTCCTTAAATGAAATTTTCCCTTTGCTTGCATTATAAGATTTTTCTCGACAAAATTCTTGATCTTACGTACGTGAAGTAACCTCTTCTCGATTGACTGCAATTTTTGAGTCTGGATGATGTGGACGGTTCCCCTAACATAAGGGTTGTTAATCTTGTCTTCCGGGGTACTTGAGATGGACTTATTGTTTGATATACTCAAATGGGCTCTACCATAGTGCAACTCTTAGGTTCGGATCAACTTCTGATCTGTGGTTCTGTCGCAACCTTCCGAAGTGGAAGTTTGACGGATTGCCAAGTGGGCGTGAACAGTCTCTCTCGCGAGGTGACGCTTCAACTTAGCAGATATATTCTCCCAAACATACCGAATCCAACTTGGTTTCCTCTTTAATTATTAGGAGTCATTATTAATTTATTATGAGCCAATTAGAAACCAAATGAGACGTGGGAGCCTGTTTTAGATCTAATTTCGCCAAATATGTCTAACGCCCAACGTGCTACAATTTTTTTAACAATAAAAACGTTTTGCATGCGACCTTTCTCCTTTTTTTTTCTTGATCTTTTTTTCCTAATTGTTGTGACCTCCTCACAAGGGCCGAACTCGGTGAAACAGGTTTAGAGGTAAATGTTCATGAAACAATCCATATGGCACATTAGTCATGAACGTGGATTTTCCTTAAATCCATACCTCACGTGACAGTGGATCGAGTTTATATTTTTTAGGAGTCGCCACTAACCTAAGTCGGGGGTCGGCTAGAATACCCAATCGAAACGTGGGAATTTCGTTTCGGTTTCTACGAAAACCAGAGATCATGAGTTCGGGGATTAGCTTACGTTAATATTTCTATCAATGCCTTTTCGGTACCGCTAAACTTAACATGATTGTTATCTAAGTTGTCATGCGTTTATTCTTTTCCATTTTCATGCCAAAGTCTTAGTCCACTAGGTGATCATGCATCTTATTTTTGTATTTTCATTTAAGATTCTAAACTAATCCTATTTTAGTCTAAAAAAAGAAAGAAACAATCAATTGTATTGAAAGATATTTCGTAAAGTAAACACTCGAAGTATTGAAATGACAAGCTAATTCTAAGTACGAGAAAGTAAAAACCCGCAACTCGTCGGGTGTTTATTACAACATGTATTGAAAACTCGAGACATGATCGGAGACAAATGAATTGAATACAAATTGAAATGGTTGAAGAGGACATCAACCATCACCATATGCAAGGAATCGGGTCGGAACGGATATCGTCCTTCGCCATCTTCAAGACCGCCATCTTCTTGGACCTATTCTAATTCTAAAGCTAAACTAGACTAGGTACATACATGGGAAATGAACATCATAATATTCACAAAATACACAATAATTGTCTATACAAAAGAACGCAATATGCAAGAAGATACAAAAATGCAAATGCAATCACAACAATAGCTTCGAGATCAACCTTTGATTTAAACATGCGTCGTCCTCATGTAACGACCTACCTACTTCATTTAATGATGACTTATGCACATTAGCCACCAAGCACATTCGTTTATAGTGACTAACGTAACATAGTCCCTAATCGGGGTTCTATGTGAGGCCATGGATATCCCATCGAGCATGCATTGGTTCCTATCATACATCTAGAAAGCACATGCATCAAGCTTAAAATAAGCATGCAAGTAGGTCACAAAGACCTTGATTCTTATCCAATCACTCAATTTAGTGAACCGACATCAGGTCACTTCATTCCATTTATCACGCACCAATTCATTAAGAGAAAGACAAAGAACAGCAGAACAGGGGATAAAGGATATATTCAATTGGAAAAGGACCCATGATTAAAAAGTTTTGGAAAATTTATGGTAGCCTAAGCATACAATGAGGAACAACTTTTGTAAAGAAAGTTTTCCCAAAAAAATGTTCACATGATTTTATAAAAATTTGGGAACAGGATTAAATGTGTTAGGAAAAGAGGATTACTGCAGTTTTTGTTGCAAAGATGAGGCCATTTGCCCTATCATTTGTTGTTCAAAATTTCCGAAATTTTGGCACAAGATAGTTCAAAGAGTGTCCTACAACTTTCATTAAGGGTCTGACCTCTGATAATTTGTAGAAAAATGGATAAAAAATCAACAAGAGGTCTGACTTACCTTGGACAGAATAAGGGTTCCGAACTTGCAAGTTGCTATTCCTAATGCAAACTTGCAGAAAAAATGAAAAATGTCCTAAATGGCAAGCAAATGACATGTTCCTGGTGTCTATGGAAGTTTCATAACATGTATGACGACTCACCAAGAGAGCATGAACCCGATTAAGTCCAAATTTAAGTTTGATTTTCATGAAAGCATGCCAATGCATTAACTAGTACCAAAGATATTTTATGGATGACAAAGATGAACTAAAATGATGCATGAAATGTATGAAAATTTAACATGGATTAAGACTAGATGCAATGACAAAGAGGATATAGTCATCTAATCCTAATTACATGAGCAAATGACCATACAAGTCCATGAACTATTAAGCATGAATTGATGTTCATGATGCATGAAATGCAATATAACAGAACGTGGTAGCATGTTTGTATATGATTTTAACCTACCAAATGATATGCAAAAAATACATGTAATACGTCAATGCGAAGCTTGAATAGCTCTTTACAAAAGTCTAGAAGACTTCATATTCTAATTGTGAATAGAAAAATTCCTATAAAATTGGCAAGAGTGCTACATGAACAACTTAATCCCTAATTGACAGATTTAGGGGCTAAGGAATTTCGGTTAATTAAACACACTAATGATGAGCAATTGATGCATGGAGAGTGTCACTAGTGAATTAACATGATGCTCTATGATGTTCATGAAAGTCACTTGAACAATTAAGTCCAATTTCACAATGAATTTTGTATAAATGCAATTCGGATCAGTACAGGGAAGATTGAACAACTTGAGAACATGAGATGATTTCAGGTACCAAATATTGTCTAAAAATTCTAAAAAAAAAAAATATGATGTGCATGAGACCTGAATTTACAAGTTCACAGAAGGATGCAACTCGAAAATCAATTTTCCCTGTTCCGTACACAAATAGTAAAATGTGTAGTTTCAATTCAGTTATAGCAGAAAACGAATTTACTCTTACTGTAATTTTGAACATCGATTTCAGGTACCAAATGAACTACGATCAGGAACATCTTTAGCATTTTAAAGACTGATTTGAGTGCTTTACAAACTTCGTCAGAAAATGTCAATTTCAAACTCAAACGAAGATGTTTGAACAAGTCCATTTCGGATTTAAGTATAGGCAGACAAGACTTAGGGAATTTTCACTTGTTGAATGAACTCCTAAAAATCTGAGAAAAAAGTATGTCATGATTGAGATCCTAATGAACAATTTTCGTGGAGGAAAGATCACCAAAATCAACTCACAAAAATCGGCATAAAATCAGCAAAACAATTAGACATTCAACAACAGATTTAAACATACTGCAGAAACACATGGCAGAACAGAGAGCCAAGATTTTGAAGGGATTTTGAGGTAGTAAACGAACTTCGTTTTGGACGCATGATATGTCGAATCAAAGCTTAGGAAGTATAGATCAAATGTCTAGAAGGACTCGAAGCATGATTTCAACATCTAAGACCTCATTTCAGTGCTAACAGAATCTGTGTTCAGAGAGCAACGAAATCGACAGAACATTCTTATGCAATCATTCATCAATCAGAGCACCTCTATCTCACTAATCAACATCTAATAAGTGATTTTAGGCATATAAGGACACCTATGATTGAATCCTGGCCCCGGTTGGCTATTCTAACCTCGCCTCATCGGATTCGAGACCGAGAAATTACCTTTTGTTGTTGTGCGAAAATACGATCAATCGATTTGTGTCGATCGATGTATGAGACGCTCCGAGGGATCTTAGCTCACCAAGGACGAATGTGAACCACCAGAGGACTCCGAGGAAGGTCCGGCGACGTCGGATCGATGCCGTGAACCACCTTTTGTTGTTGGACTGATTTGATTCGTCCGGGAAGAAAGAGCCACCAGAACTTCTTTGGTGGCTTTTCGATGAAATTTCAACCACAAAAAGGTTGGGAAAACACCTGAGGCGAGATCGACGATGGTCGGACTGCTTGGATCAGCCGCCGAACAGAACTGATTTGGATCCGGATCCGCTCAAAACGCCGTGGGAAGAGAAAGAGAAACGCAACAAATAGAGACAACTCCGGCAAGGCTCCGACCAGTAGGAGGTCGAGGGAATGGAGACGGACGTCGGAGAGGGTGACGGCGTTGAAGGTGTCGCCAGCAAGGATCCGCTGGTGGGGGTGAACCGGTGGTTCTTTGAGAGCACGTGAAGGAGAGGAAAAGAGGAGAAAGGAGGAGAGAGTTCTGGATTTTTTCAAAATCCTTGCAGAATGAGCCCCCTTTAGTTTTGGAGGGAAAATGGGTTATATGCCCTCTTCAAGATCCAATCTCGGCCATTGATTTGATTCGACGGTTGAGATTTATGCTTGTTATTTACTTAGAAGTTAAGCAAAAAAAAATTCTCATTTAACATGTGCTAATTTGAATGGTCATAATTTAATCTCATTAACGATCTTGATTAATTTTGCAATCAAGGACCTAATTAGGGGCATTTTTGTAATTTTTCAAAACCCGGGGACGTTTTTGCAAAATTTAAAAAATTGCAGGACACGGGGGGAATTATTCAAAGGATGGGTCGCTCGA
Source organism: Syzygium syzygioides (assembly GCA_031216285.1). Lineage (NCBI taxonomy): Eukaryota > Viridiplantae > Streptophyta > Magnoliopsida > Myrtales > Myrtaceae > Syzygium > Syzygium syzygioides. Next base: position 14,476,644 of record CM062245.1, on the reverse strand, counting down.
TCGGTCTTCTGTTTGGGCGATTGAGTCTCAATTGTTCCAAATTTATGCAATTTAGTCCTTGATGGACTAAATTGAAAAGAAAGATTCATCCATCATGAGGAGAAAATAATCCAATTTGAAGAGAGACGGTCCAATTTTGATCCAATTAGACCAATTAAACCAAACCTACAACTTTTATGATTTTAATTATCTAATTGGTCATGAAAAACGTTGGACTCATACCATAGGTGCACCAAATTGGATTTTTCCTAAGCTAATTTTGAACAATTTCATGCAATTTCTGGCCAAAATTTGCAAATTAATTGAAGTTGCATTCAATTAAACTTGTGAAATGCTTATTGAATCAATTGTCCATGCTTATAGTGACCTATTGCATTCAAATCAACATTGAAATGAATGCGTGACCTTCATGTCAAAATTAAATTGAAGATCAATGTTGAAATTGAACCTCAATTCATCAAATTAAATCTTAGTTCCGAATGGGTCAACTTGAATTTCATCAATTGGACATCAATAACCCCTAATCCCCAAATGCAAATGAGTTAAATGTGTAAAATTGGAGAGTTCTCAAGTGAATTTTACAAAATTGACCCCGGATTTGTGTTTATCTCACAAAAATAAGTCAAATGATATCAACCATTCACGAATCGTGAATAATTGGTTCAAACCCCTAATTAGGGCTAAAATTGGGGTTTTCATTGCAAAGTGCTGATTCATAAAATTGGTCGCACAAGTGATCTAATGATAACCTCTGGATCAAATGTTGTAAAAGGAACTAAGCTAAAATATGAACAAAATGAAAATAATTTTGTTTTTGGCTAATTCCCAACCTATTTTCACGAATTGGGAAAATATAGGTTATTAATCAATTTTTGCAAAATTTCGAATGCCAATGTCAAATTGAATGTAAAATCAGATGATTTTTGAATTTTAGCATTTTCCGATTTTTTGGTCAAAGTTTTGACCAAAAGTCAAACCCTAATTGACTTTTCACTAGGAATTTGATTTTATGATCAAATCTTTGAATTTTTCTAAAATTTCCACTTCTAAAGTGAAATTGAACTTGAAAGGAATCTTTTTATGCGAAAAGCCCCAATTTAACCCGGGATTGACTTTTGGTCAAAGAGTTGACCAAAAAGTCAACTCGAAAGTTAACTATTTGACTTTTCGGGTTTTTGCATTAAATGAATAGAAAATTATTTACAGAAGCTAGGCTAACAGACAGAATTAAAAAATGACACTTTTTGTTCAAGAAATGGGCTCCGTTGCGATTGAAAATCATAATATCGAATTTTTTATTTTTAATGACGCATCGGCTAAAAATTAGGTGTCAACACTAATAATAAAGCAAATAATAGGTGCTCAAACAATAAGAAAATGTTCAACCACAAAAAAAAACAGTAAGCAAATGATGGATGGGGAAAAAATAGGGTTATTACTACAAAAAATCCCAAACTTGTGCATTTGTGATAAATTTATCCCAAACAAATTTTTTGATTACAAAAAACCTCAAATCGGTACACTTGTGACAAACTCCGTTAGTTTTTGTTAAATTTTACTATCAAATTGCCTAGTTAAATGACACATGTAGTTGACGAATATACAAGTTTGGAGATTTACTCTCCGTTTATCCCGCGTGTACTAGTTTGTGATTTTTTGGTATTAATTTAATTAATAGAGGGTAAATTTGTCACAAATGTACAAATTGGGATTTTTGGTTGTCAAAAAATTAGTTTGGGATAAATTTATCACAGGTATACTAGTTTTGAATTTTTAGTGATCGAAAAATTAGTTTGGGTAAATTTGTTACAGATGTATTAGTTTATGGTTTTTTGTGGTATTAATCCAATTGTTTAATGCCACAACCAATGTATCCCAACATTTGGGAAGAGTACTGTGCTATAACAAGCTTGCAACTCATCACAAATAGCAATTTCTAGATTTATCAACTGATTCACAACATCTTGAAATTCACTCAGATGCTCAGGCATGCTATTTCCTTTCTTGTATTTCAAATTAACAAGTCTCTTAACTAAAAAAAGTTTATTTTGTGGGGTTCACCTCTCATTGAGGTTTTATAATTTCCTTTACAATTTTTCAGCATTTGTCTCTTGAGTAACATGATGAAAAACACTATCACTGTCGAATAAAACCAACCGTTTTCCGATTTATTTGCCTTCATTCTTTATCTTCCTTGTCTCTTTTGACCTCATCACAATCGATATGATCATACAAATTTTTGTAATACAATATGTCTTCCTATCTCTTTCATATGAGGCTTCCAAATAGATAATTTGAGGCATTTGATATGATCATACGAATCTTTGCAATACAATATCTTCCCATCTCTTCCATTTGAGACTTCCAAGTAGATAATATGAGGCATTTAATTTAAACATGGTGCTGCCAATTTCCTCCCGCTAGCTCTAATACTACTTTGTTGGAAAGAAACAACAACAAATCTATCTAGGGTCAATATCTTCCCCAAAATTTAACCAACTAATATCGAAGCAATCTCGGAAGCAACTAGCCATAATATTTTAACAATATCACAAAACCAGTGCGGAAAATTAAAAACAAAATAGAAAAATGCCACAAAATTTATGTGGAAAACCCAATGTGAGATTAACCACGGGGCCACTCAAAAACTTCCACAAATCACCAAGAATCAACAAGATACACCAATAATTCATCTCTAGCACACAACTAGAGGCTGACCACATCAACAATAGAACAATATATCCTCACCACAAATGTGGATAAACATAAAAGGGTAAGAAAACTCTTATCACCGCCGGACAAGCGGAGAGATAATTTGTAGAAGAATTTTAACCAGCAACGTACTAAAATTTCAGCCAATTCCAACAAGGTTTCGCTATTGAATTTGTGCCGAAATTTCTTCTTCTCCTCCTCCTCCTCTCTGCGTCGGTCTCTCTGCCCTCTCTGTTCTTTTTCTTCTTCGTTCTTGTCCGTACTTTCAGCCCTCTTTTTCTTTCTTTCTTTCTTTCTTTTATGGTGAAGTAGGCCTCATGAGGTGGACCCAGCCCATCTAAGTTTTGGTGCCATCTCCCTCGCCCAAGGATATTAGCATTTCCCCCCTTGATTTCCTCTGCCGCTGCTTGAGCAGCGCAAGACTCGGAACGAACCGTTGCAACACTAGGTTGTCACCAACGACATTGTCAGTTTTAGTTGATTTCTAGTTCTTGCCATGATTCTTTCCTCAAATCAAAGAACAAAAGTCTCATCAGACATGCAAAAAAGATGTTTCACTGGAAAGGGGTCTCACAGAAATAGAGAAAAACCTCTCACTAGAAGACTAGAAGTTGAGCTTTGGCTTTTTGAATAGTATGGGTCCGCGTTGATTCCACACATGAGAATCGCATGGCTTTTTTTGGATAATATGAGAATGCAACAATGAAAGTAAATGTTCTCGGAAATTTATTAATAAATGACCAGAAATTATGAGTACAATCGAAGATAAAAGGACAGATTGCAACTACATAACTGGAAAACATCTTGCAAGTTGTGTTGTTGCAGTTTGCGTGTGTTGATGATCGTGATCTCCTCCATAACTTCATGCCACCAATTTTATAGGCCACTAAGTATAACCGCTTACAAGCACTTATTGTCTTGAGTATGGTTGTAATTAAAAAAATGCTTATGTGACTATCTTTAATCTATTATGAGAATAACAGCTTATTTTGAGCCACGAAAAATAACAAATAATTAGAAATTATTGCAAGGTCCATACCTTTAAGAATTTGTGGCTCATAATATGTTATTCTAATATTCTTTTTTTGTTTATCCTACTCACTCTCAGATTTTTGCCATGCCTCCTTATAAAGCGTGGGAGTCGAAACCCATATCTGAAACTAAACTTCTACATCCCTAATCCCCCTGAGAATGTGGAGAATTGAACTCCCCACCTCCCTCTTTCCAAGTAAAAAGGGCGCCCCAGTGATTTTATAATAGTAGTTCAAATACTATTATACTAGCAAAATCTTTGTAACTATAACTTTTTGTGTCAACCTTATCCCTAAGCAGTTGCAATGTCTCAAGTCATTGAGATATTAACCGTCACTTTCTCACTAATACCCTCGATCGACATCTTTGGTCCGCATCTTTCCCATCTCTATGTCCAACACTTAGCCAATTTTATGGTAATTGGCTATCTATTGGCTTTGTCACTGAATAATAATATTTGTCGATCATCTTTCATCTTTCGTCAACAGCCGTACTATATAGTTGTCGAAGACCATTTAATTATAGTCATTGATAACCTTGTCATGTAATTGTTGATAACCGCGTCATGAAGTCGTCGATAACCATGCTACATAGCTATTAAATACTGTGCTGGTCCCGTTAACCAAACCGGATTAACCAATTGAGTTCCACGCCTTGTCAATTATAAAAAGTTGGTTTTTTTGTTGGCATAAATACTTCTCATTCTCCTTCTGCTATGGAATTCGATGTTAACCTGCATCAAACAACAACCATGTCGAAAAAAGAAATACAAAGTAAGGATGGATTCCGCTAATTTCTTCAAATGTTGTCTTTCAAATTCCCGGGCCGCAACAACATGATATCAAGATCCTTTCTAAAACTGCCTAGAGATGTGCCCAATGCCTGGACGATAGGCTCATCCAGAAGAAACTCAAGCACCGAGAGCAGCTGGAACTAGGCCGGTCGCCCAAAACCAGAGGACGTTGACCCTAAATTAATTTTGATAATTAGAAAACTCCCTTAATTAGATTTAGGGAAAATTCTCAAAAAATTCTAAACTTAATATACGGAAGTCGATTCAGTCTTAAACCTTTTAATTGTGCCAATTTTGTCTTAAACCTTTCAATTGTGTCAATTTAATCCTTAACCTTTTGAAAATTTTTTAATTTAGTCCTTAACCTTTTAACGATTTGCCAATATAGTCCTTTTGTCCAAAAATTCAATATTAAGTTTAGGATTAAATTGGAAAATCTTCAAAAGGTTAGAACTAAAAGGTTTATGTTTATGTGTTCTACATACTATATAGATATTGCAGGTTCTGCACAAGCTTTTCAGACCTTGTGCAGTCAAGAATGCAGGGCCAACGCAAATTATATCGGCCTGGTGCATTGTAATGCAAGTTGAGTTGAGCCAATGCAATTTGCACTATTCGAATTCAACTCGAATGTTCAAGATTTCGATACTTAGTTCATGCTCAAGCTCAACCAAACAAAGTACTTTACAAGCTTGAGCTTGACTCGACTCGATTAAGCTTCACTCGTTGTGCAAAAGTTAATTTGGATCTAAACCAAGTCAAGCTCGAACATAAGCTCGAACCTGGGAACAACCTTAAGGTTTTATTCCATACTTTTGGTTGCACATTCTCCTTTTTTGTTTTATTAATTTTGTGTCTTTTAGAAAGGAAGTGTGACATTCCAAATTTCGGCCCATTTTTGGGATTTATAAAATGTGCAATTCGTTAGTGTGCTTGTAGTAAAATCTCGCCTGGGAACTGATCACTCTCTGTTATTTTATTTTTGTTTAAGTTAGATATTTCGCTAGAAATGTACTCGATCGAATTTAACCGTTATTTAGAACCCAAACTTTGGTGTCGAATTTCTCGAAGTGCCATGATGAATTTAATTGGACGGCGTCGATATTATTGTGCCCAGCCTCGAGATTGCTCGGAATATGTGAAAAGTGAATTTTTGCCCGGGTGCGAATTTGGACTAGTAGACCTCCCTCAGGATAGTTTGATTTAATTAATTTGGCATTTGTCCCTTATTATATTCTAGGATTAATTTGGACCGGTAAATCGTTTTCGATTTTAAATATGGGCCGTTGAATTGCAATTATTATTTGAATAAACGTTTGTTTTTCTCTCTATCTTTTTTTCTCTCTCCCTCCCTTCCCTTTTTCTTTCTCTCTCCTCCCCCTCTGCCGCGCACGATGGCCCCCCTTCCGTCTGACACCACCATCCCCCATCATTTCCTCTCTTCTTCTTTTTCTTTTCTTTTCTTCCCTTCTTCTCCTTCGCTGACTTGCCCCCGACGCTGCTGCTTCTTGCTTCTTGCTTCTACTCCTGCTTGCTGCTCGCTCGACTACGCCTTGCCAGCAACTAGCCTAGCCACCACCGCTTATCGCCGCTCTAGCCACCGTCGCCACCGCCACCGCCACCGCCACCGCCACCACCACCCCTATGTCGTTTCCCCTCCGCCGTGAGCTCTCTCTCCCCCTCTATTTCAGATCTCACTTCCCGACCCCTTTCGCGTGCGCGTCTTCCATCGCGTCACCGTCCGCCGCCACACTCCTCACCGCCCATCCGGCCGGTGTTCCCGTCGACCCGGAGTCGCTGTCCGTGTCGCCAATTGTCTCGAGCCAACCGTCCCCGTCAGTCCTTTCCCTTCTCTCTCTCCCTCCGGCTCGGGCCAAATCTGGCCGTGTCGGCGTTGCTCGTCGCCGTGAGCCATCGGCTAGCTGTCGCCTACGCTTCAGCCACCGACCGCCACCCCACCGCCTGGCCAGCCACCCGACACCACCCCCTCCCCTGTTTTGGCCATCGCTCCCGTCCCCTGTTCTGCCCTCACCGCCCCTGTTCCCGTCGTTGTCGTGGGCCGCCGCTCGAACGCCAGAGCTGCTGCCGTTTCGGCGAGGCCCCGGCTCTCCCTTGTTGCCGCTGAGCTGCTAACGCCTCAGCCAGACCTCCTTGCTACCCGGCTGTGGCCGAGAGCCTTGCCAATCGCCGCAGCCGCCGCCATTGCGACGACTTCCCCGCTATCCAGCCTCGTTTTCTTGCTCAAACCAAGGTAAGTGACTCCCTAAACCTCTCTTAGGACATTGGGTATTCTGTTTAGTTTGGTTAAGGGCTGTTTAGGGAAGTTTAATGGCTGATTGGGGACTGTTTGAGTCGGATCTAGGGGCTGGATTAGTGGCTGCCTTTGTCTGGTTCGTAGGTTTGAGTGTCGGCTTTAATATGTTGAATGGCGGATTGAATGGTGATGATTTGTGTGCTGCCATGGGGATTGCTCCATAGCTAAAATGATGTTCCTCTAGTGGTGAGTTTTTAAGCCGAGGGATGTGCGAATTAAGGAGAAAATGGGGACTGATTTATGATGATTCATGATGGATTATGGCGGGTCTTGATGGCTGGTTTGATGGAGTGACATCGATCGGGTCATCAAGTGAAATGTGTGTTAAATCGTGTTGATACAGCGAGCTATGTTGCGGCTGAGCGTTGCTGGAGGTGTGGGCTAATTTAGTGCCCGAATTACGTATGTTGCTTATTGTTTTGATGGCTGGATCGTAGTGGGATGAGGAAGTGACATTGGTTAGGGTATTGAATGAAATACGGATTAGAATGTGTCGTAGTGACGAGTTGTGTCATGGGGAATTATTATTGGATTAGTAGGTTGATTTGACACTCGATTGGTGTATAATCTTCGTTGTTTCTATGGCTCGTTGTTGTTGCCTTGAGATGACCAATTGCGAGTGTGCATTTGTGACTTTAATTGTTAGAATCTCGGTTGTTTGATGTGCTAAGCGTGGCTGATTTTGTCGTGGGTTACGGCTGAAATTGTGGTTGAACTTATGGCTTGTTTGATAGTGGAATCTATGTCAAGAGTATTGATTGTTCATGTGCGATTCAATGCTCGATTGGCGGTGGTTCGCGTTTGTCATTTGTGGCTGGGTGACACAAATTATGTGAGCTTGAATTGCAGTGATAGATATGGTGCTTGTGCAAGCTTGATGTATAGTTGGCACTTAGTTCGATTGAATTGTATAGCGCGTGTGTTTGCTTGAAAAAGCCCAGATTGATCGGAGGGCTGCCAACCTGAGGCGTGGTTACGCGGGTGTGACGAGAAAGGCAAGAAAGGACTCGAGGTGTGTTTACGCGGGTCGTTGGAGGATGTTGAGCTTGAGGCGTGTTTACGCGAGCTATGGAAGGAAGGTTGGACCTGAGGTGTGTTTACGCAGGTCATTGGAAAGAAAATTGAGCCTGATGCGTGTTTACGCGGGCTGTGAGAATGAGCCTGAGGCGTGTTTACGCAGGCTGTAAGAACGGCCTTGAGGCATGTTGACGCGGGCAGTGAGAAAGGACCTGAGAGGTATTGACCCGGGTTGTGAGAAAGTTAGATGGATGCGCATGTGAAATATGTTTGGGTTGAATTGAGTGAACGCACGTGTGTATGGTGCTCGAATGATTGTGATATGTGCTTGGAGCTATTTTTGCGTTATAGTGACATGATTTATGTGCAGAGTTGGCGTAGGAATTGAGGCGAGGTAAGTACGTTACGTGATTCCTAATGTGTCATTAGTTAGATTGCATATTGATACTCGTCTGGGTACGCATTGGCATTGGCCTATATGGGGGTTTAGAGGTCTGCTTATTGAGATTTATCTCATTTCCGTTGTTAAACATTTTCAGGTTTCGAGTGATGAACAGTCGTCACGTGCGGTTCGGAGGCCGGGGGTGGTATTGGACACTGATGCTTCACCCTTGTTTGGATGCTCCTTGTTAATAGTGAAGTTAGGCTACCCAACCACCGCCCCATTTTGATGATCGTGGATTTGAAGTTAGTAGCCAGGGGTTGATGTTGTGTATTGTGAATGCTGTAGGTAATTGCCAAGCTTGTTATGCGTATATTGATTTGTGCAAATATTATCCTTTGGTCATTATGTATTGTCTAGGTTATTTCTATTTTGCTTCCGCTTGTCTTTATCGATGGTTGTTTCGTTTGGGTCGGCGATGCGTCCTGAGACGTCGCGTTCATTACGGCCATTGAAGGGATGTCGCGAGCCCGTCGGGGTTCGGGGCGTGATAGGGAGAAACTCCACAAACCTAGATCTATATGATTTCACAAAATGAAGTTAAAGATTTTGACCCTTGACTCCCTAATTCACACATCATACTTTGAATCGTGTAGAAAAAAATACACAGACAAGTTACTACAGAATGCTAGTTTAGAATACTTCCATTTGGTGAGTCTAAAGCTAACACATTGATCCTCTCCGAATTCTCATAGTTCAATTGAATAGTTTATATTTTCATTTGCTAGTAGTAAAACTAATGAGCAAACAGCGAGAAGAATTTTCGCCGCTTAATGGCTTCATGCACATTCACTGGTGTAAGAGTACGCAAATACTGACCATCATCAAACCTGGGAGACAATTTAACCTTATCTCAGTTTCGGGAAATATAATTGATACATTGATTGAAGTACGTATCTGCAAATTGAAGATTAGTCTCTACTTGAGGCAATATCTCTGTTTTCGCCTTCAAGTGTAAATTCCTTCGATTAAAAATCAAGAATTTGTTGTATTTTATTATGGCCCATGTAATTAATGCCCTGGCCTATACGTGATTTAAGTTTAATAATTATTATGTACTAAATTCCTATTGGTCAATAGAGAGGTGTATTTTAATTATCGTACACCTTGATGAATGGTGTGACTATAAAAGACCCAATTAGAAATTAGTCATCTCTCAATCCTAGAATAGAACGACGGCTTCTTTTCCATTAAGAACATTAGAAAGCGAAAAGGGGTCAAGATAGAGAAACCGATTTCTTCAAAGATTTATCATCTACAATTGATTTCTTCACAAAGAATCATCATGTATCAAGGTATGTCTCTCGTCTCTTATGATGTTGTGAAAATCACTTTGTTCTAAATTTTTGGGAATTATGTTTTGTGCAAATATTAGGATTTGATTTGCATAGAACTGTTTGAATTTACATGTGGTATCAGAGCATGATTTGAGAACTGGTGATTTTTCATTGATTGTTTGATTTACAATGCGAAGTAGGATGCTGCTAGAGTAAGGATTAACCGTCCCAACTCAAGTGCCTGTTATGGAGATTTTGTACTGCTTGTGCCTCAGTTCTGTTCCCTTCTCTCGTCTTGTGCATATGGATCTAGAAACTATCTTTGTCCACCATCACTTTCTGGATCTCATAACCCCTTTAATGGGCTTGCTGAAGTTGAACCCAAGATGAGCAGACACTGTTCATAGCAACAGAACAAAAGATCTTCGCGCTTCGATGCACCCAGCAGCGCATCTGTTCGTGCGCGTGTGCAAGGTTTGGATAATTGTGTTTAAGGTTTGGATAATTGTGTTTGTGCAGTTGCGTGTGTGACACGCGCCCGTACAGATTCCTGCCGTTAATTACTGTTCTGCCCTTCCCGTATGATTTTCCGATGTTGGCCCTCTCCGCACCGAAAATTTATGTTTTGCCCTTGCCGCGTGATTTTCCTGTTTTGTCCTTGCCCTATAAATTGTACTGTTTTTCCCTTGTAGGCAATTATATGAATGTTTTATCCGTAAAATTAAATGTCTAGTAATCCGTATATAATTTTACTTGATTAGAGATTAATCACAACAACTCTAATTATCTTATATTATATACATTAAGAAGTTTTGGATCACATATAGTAAACGGACATTAATTGTATTTCATTCAATTGAAATAATTATTGTTATGATTATTTAATTTAATATCTATATTATGTATAATTCGTTAGTCACCAAAGTGGCCAAATTAGAAAGTTTCTTATTGACATCAAATTAAATAAAATTCAATTGCCCATGTTATGTGATGCTACTAATGAGATGGCATGATGTTATATATGTATTGTTTGTCATGGGTAATTTGAAGTTCATTGATTATAAAATATTTAAGGATCACCCAAAGGTTGATCAGTTAATTTTACAATTATGAACATAATAGTGGTTAATTAGTATACTTGGTTAGATATGTTTAGCATATCCAAAGATAGCAAACGTGTCTAATTGGAATATATATAATTACCAATTATGTGAACTTAAACTTAAGCATCAATTATGTTTTACGGTTGCACATTGTTGTATCACCCAAAGGAGAACTTTGATGTACAGTTAATGTTATGTGTTTAAGTTACGACTCAAAGTATTAATGTGTGAGCAATCTATGTTTTTTGTAGCATCTGTTTCTATTTCTCTTCATTCGCAAGCTTCGTCTATTATGAAGTTCAATGGGCTTAACTTTTCTGAATGGAGTGAACAAGTCAAGTTTCACCCAGGTGTTCTTGATCTTGATTTAGCAATCATGAATGACAAGCCCACTATTCTTACTGCTTCTAGTAGCACTGAAGAAAGGTCTTTCCATAAGGTTTGGGAAAGATCAAATAGACTAAGCTTAATGTTTATGCAGATGACAGTAGTAAACAACATTAAGTCAACCATTTCTGACACTGACAATGCTAAGGAATTTATGAAGTTAGTGAAAAGTCGTTCTCAATCTGACTCTACTAATAAGTCAGTTGCTAGGACATTAATGGGTACATTAACCACCATGAAGTTCGATGGTTCTCGTACCATGAATAAGCATGTCACTGAAATGGCAAATATATCAGCAAGATTGAGTTCCATGGGAATGAAAGTGGGTGAAAGTTTCATTGTGCAGTTTATCATAAATTCCTTGCCTCCTAAGTATAGTCAATTCCAAATAAATTATAATACTATAAAGGATAAGTGGAATGTGACTGAACTGCAAAGTATGCTCATTCAAGAGGAAGCAAGGCTTAAGAAGCAAGGAATCCACTCTGTCAATCTCATGAGTCATCCAGGAGCTAAAAGAAAATCAGGAAGGAAGAATGGAAAATGGCAATCAAGGACCACTAAAGATTAATGAGTCATTTGCCCAAATTCATAACAACGAACAAAAGAATGATAAGTGACATTTCTGCAAAAAACTTGGACACTATCAGAAAGACTGCTTGAAATGTAAGGCATGGTTCGTGTCACGCCCCGCACCCAACGAGAGCATGTACATCCGCCCAGGGTCGAAACAGAGTGCGACGCTCCATGGATTAGCGTCACAGAGACCCGAATACCAAAATCAGAGAGAACGTGCCACAAGCGGAAACGACTTATGCAAATATATACTCCCAGACATTTCAAAAAGTGATCATGAATAGTCAGCGATAACAATTAAACGATAAATTAATCCTTAATATACGTTCTTTACAAACTTACATAAAATATCCATTAAACCTAGAGATACAACAAAAGGGGCCACGAGTATAAAAAGAGGTCGGTGGCCTAGGGTAATCGAACCAACACCCGGAGGGCTACAGTAAAAAAGTATCGGCCCTCACTCCTAAGGCTGGGACCTAAACTAGGGCTCCCAGTCGGGGTCAGATCTAGACGCCTCAAAAGAACTCTCGGACTACCCTAGCTCTTCCTCTTAGCTCATAGCCTCAAACTTTGTCTCGGGCTCAGGGTCCTGCTCTTCAGCCTCTAAAATTCATGGCCGGGGATCTGAAATGTTCGGTTTTACCACAACCGCGAGAAAACTCAGCAAGTAATAAATCTCTAATGCCAAACTAGACTAAAGTGTACCTCCAGAGGGTAAAGAAAGTACATAATTAAATGAACCAGTGCAACAATAAATGTCAACTCACCCGGGTCCAAGGCCCAATTCACTATAACATCCTGCAGGTAAGACTTTCGATATCACTCTAAAGAGTATGCAGTCATAACGACGCCACGACCCTAAGGCCAATAACCTATCCCGACCCGTAGGCCCGACCTAAAGGCCACAATCTATCCCGACCCGTAGGCCCGGTCCGAAGACCCCAATCTATCCCGACCCGTAGGCCTGGTCCGAAGACCCCAATCTATCCCGACCCATAGGCCCGGTCCGAAGACCCCAACTGTTTCGACCAGAAGGCCCGGTCCGAAGACCCCAACTGTTTCGACCCGAAGGCCCGACCCGAAGGCCACAGTTGTTTCGACCCGAAGGCCCGACCCAAAGGCCACAGTTGTTCCGACTGACACGTGCATCGACAATTTCAATTCCAACTACATAATGGTGCGCTCAATCTTTTCCATTTAACACCCACTAAAATCCGGAGCTCATCCGCGCACTAAATGCATAACTTAGCATTGTAAGGATCCAATCCGTTTAGGACTCATCATAACCAACCAAACTCAACCACTAAATCCCTAAATCTTGTATCACCCCACGGGATCCCAACAAGTCCTACATTGACTCTAAAATGCTGAGCTTTCAAGCCATTACCCAATAGGCCAATTGACGCTCAAATTAGGCAAATTAATGCAATTTCAGACTTCCATGAACAATGCTCAACATCATGCAAATTTCTAGCTTTCAATCAATTCTAAACAACCTTGTTTAGTCCCAATTAATCATTGGATCTCCCGATTTAGACAACCACATCAAGAATCCAATTAATCCCAACTTAGGCAAATTTTCCGAATTCGGATCTAGTGCGAACAGTGCCCATACAGCCCTCAAACAGCCATCATATCGCACTCAAACAGCCCTATCAAGTCCTAATTAAATTCCTAAATCAGCCCACACATATAAGCACCCAAATATGCCCCAATTAAGCTTAATTACCCCATTAATTTACCCCTAAAATTCCACAATTAGGCTAATTAGGGTTTAGAAATTTTTACTCGCCTATTAATGGTCTCGAGGCGACGGGAGCGGGCGATCGATCACCAACTAGCGGTGACAATCGACGGCGGCGCTCCGGGGGCAAGCCGGCGTTCACGGCGACTCCGGCGGGCTTGAGGCTCAATCTGGCCAAAACAGGGGGCTGCTGGGGTGAGGGGCTGAGGGCGGGCCGAGAGGGGACTGAGGGCGGCGAGGCGGTCGCCGGGGGCGACGCACGGCGGCGGACGGCGGCGTTGCACCGGCGGCGAGTCCGGCGACGCTGCTGCTCTCTCTTCCGTCTGGACAGAGCAGCGGCTGAGGGCGGCGGAAACGAGGGGAAACGGCGGTCGACGAGGCTGGGGCGGCGCCTGGGGACCGGCGAGCGGCGGACGAGCCCAGCAGCTCCGGCGTCGCGGTCGTCTCCGGCGTGAACAGCACCGGCGGGCAGAACGGCGAAGGGGAAGCGTGAAGAGGAAGACGAAGATGATCGGGCTGCTCGGGGAGAGAGAAACGTGAACAGAGGGAGAGAGTCTGAAGAGAGAGAGAGAGAGTTAAAAGTTGGTCAAACTAGATGAGTGGAGTCCACTTGTCACTCATCCAAGGGCCGAGGACACTCTACCGTTTGATCCAAGGGCCCAAATTCAAATCCCACTTAAAAAGCAAGGGAAAAATGGTCAAAATTCCTCTAACCTTGGCTGACCAGGTCTGGTTGGCTTCACCTAACCATAGTTAAACCCCAAAATTGACCAAAAATTCGGAATTAAATAAAACACTCTAGGGGCATTTTCGTAATTTTTCGGTCCCAGACCAAAATTTCAATTTTTGCACATACGCGTTCCATACGTGCGTGGCCAACATAATATGGCGTCGGATTCGCGAAATTAAATTTCTAAGCCCTCGGAAATCGTCCGCGAAATCCCGGGAATAAAATAATATTATTTTTCAATTTTTTGTCGAAATTCAATTTTTTGGCCAAAACCGCTCTAAATGCGTGTGGCCACCCCAAAATGACCTTGACCGCGAAAAATAACCTCGATCGGCGTCCGAATCGGGTCTCGGTGTCCTCAGGGGCAAAACCGTCTTTTTCTCAATTTCTCTCGGATTTTCAGTTTTCAACCGCAATAGTCCCAAACATGAATGGCCACTCTAAATTGACGTCCGTCTTGCAAAATAGTCGTAATTACCCTTGATATTTTGATATCGAAATTCGTGCCCAATATGGCAATCTAATTTGCTCGTTTTGCAGTTTTAGGGTCTCTCGCTAACAGGTGGCTGTTTAGGTATTACGCGTATCGACCTAAGACTGTCCGAGTCATGATGGCCTCAATTTCAAGACAACGAGGGGAATTATCACTAGTACCGGGGTCGCGATTGTTTGGAATAAAATCGGGGTTCATTTGTCAGGCGTACTTTCAGACGTGCGAAATCACTCGCGATCCGATCGTACGTTACTGAAAATATCGACCCGTCATTTTTCCTAGGATCGGCCTATATTGGTTCAAAATATTTCCTCGACGTTCGTTGAAATCGGCGCTCAATCGCGATCGGGTTCTCGGTCCACGTACCTGATCCTATTTAGCCTTTCCTTTTCGGTCAGTATCCCGTGATTGATCAATTCCGGGCGAGACTTACTAAAATTACACGAGAATTCACATATACTTTATTGGACTCGATGACGGGTCAAAATTCGGGATGTTACAACTCTTCCCCCCTTATAAAAATTTCGTCCTCGAAATTTGTGCTTCACACTTGCTCCTCGAACAACTGGAGGTGTGGACGTTGCATGGCCTCTTCACTTTCCTAGGTTGCGCCTTCTGTCCCGTGGTGCTCTCAGACTACCTTGACCATCGGGATTGTCTTATTCCGCTGTACTCGATCTTTCCGATCTTCAATTCTGACTGGTCTCTCCACATACGACACCCTGACGTCCACGTCAATTTCTTCATACCTTAGCACGTGTGTCGAGTCTGGTTCATACTTCCTTAGCATCGACACGTGGAAAACATTGTGTACCTGGGATAGGTTGGGTGGCAAGGCAAGTCTATACGCCATATCGCCAATCTTTTCCAAAATTTCGAATGGTCCGACAAACCTCGGGCTCAGCTTCCCTTTCTTGCCAAATCGGGATAACCCTTTCATAGGTGATACCTTGAGAAATATATGGTCTCCAACTTGGAATTCCAAAGGTCGACGTCTCCGATCTGCATAACTTTTCTGTCGACTTTGCGCTGCCTTTAGTCTTTCCCGGATAACCTCAACAGTTTCCACTGTTTGCTGTACCAATTCTGGGCCCGTAATGCTTCGTTCACCTACCTCATCCCAGCACACTAGAGTCCTACACGCTCTGCCATATAAAGCCTCAAATGGAGCCATCTGAATACTCTGCTGATAACTATTATTGTACGCAAACTCTACCAAATGCAACTGTTCTTCCTATTTACCTTGGAAATCCAGTACACAAGCTCTCAACATGTCCTCAAGGGTCTGTATCGTTCTTTCTGATTAACCGTCAGTCTGCAGATGGTAAGCCGTACTGAACTGCACCTTCGTTCCCAAAGCCGACTGCAGACTTTTCCAGAAATTTTCCGTAAACCTCGGTACGATCTGATGTAATTGATACCGGCACTCCATGCAGTCTGACAATTTGCCTCACATACAGTTCTGCGTACCTTTCTAACTCAAAATCCTTCCGTACTGCTAAGAAATGTGCCGATTTTGTAAGCCGATCCACAACCACCCATATAGAATCATGCCCTCTCTGACTTCTTGGTAATCCGGTTACAAAGTCCATGGTGATGTGTTCCCATTTCCACTCAGGAATTTCTAATGGTCGCAGCAGTCCTCCAGGTTTACAGTGTTGTGCCTTTTCTTGCTGACATGTCAAGCACTTAGCCACATACCTGACCACATCTGCCTTCATTCCATTCCACCAATAATGTTGCTGTAGATTCTGGTACATTTTCGTACTGCCGGGGTGTATACTATAATTGCTGCGATGAACTTCTCTTAGTATTTCTTCCTTAAGCTCAGTATCATCGGGTACACACCATCGTCCTCTAAATTTTAAAATTCCATCATCTAACACTTGGAAATCTGGCTTCCTTGTAGTGGCATCCATTTTCACAATTTTCTGAATCTCTTTATCCGTGGACTGTAGAGCCTTAATCTTGGTCTGAATCTCTGGCTCAATTCTCAAGGTAGCTAGCAGATTCGATACATGGCTCAATTCCAGTCTAAATTCTGAGTCTCGAAGCCTTTCTAATAACGTCCACTCCTTGATCATCATGTGTGCCATACTTGATTTGCGACTTAGCGCATCCACCACTCGATTCGCTTTTCCAGGGTGGTACATGATGTCGCAGTCATAATCTTTCAAAAGTTCCATCCACCTACGCTGTCTCATGTTCAGCTCTTTCTGAGAAAACAGGTATTTGAAACTCTGGTGATCCGTATAAATCTGGAACTTTTTTCCACATAAATAATGTCTCCAGATTTTTAGCGCAAAAACAATGGCAGCCAACTCTAGGTCATGCGTCGGATAGTTCAATTCATGAGGCCTCAACTGACGTGACGTGTATGCAACTACTTTCTGACGTGACGCGTATGCAACTACTTTCCCATGCTGCATTAATACACAATCAAGTCCTCTGAGCGAAGCATCGCTGTATACCTCGAATCCACCAGGTCCAGATGGAATAGTTAAGACTGGAGCTGTTGTCAGTTTGCGCTTAAGTTCCTGGAAGCTTTGTTCGCACTTATCATCCCATTCAAACTTAATTTCCTTTTTCAACAATCTTGTTAGTGGCATGGCTATCGATGAGAATCCTTCCACAAATCGTCGATAATAGCCAGCCAATCCTAAGAAACTCCTGATTTCCGTCACTGATGTCGGATTGGGCCACTTAAGCACTGCTTCGATCTTAACCGGATCCACAGTTATTCCTTCTCCCGATATAATGTGACCAAGGAATGCTACCTTGCTAAGCCAAAACTTGCATTTACTAAATTTCGCATAAAGCGTATGCTCTCTCAATGTTCGTAATACCTTAGTCAAATGCATTTTGTGCTCTACCAGACTCTGTGAGTATACTAGAATATCATCGATGAACACTATGACGAACTGGTCCAGGAATTCCTTAAAAACTCTGTTCATTAAGTCCATGAATGCTGCGGGGGCATTCGTCAAACCGAATGGCATGACTGTAAACTCGTAATGCCCGTACCTTGTCCTAAATGCAGTTTTGGGTATATCCTCCTTTCGGATTCTTAACTGATGATACCCGGTCCGTAGATCAATCTTAGAGAACACTGACGCTCCTTGTAACTGATCAAACAAGTCGTCGATCCTTGGCAGTGGATACTTGTTCTTTATAGTCACCTGATTCAGCTGCCGGTAGTCTACACATAATCTCAACGTTCCGTCCTTTTTCCTCACAAATAGGACTGGCGCTCCCCACGGAGACGCACTAGGGCGAATAAACCCTTTGTCTAACAATTCCTGCATTTGGACTTTCAATTCCTTCAGTTCCGATAAAGACATCCGATACGGGGCTTTAGAAATTGGCTCGGTTCTTGGGGCCAATTCTATTACAAATTCCACTTCCCGTTCTGGCGGTAAGCTCGGTAATTCTTGAGGGAAAACCTCGGGGAAATTGCACACAATAGGAATTTCTTCCAACTTAGGTTCAACCAATGTCGGATCCTTAACACTAACCAAGTATCCCTCACAACCTTCCTCGAGCATCTCAGTTGCCTCTACTGAGGAAATCCAAGGGATTCAGGTTCCTCCTCGATTTCCCTGAAATTCAAATCTAGGACGTCCAATCGGATTGAATTGGATCGCCCTCTTACTGCAATCCATAACGGCTTTCTGCTTAGCCAGCCAATCCATACCGATGATCACATCGAAATCATACATAGCTAACACAGTCAAATCAATCCTTTCCTCTACATCTCCAATTACAAATTTACAATCCATGCACCCCAATGATACTAACACCCTAACATGCAGTGGGGTCGTCACACATAACATGCTTTCAAGTAATACCAGCTCCAAACCAACCAATCTAACAAACTGTTTTGAAATAAACGAGTGGGTTGCCTCGGGATCAAATAACGCATAGGCAGCATGATCACAGAGAGAAATGGTACCTGTGACCACGCCTGGCGCGTCCTCGGCAGCCTTGCGCGCCATTGCGTATACCCTTCCTTGTGCTGGTAGTCTGCCCTGAATAGCTGGTGGGGGATTTCTGGCCTGATTTCCCACTCTGGGTTGCTACTGTTGCCCCGAGGGTCCCAAAAATCGTTGCTGCGGGCAATCCTTTATTTGATGTCCCAACCTCCCGCAACGGAAGCAAGCTCCAAGTCTAATTGGCGTCTGGTTGGGTTTCCCGATATTCCTTCTCGGTGGTGGAACAAACCGTCTATTGTCGGTCATCGGTTTCTTTCTAAAGCGACGATTGTCCCGGTTCTGATTAAACCTTGAACCCAATGCTGCTACCCTTTCCATTTGATCCCTCTCCATGACTTGTGCTCGCTCATATAATTCCCTGTAATCCCTGATATTCAGCAAAAGCATTTGGGTGCGAAGATCCGGCCTCAGTCCATCTCGGAATCTTCGAGCCTTATCCAGTGGATTCTCAACCATCCTTGGGGCAAATCTAGACAGTTTTGCAAATTCTGCCTCGTACTAAACTACTGTCATCGGCCCCTGACGGAGTCTCATGAACTCCGCCATTTTCTTCTCCTGGGCACTCTCTGAGAAATACTGACCATAGAAATGCTCGATGAATATCGCCCAGGTCTGTTCCATATGCTCTGGAAATACTCTATCCTTAACTGCCTTCCACCAATCGTGGGCATTATCCTGCAGCTAGTAAGTTGCCAACGAAATCTTTTCCGTTTCAGTACACCCCAATAGGTCAAATGTTTTCTCTAACTCCTCCACCCAACGTGGGGCGGTTTCTAGGTCACCCCTGCCTGTGAACTTAGGCAGTTTCAGCTTAAGGAACAGCTCTATCAACTGGTGCATTGGCCTTGCTACTACCATTGGTTGAGCTTGAGCTTGCTGGGCTTGGGCTTGATTCCCGATGATGGCAGCGGCTGCTGCAGCCTCGGCAGCCTCAGCAATGACTGTTGCTCTCTCTTGGGCCTGTCTGCCCATAACATTTCATATTTCTCTTAGGGTTTCGATCACTTGCTCCATTCTGGGGTCTGCTGCAGCTCCAGCATTAACTCCAGGGTTTTCTACCGCTCTAGCACCCATCCCGAGATCTCCTACAGCTCTAGCTCGAGCACGACCTCCAACTCTAGATCCTCTTCCTGTACCCCTCCTTGGGACTCTTCCCACATCTCTTCCTTCGCTGCTCATTTTTCCAAACCTGAATACTCAACTACCTGCTATAATTCCATCCAGGAATTAGAGGCCTAAACCAACTAACCGGTCTAAGTCCTAGGCAGGTATCAATACAAAAACAATCAAACACTCAACGTGCAGTCAACACAACGGCACAGAATTTCACCCAAAGACTTGCACCCTTACCTTGGGTCCTGCCGCACCTGCACAATACTGGTTCAAACAATTACTACAACGATCGAACACAAACAATCTGGAGGCACACTTAGCACACTAGGTCAACCTATGGTTACCCACGGTCACTCCTCCTTATCACTCCAGGGTTCGGCTAGATTGGACCGAGCTGTCCTTGCTCTGATACCAATTCAAGCGGGGATGTCACGCCCCGCACCCAACGAGAGCATGTACATCCGCTCAAGGTCGAAACAGAGTGCGACGCTCCCAGGATTAGCGTCACAAAGACCCGAATACCCAAATCAGAGAGAACGTGCCACAAGCGGAAACGACTTATGCAAATATATACTCCCAAACATTTCAAAAAGTGACCATGAATAGTCAGTGATAACAATTAAACGATAAATTAATCCTTAATATACGTTCTTTACAAACTTACATAAAATATCCATTAAACCTAGAGATACAACAAAAGGGGCCACGAGTATAAAAAGAGGTCGGTGGCCTAGGGTAATCGAACCAACACCCGAAGGGCTACAGTAAAAAAGTATCTACCCTCACTCCTAAGGCTGGGACCTAAACTAGGGCTCCCAGTCGGGGTCAGATCCAAATGCCTTAAAAGAATTCTCGGACTACCCTAGCTCTTCCTCTGAGCTCATAGCCTCAGACTCTGTCTCGGGCTCAGGGTCCTGCTCTTCAGCCTCTAAAATTCATGGCCGGGGATCTGAAATGTTCGGTTTTACCACAACCGTGAAAAAACTCAGCAAGTAATAAATCTCTAATCCCAAACTAGACTAAAGTGTACCTCCAGAGAGTAAAGAAAGTACATAATTAAATGAACCAGTGCAACAATAAATGTCAACTCACCCGGGCCCCAGGCCCAATTCACTATAACATCCTGCAGGTAAGACTTTCGATATCACTCTAAAGAGTATGCAGTCATAACGACGCCACGACCCTAAGGCCAATAACCTATCTCGACCCATAGGCCCGACCTGAAGGCCACAATCTATCCCGATCCGTAGGCCCGACCCGAAGGCCACAATCTATCCCGACCCGTAGGCCCGGTCCGAAGACCCCAATCTATCCCGACCCGTAGGCCCGGTCCGAAGACCCCAACTGTTTCGACCCGAAGGCCCGGTCCGAAGACCCCAACTGTTTCGACCTGAAGGCCCGACCCGAAGGCCACAGTTGTTTCGACCCGAAGGCCCGACCCGAAGGCCACAGTTGTTCCGACTGACACGTGCATCGACAATTTCAATTCCAACTACATAATGGTGCGCTCAATCTTTTCCATTTAACACCCACTAAAATCCGGCGCTCATCCGCGCACTAAATGCATAACTTAGCATTGTAAGGATCCAATCCCTTTAGGACTCAGCATAACCAACCAAACTCAACCACTAAATCCCCAAATCTTGTATCACCCCACGGGATCCCAACAAGTCCTACATTGACTCTAAAATGCCGAGCTTTCAAGCCATTACCCAATAGGCCAATTGACGCTCAAATTAGGCAAATTAATGCAATTTCGGACTTCCATGAACAATGCTTAACATCATGCAAATTTCTAGCTTTCAATCAATTCTAAACAACCTTGTTTAGTCCCATTTAATCATTGGATCTCCCGATTTAGACAACCATATCAAGAATCCAATTAATCCCAACTTAGGCAAATTTTCCGAATTCGGATCTAGTGCGAACAGTGCCCATACAGCCCTCAAACAGCCACCATATCACACTCAAACAGCCCTATCAAGTCCTAATTAAATTCCTAAATCAGCCCACACATATAAGCACCCAAATATGCCCCAATTAAGCTTAATTACCCCATTAATTTACTCCTAAAATTCCACAATTAGGCTAATTAGTGTTTAAAAATTTTTATTCGCCTATTAATGGTCTCGAGGCGATGGGAGCGGGCGATCGATCACCGACTAGCGGTGAGAATTGACGGCGGCGCTCCGGGGCAAGCCGGCGTTCACGGCGACTCCGGCGGGCTTGAGGCTCAATCCGGCCAAAACAGGGGGCTGCTGGGGTGAGGGGCTGAGGACGGGCCGAGAGGGGGCTGAAGGCGGCGAGGCGGTCGCCGGGGGCGACGCATGGTGGCGGACGGCGGCGCTGCACCAGCGGCGAGTCCGGCGATGCTATTGCTCTCTCTTCCGCCTGGACAGAACAGCGGCTGAGGGCGGCGGAAACGAGGGGAAACGGCGGTCGACGGGGCTGGGGCGGCGCCTGGGGACCGGCGAGCGGTGGACGAGCCCAGCAGCTCCGGCGTCGCGGCCGTCTCCGGCGTGAACAGCACCGGCGGGCAGAACGGTGAAGGGGAAGCGTGAAGAGGAAGAAGAAGACGATCGGGCTGCTCGGGGAGAGAGAAACGTGAACAGATGGAGAGAGTCTGAAGAGAGAGAGAGAGAGAGTCAAAAGTTGGTCAAACTAGGTGAGTGGAGTCCACTTGTCACTCATCCAAGGGCCTAGGACACTCTACCGTTTGATCCAAGGGCCCAAATTCAAATCCCACTTAAAAAGCAAGGGCAAAATGGTCAAAAGTCCTCTAACCTTGGCTGACCAGGTCTGGTTGGCTTCACCTAACCATAGTTAAACCCCAAAATTGACCAAAAATTCGGAATTAAATAAAACACTCTAGGGGCATTTTCGTAATTTTTCGGTCCCAGACCAAAATTTCAATTTTTGCACGTACGCGTTCCATACGTGCGTGGCCAACATAATATGGCATCGGATTCGCGAAATTAAATTTCTAAGCCCTCGGAAATCATCCGCGAAATCCCGGGAATAAAATAATATTATTTTCCAATTTTTTGTCGAAATTCAACTTTTTGGCCAAAACCGCTCTAAATGCGCGTGGCCACCCCAAAATGACCTTGGCCGCGAAAAATAACCTCGATCGGCGTCCGAATCGGGTCTCGGTGTCCCTAGGGGCAAAACCGTCTTTTTCTCAATTTCTGTCGGATTTTCAGTTTTCAACCGCAATAGTCCCAAACATGAATGGCCACTCTAAATTGACGTCCGTCTTGCAAAATAGTCGTAATTACCCTTGATATTTTGATATCGAAATTCGTGCTCAATATGGCAATCTAATTAGCTCGTTTTGCAGTTTTAGGGTCTCTCGCTAACATGTGGCTGTTTAGGTATTACGCGTATCGACCTAAGACTGTCCGAGTCATGATGGCCTCAATTTCGAGACAACGAGAGGAATTATCACTAGTACCGAGGTCGCGATCGTTTGGATTAAAATCGGGGTTCATTTGTCAGGCGTACTTTCAGACGTGCGAAATCACTCGCGATCCGATCGTACGTTACTGAAAATATCGACCCGTCATTTTTCCTAGGATCGGCCTATATTGGTTCAAAATATTTCCTCGACGTTCGTTGAAATCGGTGCTCAATCGCGATCGGGTTCTCGGTCCACGTACCTGATCCTATTTAGTCTTTCCTTTTCGGTCAATATCCCGTGATTGATCAATTCCGGGCGAGACTTACTAAAACTACACGAGAATTCACATATACTTTATTGGACTCGATAACGGGTCAAAATTCGAGATGTTACAGTTCGAAAAGAAGAGTAAGCCTAGTGTTTTTGTATGTTTCGAATCATACTCGGCAAAAGTTCCTTATAATACTTGGTGGATTGATTCTAGTTGTACCATTTATGTTTCGAATACGATACAGAGATTCCTTACGACCCAAACTATAAATCCAAATGAAAAGTTTATTTTCATGGGGATTAGATTCAAAGCTCCAGTGGAAGCTAGTGGAATGTACCATTTGATTTTGGATATTGGACATCATTTAGATCTTTTTCAAACATTTTATGTTCCTTCTATTTCTCAAAATTTAGTTTCATTATCGCAACTTGATACAGCTGGATATTCTTTTAAGTTTGGAAATGGATGTTTCCGTTTATTTAAACATAATCATTTTATTAGTTTTGGTGTGCTTTGTGATGGTTTGTACAAATTAAAACTTGATAATTTATTTGCTAAGACTCTATTGACCCTGCACCATAATATTGGTTCGAAACGTGGCTTAGTGGATGAAAGTTCAGCTTACTTGTGGCATAAACGTTTGGGTCATATATCCAAATAAAGAATACAGAGATTAGTAAAGAATGAAATCCTTCATGATTTGGATTTTACTGATCTTGGTATTTGTATGGATTGCATTAAAGGAAAACACACAAAACACACAATTAAGAAAGCAGCTACAAGAAGCACGCAGCTCCTCGAAGTAATACAAATTGATATATGTGGATTTTTTGATGTTCCATTTTTGGTGCAGAAAAGTACTTTATCACCTTTATTGATGATTTTTCACGTTATGGTTATATATATCTGTTGCATAAAAAAATCTCAATCGGTAGACACATTAGAGCTATTTATTAATGAGGTTGAAAGATAGCTAGATAGAAAGGAGAAAATTGTCAAATCTGACAGAGGTGGTGAGTAATATGAAAGGTATGAAGAAACTGGACAATGCCCTAGTCCATTTGCTAAATTCCTTGAAAGGTGTGGCATTTGTGCTCAATATATTATGCCAGGAACACCACAACAAAATGGAATTGCAGAAAGGCGTAACCGTACATTAATGGATATGGTTAGGATTATGTTAAGTAATTCTTCTGTACCCTTATCATTGTGGATGAATGCTTTGAAAACGGCCATATATTTATTAAACAGGGTTCCTAGTAAAGCAGTTCCAAAAGGCTTCTTTTGGACTATGGAAAGGAAGGAAACCTAGTTTAAGGCACCTGCATATTTGGGGTTGCCCAACGGAAGTAAGGACTTATAATCCTCATGAAAAGAAACTGGACTCAAGAATAACTAGTGGTTTCTTCATTGGTTATCTAGAAAAATCCAAAGGGTATAGATTTTACTATCCTAACCATAATACAAGAATTGTTGAAACTGAAAATGTTTGGTTCATTGAAAATAGTGAAACTAGTGGTAGTGTAGAACCACGAAAAGTGGAAATTCAAGAAGTTAGGGTACAAGTACCTTTACCTATAACTCATTCTCAGGTTGTTATTCTCATAGTTGTCGAACGGCTTGACAACATACAAGAACAACAAATAAATGACCAAACACTCCATAATGAAGTTGCTACTAATGAACCTGTGGTAGATGAACCACATGAAGTGGCATTAAGAAGGTCTCAAAGGCAAAGAAGATATGCCGTTTCTGATGATTATATGATTTATTTACATGAATCTGAATTTGACTTAGGAATTGATGAAAATCTAATTTCGTTTTCATAAGCCATGGAAAGTGTTAATTCTGCTAAGTGGTTTGATGGCACGAAGGAAGAGTTAAAATCAATGGATCACAATGAAATCTGGGACCTTGTTGATTTGCCGAAAGGTTGTAAAAGAGTCGGCTATAAATGGGTACTTTGAGACCAAACGCGACTCAAGTGGCGATATTGAAAGATACAAGGCTAGACTCGTTGCCAAAGGTTTTACTAAAAAAGATGTTGTTGATTATAAAGAGACCTTCTCTCCTGTATCTAAGGACTCTATGAGAATTATTATGGCTATGGTGGCTCATTACGACTTAGAGTTACACCAAATGGATGTGAAAACTACCTTTTTGAATGGGAATTTAGATGAAGAAGTTTATATGGACCAACCAAACCAACCAAAGGGGTTTTCAGTTAAAAGAAAGGAACATATGGTGTGTAAACTTAAGAAGTCAATATACGGACGTAAACAAGCTTCTCGACAATTGTATCTTAAGTTCAATGATACTATCACTTCTTTTGGATTTAAAGAAAACACTATTGATCGGTGTTTATATTTGAAGGTCAGTGGGAGCAAGTTCATATTTCTAATTTTGTATGTTGACAATATCTTGCTTGCTACTAATGATCTTGGTGTGTTATATGAGACCAAGAAATTCCTTTCTAAGAACTTTGAAATGAAAGATATGAGTGAGGCATCCTATGTGATTGGAATTGAAAGATTCCGTGATAGATCACAAGGATTGTTAGGGTTATCTCAGAAATCATATATTAATAAAGTTCTAGAGAGATTCAAGATGGAAAAGTGCTTTGCAAGTGTTGTTCCAATTCAGAAAGGAGATAAATTGGGCCTTATCTAATGCCCAAAGAATGAATTGGAATGCAAACAAATGGAACAAATTCTTATGCATTTATTGTTGGGAGCTTGATGTATGCTTAGATTTGTATCAGGCCAGACATCAGTTTTGCTGTCGGAATGCTGGGTAGGTATTAAAGTAATCCAGGATTGGATCATTAGAAAGTTCCAAAGAAAGTATTGAGATACCTGCAAGCGACAAAAGATCATATGCTCACGTTTAGAAGGTTCGATCATCTTAAGATGATAGGTTATTCAGATTCGGACTGGGCTGGGTGTGTGGATACCAGAAAATCCATGTATGGATATTTGCTCCTTTTAGCTGAAGGAGCAATTTCATGAAAAAAGTGCGAAGCAGTCTATCATTGTTACATCCACTAAGGAAGCTGAGTTCGTGGCATACTTTGAGGCCATTGTTCATGGCTTATGGCTGCGGAACTTTATTTCAGGACTTGGAATTGTCGACGATATTGCCAAGTCGTTGAAAATTTATTGTGATAATGCAACAGCAATCTTCTTTTGTAAAAACGACAAGTATTCGAAGGGTGCTAAACACGTGGAATTGAAATCCTTTGCGTTAAAGAAGAAGTTCAGAAACAAAAAATGTCAATTGAGCACATTAACACCAATTTTATGGTTGCGGATCCGTTAACTAAAGGGTTGCCACCAAAAACATTTAGTGAACATGTCGAAAGAATGGGCATTATTGAAAACCACCATTGACATTATGTTAAAGTTTTATGCTCTTTATGTACTTGACACTCCGATATCACTTATCTATTGTTTCTGATACATTTATGCATCCTATCTTCTTATGTTGGTATATGCATGAATGAATCATGTTAATGTTAATAGGATTTGTTTCTGAAAAGAAACATTATTATTGCACCATTATGTTATCTCTTATTATTGATCATGTTAAGTATATGACCGATACCGTGATACATGGAAGGGACTGCGTCGAACTAATGACATGTAACTGCCATAATCCTTATAAGTTCTTACTTAATGATGATTTATGATTTGGCCAATTTGAGAAAGGATTTAGCTTATACTTTACGCATTATGTTTTATTGTTAAACCTTAAAGTTGAATAATATTAGATGGGCCAAGTGGGAGAATGTTGGATTTTATTATGGCCCATGTGATTAATGGCTTGGCCCATATGTTGTTTAAGTTTAACAATTATTATGTGCTAAATTCCTATTGATCAATAGAGAGGAGTACTTTAATTACCATACACCCTGATATATGGTGTGACTATAAAAGACCCAATTAGAAACTGGTCCTCTCTCAACCCTAGAATAGAACGATGGTTTCTTTTCTATTAAGAATGTCATAAAGCAAAAAGGGGTCAAGAGAGAGAAACGGATTTCTTCAAAGATTTCTCATCTACAATTAATTTCTTTACAAAGAATCATTATGGATCAAGGTATGTCTCTCGTCTCTTATGATGTTGTGAAAATCACATTGTTCTAAGATTTCGGGGATTATGTCTTGTGCAACTATTAGGATTTGATTTGCATAGTACTATTTGAATTTACAGAATTGCATTGACGTCTTTGCTTCTTTTATGACATTTCCACGGCATTGCAATCCGAGTTGTCTTCAAACTCATGCTCTAGCTGTTCGTGTCTACTGTCAGCCGGTCTGCTCATCAAACACCTAGACCTGCACGAAGGAAGATTGATAAGATGCAATGTGCGAATGAAAATGCAGAAAAGGATCCATAAGAAAAAACTGAAGATACATATCTCTATGACCTTTGTCGTCTCTCTTTTAGTACTTTCACAATTCCACCCCTCTATAAGCAGGAACAACCTTATGTTTTGAAGGTCGTAGTAGTCGATCTCACGCAACAACTATAAGCAGCGGAGAGCCTAATTAAAATACAGAATAATAAGGTATGTGCAGGAATGAAGCACTAACCTTCCACAATCTTGTAGAGAGCAGACCAACAGCTATCAACAGGTACTTGATAATGGTACAAAGCATTAATCTTCCTTGTGCATCCCAATCAAGATTTCCTGAAGGGTTATAACGACATCTTTCGTTCTCTTAAGGATGTTTTCGCCACTGTTGCCATCGTCATCAATATTCAAAATCTGAAAGGCATTATTGGTATTGGAGCTCACCATTAGAGCGAAATTGGCAGCGGCAGCCCAGTAGGAAGAGGCCAATCACTGTCTCTCGTTGTCTAAATGTTTCGTTTCCATCCGTAACCTTGTCTCTTTCCTTTGGAGGACTAAGCCGCATAGATACTGTGCGTTGGCAGAACCGGTGCTTTGAACCATCTTAGAGAATGCACTCTCTTCATTTGACGGCAGATTCTCTAGAGAATCGTGTTCAGCTACCTGAAGTGAAAGTTGAAATCATCGCAATTGATGCTTTAATAAGAAGTAGAATCGCAAAGACATTAAAATGCATGATTATTTCATTGGGGGTGCATGGTCCTTTTATGTTGAATCGAATAACATGGATAATTTTGCTTTTCATTTTTCTGAAGTTTCAAGCGCCATAACAACCATAAGAGTAAAGCGGTTTTCACTTTTACATATACATGAAGACAAATCGTGAATATGCATTTCATGCTATTACTGATGTATGCATGATGAATAGTGGTGTTCGAACATACTTGGCTGGCATCGAGCACAAGAATTCAGTCAGTGTCAATGATGGTATTAAGCCTATGAGTGATGACGAGCATCGTACGGTAGTTAAATTCTTCACAGATGGTTTTCTGGATGAGACCATCAGTTCCAACACCGACGGCAGCAGTTGCTTCATTGAGAACAAGAATCTTTGATCTTCTTAGTAATGCTCGAGCAAGACACAGCAGTTGCCTCTGTCCAACACTGAAGTTCTCTCCGTCCTCAAAAACCTTGACAGCACACAACTTAACATCAATATTGATGGAGATCTTTGATTTTTCCTTTCTTAACTAACAAGAAAGAACCTACGGATACATTTTAAAACCAATAGAATAGTACAGTTGCATCGGTATAGACAAGTCGAAACATATGTAAAAATCGACATATCAATTTCTGTTATGAATTTTTTTTTTTGGGGTAAAAAATTTCAAGTAAGACTTCAGATACTATAAAATCTTACATATCTAGAAAATTTTATACAGTATCCTTCAGGTTTTTTTCGCAGGTAGCCCAATTCCAACGCCTGTACCACTCTGCCAACTATACCACCAAGTCCTTGCCAGATATGACAGCTCTTTTACTCTGCCTTGTGGTCTATAATTTAGTTAAGAAGGAGGGATATTATCCATTTAATGGAAATTCTGCAGATATTATGAAATTAGTCTCTCTTTGGAGATTTCTCCAGTGAAATGAGCTAACCATAGTGCAAGCAGAGCATTCAAACAAGTTATAATCATATATGCAAGACTATAGCTACTTATTTATCACCAATCTCGTCTCATCTCCTTTAACTTCAAAAAGTTTTAACATCCATGCTAATTTTAGATACATAATTTGTGTTTCTAAAAGTATAGGATACATATCTTTGTTTTTCATGGATAGTGCTTCGCTGAGAATCTATTGCATACGCATGTCAAACTTTTTCGCTGAACACTAATTCATGTCACTTGCCTTGTATAAATTCAACTCAATTTCTCTCCTTTCTGTGCCAATTATAAACCTAGTCAATTGTTATCATCACTATCTCAAAACTTGCATGCTTTAGACAACGTATAATAATCTTTGTCCTTCACAAGACAATTTTCATTACTCAACTATATTACTCTCAAACATTGTTAGGTAGCTGCCGATAGTTTCATCAACATAAACCCGAATATAGTAGGAACTGCAATGATCCCTTCGTCAACATTTTACATCTAGTAACTTTATTGCAAGCTTACCTCAGCATCCAGACCATAAGAGTTCCTCTTGATGACATCCTTCCAATGTTCTCTCCAGAGCCTCCCAGAGGTCAGCGTCATTATGTTCATTGAAAGGGTCGAGATTGAATCTCACAGTTCCTACACAAAATTGAAAAGAAATAAACTATTGGAGATAATATTTACTCTCCACAAATAATGGAATCTAAAGTTTTTTTTTTTTTTGGTAAGATAATGGAATCTAAAGTTTCTTTTTGGTATATCGTAGAAGCTTCTCAGTCCACAGTAATGTAGTTCAGTGTATGCAGCTATGGTTCGTACTGTAGTGTTTTTCACATGAAATATCGGACAGCACATTAAAAGAATATTGGTCATTTTTATCGAGTATATTCTTTGGAATTAAACCAAAGTAGAAGGACAGCGAATTAAGACATTTGAACTGATCAGGGCTGGTCAGTTGGATTGTTCATGTAAAAAAGAAAGCAACTATCCCGGAGTAGTTGGGTAAAGAATCGGAAAGCAAGAACTGCAACTAGCTCTTGTGAACTGATGCTTGCTCCAAGGAGTAAAAAAGTTCTGGAGCTCCAATATTGGACATAATAAGTGAGAGAAAACTCAGCTATGTATTGGTTTGAGGACATAGCAATATGAACCAGTGAGAAGACTGAAAAGCGTGAACTTGTTAGCAGAATTTCCTACGGAATGTCAGAGAGGTTGAGGGAAATGGAGGAGGGAAGAATGAAACGATTTTAACAAACAAGTTTGGGTGATAAAAGAATTTCACAGTACCTACCTGAGAAAAGAACATGTGATTGCGGTATGATGCTCAGCACTTTCCACAAATCTTCCAACCCTATTTTAGAAGTGTCGCGTCCATCGATCAAGATTCTTCCTTTTTCTGGCTCGACAATTTGGAACAAAGCATTTATCATGCTAGATTTTCCAGCACCGGTTCTTCCAACTATTCCCAGCTTCTCACGGGGTGCTACAGTTAAAGACAATCCATGCAAGATGGGAAGAAGTTTGGGTCTGTAATGAAGGACCACATTATCGAATTTCATTGATCCCGATGAAGGCCAACCGGGAGGGGGCCGGCTGTTCTCTATTATAGCCGGAGCTTCGGAAGGCAACTTATGCATACACCCACACGCTCTACGGCATTTAGACTGTTCTCAGCATTGCTTGCTTGTTTCAGAACTCCGCTCATAAGGTTCGTTATATTCAAAGTGTAGCTGAGGAGGAGGCCCATTGTGGAAGCAAACGCTGCTCTGTTTTCTGCTTTTCCAGTCTCCATGACCGCAAATGTCGTGGTCAACCAGATCATTATGCCTCCTAGAGTCTCCAACCTAATGGAGCACCAACTGTTGGAACGGATACTAACAAGGGTAAATCTGATGTTATTGTCCATGGCCATCTAGTTAATGGTGGCCAATCTATCATATGCTTTACATGCATGTATTGTCGACAAGCCATTCAATTCTTCTCCGACTTGTGCATAAACTAGAGATCGGGTGATTGAATCCAAGCGTTTCACTTCACGAGATGTAGTCTGTGTTAACGTCACAAGGCAAACAATTAGAAGGACAATTATATCCAAACTTCCAAAGGACTTGTCGAGAGGTAGAGGACGAAACATGCTTTAGAACAAGAGGGCGATAGAGACACAACAAGCGCCATAACTTTCGTATGGTGCTCACTTGAGTGTCATAACTTTTTTTCAATCACTTGAGCATGTAATTTATAAAAATCGCTGACTTGAATGTCAAAACTTATAATTAATCTCTTGAATGCCATAACTTTTTAAAAACATTCACACAACTATCGAAAATCAAACCTGGCATACACTTATGGTGAACGTTTTTAAAAAGTTATAATACTCAAGTGATCTATTCAAAAGTTATTGGCACTCAAGTGATTGGAGAAGAAGTTATGGCACTCTAAGTGAGCACTGTATATAAGTTATGCCACCCAAGTGATAGAAAAAAGAAGTTAGGTCCCTCAAGTGAGCACCATATGAAAAGTTAGAACTTGTGGTGTCCTTTTCCCAAAGAAGAGGTGTAATTCTTTCGAGCAATTAAAAGGATCTACCGATTTGACAAAAAAAAAAAGGATTTACCGTTATCCTTGATCATTAACACCCCCTCTACCGAAAAAAATGACAAAAGGATGGCTAAAAGAAATTTTCATTCTGAGCCATTTGTGCTTATTACTTAGTCATTGTTTCATATAGAGGAAAAAAGGCAAAAGTACACTATAAGTGTCATAACTTGTGTACGGCGCTCACTTTGGTGCCATAACTTTTTTTCGGATCACTTTGGTGTCAATTCGAAGGAAAAACGATCACTTAAGTGTCATAACTTTTTTTTGGATCACTTTAGTGCTAAAATTTTTGAAAAACGATCACTTAAGTGCTAAAATTTTTTAAAAAAGATCATTTAAGTGCTAAAATTTTTGAAAAACGATCACTTAAGTGTCAATCTCCGGCGAGACTCCGGCGAGCCACGTTAGCTTTAGAAATTAATAAAAAAAATGCCACGTCATATTTCCGGCGAAAAATTGTGTACGGCACCGGAGTTGGCACTTAAGTGATCATTTTTCAAAAATTTTAACACTTAAGTGATCGTTTTTCAAAAATTTTAGCACTAAAGTGATCCAAAAAAAAAGTTATGGCACTAAAGTGAGCGCCGTACACAAGTTATGGCACTTGTAATGTTCTTTTGCTGAGGAAAAATGTCACGCCCTGCACTTCTTGGTGCGCCACATCCCTCGCAGAGGTCGATTTGCGTATGCGACGTCCCAGGACGCGTCACCGACCCAACACCCAATACAGAGATATACAGCACATGCGAAAGCAATTAAAACCACCCGTACATATATGAATACATAACCAAGGGCAACCACAGAATTTAACACTTGCACTGGTATTGAAAATTAAATACAATATCCAAGTACAACCCGAACGCCAAAAATCAAAAGCGGGTCAAGGCCACTACTGACAAAAAGGGGTAAGTGGCTCGGGGTTCAGGTACTACAACTAGTCGGAGGCTCCTCCCAAAAATGCATCGGGACACCTGTCATCCTCAAGGCCGGGGATCTGAAAAGTCGGTTTTACAATAACCGTGAGAATAAATCTCAGCGAGTAATTCCCTAAACCTAAACTAGGCTAACATGCACCTCCTGACAAGTACTAAACAGCACAACATACACACAAAACTGACTCAAGCCCTCGGGCCTAAATCTAATCCCATTAGACCCTGCAGGTTAGGCATATCCATATATAATAATCACAGTACATAAGTGGCACTCATAATCACACATATGCCAATCACATGCTTATGCACTGATTCTCACATTCTTGCATGCCAGTCAATGTATGTTCATGTATGCAAATGTCATGGACTTGACACATGCAATTCCCGGCCCACTGGCCCACACTGACACACTAGCACACTGGCACACTGGCACACTGCCCAAATTATCATTATTACGACTCGAGTCATTAATTTTTCACGGCCCGGTGCGTCTAGCCTGCTTCAAAGTGCATGAGGCGCAGCAACCGATCTGGCCCAGTGTCTCTAGCCTGCTTCAAAGTGCATGAGGCGCAACACTGATCTCCTTGCGAACCAGAGCCTGCTTCAAAGTGCATGAGGATGGTCGCCTTCCGGATGTACCGGGCATCGTCCTGCTCCAAAGTGCATGAGGACGGTATCGACCCGAAGGTCACGACCCGTAGGTCCTTAGGTGATCACACAACTCATTATTATCTGGACCCCGCGTTAAACGCATCAGGGCAATTTAGGTGATCACAATGCACATGTCACTCGGGCACACTTATAAATGCAAATGCCGTGCCAATGCTTGAGATGTGCACCCATGGCCATAAAGTTCACACTTGGGCATCCACATGCGCGAATTACGATGCAACATACTCAATTTGTACTGCGCATATTCAAATTCATAAATTAACGTGCCCAAATCAAACAATCAATTTAAGTCAGCCATAGCATCAAATCAGCACACCATCCATGCACAAATTCACAAAACCAGGTCAACAAGCATTCGCACATTCGAGGCCCACCAAACTAATCCATTTCTAGTCCCGCTAGACACGCGACAGGACACCATCAAATTAACCACACTCGAGGCTCAATTAGCCAGTCAATTACACCAATCGACCAATCCCAGTAATTGCACAATTAAACCTCAAAATAATCGCGCCTTGCCCAAATCAAATCCGATCCAATCCAATCGTGACCAGTCGCTAAACCACAAATTCTAGGCCAATAAGTGTCATCAAATTACTCCATCATACTCCCCAAATATTATTCTGATTGACCACCACAAAATCAAAATATGGCGCGCACAATAATCCACGTATCGAACCCGAACTTTCCCGAACTCGGGTCGATTTAATCCAAATTGTCCAGCCCACTTATCGCGCCATTCGGGCCACTAATCCTCCATTAATTAATCAGAATAATTCACCAAATCGACCACAATCAAAGTCTCTAATCAAGTCCACAATTTAACCCCTAAATAACCCTAATTAATCTCTAAACCGGTCTAGAAATGTAAATTATCCTAATTAGGGTTTAGGGTTGTACTCACCGGGTGTCCTACGCTTAAAACGGGCCGGACGGACCAAATCGGGCTTGGGCGAACAGTAACCGGCGTGAACAGTGTCGCCGGAACAGTACTCGCCGGAACAGTGACGCCGGCGATGAACAGTGACCGGCCGGAAAAACGCACAGTGACGGAAACGGCTAGGGCGCGGGCTCGTGGACGGCTCAGCGAGGCTGGGCGGCGAGCTGATCGGCCGGAGCGGCGACCGGTGACGACGACGACTCCGGCGGCGGCTCCGGCGCTCCGGCGAAGGCCTCCCATGGCTGAACGGGGGAAAGAGAGAGAGAGAGAGGGACCGGGAGAGGGAGAGTGAGGTGGGGAGAGACAGAGGGGCTGAGGGGAGGGACGGACCGGCGGTGGCTGGTCAGGCGAGCTGGCCGGAGCGGCCGGCCGAGCGGCGGAGCGCCGGTGAGGGGCGACCGTGGCGGCGAGCGTGCTGCTCGCGTGAACAGGGAGAGGGAGGGAGCAGACGGGGCGGCGGTCAGGCTGAGGCGGAGGGCGGCGACCTGTCTGCTTGCGGCGTGGTGGCCAGGCACGGCCGGGGGCAGCGACGGGCGGCGAGCCGCGGCGGCGAGCTCGCTGCCGTGCGTACGCCTCGCTGCTGCGCGCACTCCTCGCGGGCAGGCCGGCGACGGCGACGGTCGGCGCGGCTAGGGCGACGACAGCGACGGCGAGCAGCGGCGGCTCCGGCGGCGGTGGGCAGAGCTGGACGGGCGGCCGACTGGGCGGGCAAGAAACAAAGCAGAAGCAGAAGCAAGGGGCGTCGGGGGGAAAAGAGGGAAGGAAGAAGGAGAAGAGAGAGAGAAGAGAAAGAAGAGAGAGGGAGAGGAGAGAGAGAGAGTTGACGGGGGCAGGTGGGGGAGGGACAGACGGGACAGGGGGAGACGTGCGCGCGTGGGTAAGGGAAGAGAGAGAGAGAGAGAGAGAGGGGAAATTTAGAAAAAAAATAAAATTCATTTCTTTATTAAACGCAAACCGAGAGCCCAAATTCAAAACCGAAAATTGCCCACTAATCCCGAGTGAGCCTCGCAACTAAAAAGGGACAAAGGCCAAATTAACTAAACTAAATTTTTACGAGGGGTCTACTAGTCCAAATTCGCACCTAGTCCAAAAACTCTAACTTTTCCATTACTCCTGACAATCTCGATACCGGCAACTTTAATATTGACACCGTCCAATTTATTGCGTCCTGAAACACCCGAAAATCGACTGCCAAGTGCAGGGTCCAATTAACGACGAAAATTCGATCGAGTGCGATTTTAGCGAAATCTCTAATTTAAAATAATAACCGGGAGTGATCAGTTCCCGGACGAGATTTTACCGTAAGCGCACTGACAAATTATGCGTTTTATAAACCCCAAAATGGACCGAAAATCCGGAATGTTACAAAAAAAGAAGTGTTGCTTTCTACTATAGAAGAATAATGGAAATTGTGTTCAAGAATTTCCACTATGAAACATCTAAATGCCGGTGAGTAGTGTCACAGGCATCACAAAAAATGCAAATACAACATGACACTGTCAGCTTATGTAGCAAACGGAAATAGCCAACCCCAATTAGTGGGACAAGGCTCGGCAATTCTTTTTTTAAGTAGCAGAGCACATATAAAACAAGACTGCGCTCACCTGGTAATACAAATAGGCTGCATAAAACAAGACCAATACCGGCATTATGGCCCAAAGAGAGATTGTACTCACAATTCCTATAAGCACAAAAGTCGAAAGTAGCCGCCAGACTTGGCCCATAAATATATTCACAAGTTGGGCGACATTGGAATCTATGTCACCTAGATCCTTGGCAAACCTGTTGATTATTCTTCCCATGGGGTTGGTGTGTGTTTGAGAGAATAATGAATTGTTTCTATTATGTTTTTCAATGAAGGAATTACATTATATATGCTTAACATAACGTAAAACCCTCTAAACACAATATTACAATTATACCCTCCTTATCATATTTCTAACACTCCCCCTCAAGTCGGGACGTAGATATCAAATAGTCCTAACTTGTTACACAAAAAACTTACTCTATTCCCCCGTAGAGATTTAGTAAAAATATATGCTAGTTGATCCTTTGTCCTTATATGTTGAAGAGTGATTTTCCCTTTCTGGACCTTCTCTCGTATAAAGTGACAATCAACCTCAATATGTTTGGTTTGCTCATGGAAAACAGGATTGTTCGTAATATGGATAGCTGATTGATTATCACAATATAATGTTGATGGATCTGATGTTGACACATCAATTTCTGACAATAACATCCTTAACTAGAGCAATTCACCTATCACTTGTGCCATAGCTCTATATTTTGCTTCAGCACTTGATCGAGAAACCACATGTTATTTCTTACTTTCCAAGCAACTAAATTGCCTCCAAGAAATACGCAATACCATGATGTAGATCTTCTATCAGTAGGGCATCTAGCCCAGTCTACATTAGAGTATCTTGTAGTGTTCAGATGACCATGACTCTTAAAAAGTAATCATTGACCTGGTGTTCTCTTCAAGTACTTAATAATTCGTAGTATAGCGTCCCAATGAGTAATACGAGAAGAACTTATAAACTGACTCACTACACTGACGGCAAAAGATATATTAGGTCTTGTGACGGTGAGATAGTTCAATTTACCCACTAACCTTCGATATTTCACTGGATCATGTAACAGTTCTCCATATTCTACATCAAGCTTTACATTAGGCTCCATATGTGTATCAACTGGTTTTGCTCCAAGAAATCCAACCTCATTAAGAATATCAATTATGTATTTCATTGTGATAAATTGATACTTACTTGTGAATAGGCAACTTCAATCCCAAGAAAATATTGTAGACGTCCCAAATCTTTAGTATCGAATTTTGTATGTAGAAACTCTTTAAGTCGTTGGATACCATCTGAATCACTACCAGTGATAATAATATCATCTACATATACCACTAGAAGTACACAACCAGCTGAGGATACAAAACTAAATACTGAATGATCGACTTGATACTGTTTTAACCCAAACCTAGTAACTGCATCAGTGAACTTACTAAACCAAGCACGAGGAGATTGTTTAAGTCCATATAAGGCTTTATGTAAACGACATACCAGATTCTCTCCCTGAGCAACAAACCTAGGTGGTTGCTCCATATAGACTTCTTAAGCTAAATCTCCATGTAAAAAGACATTTTTGACATCCAATTGATGAAGATGCCAGCCAAAGTGTGCTGCTAGGGAAATAAAAACACGAACAGATGGAATTTTGGCAACAGCTGGGAAACTGTCATCATAATCAATACCATATGTCTGAGTATATTCTTTGGCAACCAACCTAGCTTTCAATTGATCAAGAATACCATCAGGATCAATCTTAATAGTAAAAACCCAATGACAACCAACAGGTTGTTTCCCATTAAGTAAGTGAGTGAGTTGCCAAGTACGATTCTCAAGAAGTGCTTTCATTTCATCTTCCATGGCATTGTGCCATCTAGGATGAGCAAGAGCTTTAGCAACATTGCTAGGCACAGAGATAGAGGACAAAGAAGAGACATAGGTAGAAAAGGTAGGAGACAAACGATCATATGATATGAAATTGGACATGAGATTATGAGTATGAAGACAAGAAGAAAGATAATAATAATGAGCATAGCGATCCCTAGGAAGACCAACACAAGATCTTGAACCTTTTCAAAGAGCAATGGGTTGATCAGGATCGGAGGATTGTACGACAACTGGTGGAGGAACAAATGAATTAAATGTCTATGGGACCTGTACCAATGTGGTAGGAACTATATTACGTCAATGATATGTGCGCTCAGCAAACTGAAATCTTGTTGATGGTGCTGGAGGTACAGAGAGTGGATGAAGTGTAGGGAGGACACACTCACTACCCTCAGTAGCCACCATAGGTACAAACTTAGTATCATAATAAGCCTAATCCTCAAATAAAGTTACATCAGGTGACACAAAAAGACGACGACTAGTAGGACTATAACATTTATAGCCCTTTTGAGTACGAGAATATCCTACAAAGACACATTTCTCAGCACGAGAATCTAACTTATCTAAGACAGGAGTAAGACGATGAACAAAGCAAATACAACTAGAGACACGCAAAGGTAATGCAAAGAGGGGATGATCCGGATGTAAGATAGAAAATGGTGTCTCCCCCTGAAGCACAAAAGTTGGAAGGCAATTAATTAACAAGCTGTAAGTACAACATGGCCTCAAAAATGTTTAGGGAGATGCATATGAAACATAAGACAACGAGCAACATCAGGAGATGACGATTTTTGCATTCGGCTACGCCATTTTATTGTGGAGTGTATGAACATGATGTTTAATGAATAATACCATGAGAATGAAGGAAGGATGTAAAACCAGTAGTGGAGGCAAGATATTCTTTTGGATTATCTAATCGTAAAGTTTTAATAGAGATATTATACTGATTCAATACTTCATAATAGAATAGGCGAAAGCAATGAAAAATCTCAGTACGATCTTTTATTAAAAATAACCAAGTCATTTGGGAAAAATCATCCACGAATGTAACAAAGTATCTGGAACCAAAAGTATCAGAAATATGACACGAACCCTGCACATATGAAAATGACTAGAAACACGACTTTGAAAACGAGAAGGAAAAGATGCCCTATGATGTTTTCCAAACTAACAAGCTTCACATTGAAATGAACTCACAAATGCAGACTCTGGAAAT
The DNA here is from genome assembly GCA_031216285.1 of Syzygium syzygioides. Taxonomy (NCBI): domain Eukaryota; kingdom Viridiplantae; phylum Streptophyta; class Magnoliopsida; order Myrtales; family Myrtaceae; genus Syzygium; species Syzygium syzygioides. The sequence goes on along the minus strand of CM062245.1, from coordinate 14,437,408 downwards.
AAACGTTGAAGAGTGTTCGGTGGTGGATGACTAGCTCGACAATACATGCGATACACATCAAATAATGTTCGCTTTCCAACTGCAGCAACAACCATTTGTTGATCAAGATAGTACATGCCATTTGATTCATGTCCCCCACCAATCATCTGTCTAGTCCTTAGATCCTGAAAAACACAATGAGACGCGGAGAAGGTTATTGAACAGTACAGTTCCTTGGTCAATGAGCTAACAAAAATCAGATTATATGGAGATTTGAGGTGTAAGACAAGTGATAGAGAGAAAGAAGGACTCGATTGAGCAACTCTAGTACCATTAACATGAGATTGTGAACCATCAGCTAATGTAACAGAATTAGACACACCAGGAGATGTAGAATGAAAAGAAGCTTAGGGTTACCTGTAATATGATGAGTGGCTCCAGAGTCTATGGCTCAGGAATTTGACAATGTAGACATTAAATAAGATGAACTACCTTGGGAAGTCTGTGCCAGAGTTGCAGTGGGAGTTGAAGAGCCTGTCACCTATTGAGAGCAAACCCATGCATCATATTCAACTCATGACAATGTAATGGTATCACCTGTACCATGCACAGTAGGAGGCTTTGGTGATGCTAATGCTAGAGAATCAACATATGCAACAATAGTAGGTCGGAATTTAGGATGAAGATTGTAACAATAAGCCTTTGTATGGCCTGTTCTTTGACAATAGGTGCAATGGCGAGAGCCACGACCATCAATACTACCATCACGACCACCACAACTACCATCACGACCACTACGACCACCAGTCAGAGCAAAACCTTGTCCATGACCCCTATAACCGCAACCTCAAGTTCCACGTCCAATAGTGCCACGAGAAACCATAGCACTGGTCTCCAAAGCTAAGGCTGAAATTTTCTCACTAGGCATCGAATGAAGAGCCCAAGAGAAAACCTCATCTACTATAGGAAGAGAGCTCTGAGAAGTAATTTGTTGACGTAATGAAGAATATTCAGGTCCCAATGCCTTGAGAAATAGTATTACTCGATGATACTCTTGTCTTTTGGTAAGAGTGGCGACATTGTCTGAAGCTCGAAGATAAGTGTCCAATTGTCTACATAAAGTCGTGAAACGAGCATAATATTTAAATAATGACTGATCTCCACACTTAAGATCAAAGAGTGCCTCCCATGTATCACAAACTCGTGTCATGTTATTTGTCCAGAATACAGTAAGGCATATTTATCCCAAACCTCCTTAGCTGTGTTACATTGATTAAAACAAGGTCTAATCTTTGAGTCCATACTATTCCATAACGATGTACGTATCAAGGCATCACTAGCAATCCAATTAGCGACCTTACTCTGATCTGATGGGGCCTGAAACGTAAGATAATCTAGTTGTTTGGTGGCAGTAAGGTAAACCTCAATAGCTTTAGACCGGGATGCATAATTGGTACCATTCAACTTGACTGAAGCCAATTACAAATGTGGTAATCCAACAGAGGATGCAGCAATAGCCATTAATAAGCTAAATATATGATTGAACCCATAAACAATGTCACAACAACTAAGTATTCAACTCCAATAACAATCTCCAAAACACAATCAGCCAAACATAATCACCAATATGAGGGTTCAATCGAATCACAACTAGTCATGACAATTCATGGAAAAATCATATAACCATTGAGTCAATGTTGAAGAGTTACCACTTTCAAAAGAGAGGACTGAACATTCCGAGGTACTGTAGCTACTGGACAATGGTCATCGCTGCATTGGATAATATAGCTCTTGTTCTGTTTTTTTTTTTAAGAAAAACCTAGCTACTGTTCACAGTAGCTGCACGACCAGAAACAACGGCACCTTCATCAAAACTTGAATACAATACTCGGTGGAGGAATGCCGATCGACCAATAACCCAATGCAATTGTAAGTCTCCACGACCCACAAACACCACAAATTAAAAGACCAATCATTACCTAAAATTCACTTCAGCACAGTACCCATGAATATCAAAAAGAGAGGAAGAAAACCTCTTAATTCCAAACTCTATCACTGCTGACGGGTTTCCTCAGTTCACCACAACATTCGACACCCACTACTTCCAACGACATCCAGTACAACACTTTAACAAAAGCAACTTCGGGTATTCATGTGTTGGCCAAAAGATTACGGACCGGGTGACAAATGGATCAAATTAATTCATGGGGGCACGAAGAATCCAGCAACCATAGTCAGCGATGGCGAGGCAGTGCAAGCAGAGACAACAAGCAGCATTGCACGAGCAACGTGTGAGCAGCAAAAGAGCACACACGAGCGCGAAGTTCACGCAAGCAGAGCGCGATGGTCGCTCGCGTGAGTGCAAGATTCACGCAAGCAGAGTGCGAGGGTCACGTGAGGGTGGAGCCCGCTGTGGCCGACGGTTCCGGCGGCTAGACGACAGTAGCAAGTGGATTAGGGTTAAGAGCCGAGCTCTGATATCATATTTGAGAGAATAATGAATTGTTTCTATTATGCTTTTCAATGAAGGAATTACAATATATATGTTTAACATACTATAAAAACCTGTAAACACAATATTACAATTCTACCGTCTTTATCATATTTCTAACAGTGTGAAAGAAAAGCATTGGTGCCTTAATATAGACTGGAGCATAGAATCATGCACTCTTTTTGCCACACAAAGACTCGAAATGATCAACCAATAAGCGTTAGTCAGTGTCACAGTCACTTGATTCACGGAAACACGGGAGTCGTCACGGAAGTTGCTAGAATGACCTACACTTCAGGTGACATATACCCACATTCACCAAAGACTCTAAAATACAGATATCTAAAAATATAGCAAAGCTAGCAAATAGTCTGTTTCATGGTATCAGAGTCTCATTAAAATTACATTTACTTTTTAGCACTATAAACAAGTTATTGTGATCCAAACTCAAGGAGTAAGAGGTAATGTGGCTTTCCCACTTCATCAATAATCAAGAGAAATTATAGAAGCGCAAGCTACTCCATAAAAGGTATTAAACTTAGTAGATCTATCCGCTGAATTCTGATGTACTTGACAAAAGGACAGGAGTGCGGAGATCAATATATAGAATCCTGGTCTGTAGTTCTCTGAAGTGCTTTGATCTGTCCGAAAACTCAACCACATGCTACTTGAAATTCGAAGAACTTCAGTTGAAATATAGCATATAAAGTATACTGCCACCACCCGCGGGCCTCCTAGTGCCCCTTTGTACCTAAAAATAGATTAAGCGAAAAAGAAAATCAGTTCACATACAAGTCACAGATAAGTAGCATTATTGCTATGTAATTCTATACAATGTGGTCCAGATTTATGAGTCCTAATAAAAATAGAGGGAAAAAAGCATTTCACCAAACAAAACACAGTGTTCGGTCTATACAAATGCATCGACCCTATGTGTTTATAAGCATTTAATGATATGCGCGACACATAGTTATCATGTGGAGGAAACCTAAGCATCGCAAGAGAAGGTACCTACAGACCACGTTTTGAGTGATGTCAAGTAAAGCTGAGAAACAGATGTGCACAAACTTACATTACATCAATATTGCCTCCAAACAGTATCAGGTGTTGCATGAACTTTCTTGAACTTTTTATTCGAGATATCAAACCTACGTTTTGAGGTTTAATTGGCTTATTTGGACCCTAGTTCCATTGTAGAGTTCAAGAAAGTTTTTGGGTCATGAATTTCTTATCCAAAAATAAGCCTTTTTTGTTAATAACATGTCTATGCAATAAGTGTTAGAAATTAAAGCTTCATATCATGGATTTACTACCTCATCAGGACTTTCCAACTTACAACGCCTGTTTCCCGTTCCTCTTGCTTAATAAGTACCGACTTCCCTCCTCTACCTTTATTTCCAGGGCCTTGATCTTTTGGCAATTCGTTAACAATGCTGCTAGCTGCTGATTTGGATGTTTTCTCCTCCTCATCTGTATGTAACTTTGTTTTTCCTGCATTCTCCATAAGTTTCTGGAACAGTACCCCTCTTCTAGAGAGCTCCTCAGAACGTCAATGCTCTCCCCCCCCCCCTCCCCCGGGAATTCCTTCATGAACCAAAATGATTCGATCGACTTGAGGAAGAAATGTAGCTGGTTTGTGACAAGAACCCGCGTCTTCCCTCGTAGATTTTCCTTGATACCGTTATTAAACACCTGTAGGTCACTGTGGGTCAGCATAAGTTTATACAGGAATTGGCCTCATTTCTGAAAATTCAAAAAAGAGATCCTACCGAATGGAAGATCTCTAAATATGAAACTAAAGTTCACTTCAGATGTGGAGATCAGTTGAGCCAAAAGTTCAGATACCCCTTGTTAATAATTATTAAAAGAGAATTGGTGAAACAAAGACAATAATAGATATACCTAAATCTAAATTAAGAAGTCCCTAATCAGAAAACACGTATGAGTTTTGAAATTAGGACGTTGCTTCAATTATCCCAAGTATGACTGCAGCAAGTTATCCTAAGGGCAGGACTGTGGGATCAGAATTCTTATCTTGTTCAACTGAACCATTTGAGCATACTTCGCATAAAAAGCTTTTCAAGCATACATGTAATTGTTGAAGCCTAACATCAATTGCTACACCTGTAGTAATCTGAAGTGAGCAATATCGTGTGTCCTGAATTTCATACCTGTCGACCGACATGAGCATCCAGAGCACTTAAAGGGTCATCAAATACGTAAACATCTGAACTTGAGTAAACAGCCCTGGCCATAGAAACCCTCTGCTTTTGCCCTCCGCTTATATTCACCCCTCTTTCGCCAATCTCTGTAAGATCGCAACCCTGAAGATTAATAGAATCATTTTGGTTATTTTTGTTCATGAAAGACTTCTAATATGCCCTTATCCTTCAAATCACGGCAGTGGTTATTTTTGTTTATAAATGCATGGTCGACGGTGTTACAACCCCTAAAACCTGGACAATTCATACATGCTGAAGTCAACAGTTTATGCACATTGAATTGGGAAAAGGTAAGTGATTTTGCCAGAAAAAAATGAGGCATATGTTTATTTGACCTTTGAGTCACATGAAATGCCCCCATCCTTTATTGAAATAGCTGGCTGTCCTGGCTCAATCGGTGGATTTGGAACTGCAACTCTCTCTTCTGTTAAAAATAGTTCCTCCAAACGTTCCAGGGAAACATTCGTGGTAACAACCTGGGACACAAAAGTATGAATGGAAACTAAACGATGACATACATATGTTCGCAAGCACTGTTAAAATAAGGTTGCTGGATCTAAGTTGGAGAATATGCGTCATCTTTGAGAAAGCAGAGGTAAAAAACCGTACTAAGCACAAAACAGAAATTCTGACTCCCACTTTCCATATATTGTAAAGCATTTTAATGAACAGATAATCTGTTACAGATTTAGTTATAACAACATGGTTTGAGCCTTCCATTTCAATTATCACATTGATGTTACAAGTGTGATATCTTGAAAAATTAGTCCATTTGGGATTTATGAAATACTGGATTTTATGAATGTACTCGTAATTAGTTCTCGCCCGGAACTGATCATTCCTGGAATGCTAACCATTAGGGAAAGGCTAATAGGGGAAATTAAATTCATGCGACTAAAGGAAATTCGATCGTGAATGGATTTCGACCATTAAATCGTAGAAATGATATTTTGAGCCATTGTTGGCCGATCCAAGGATAGTTAGGGGTCGGTTCGCCACTGTCATAGTAGTGGATCGTGTAACAGCCCGAATTTCAATGTAATTTCTGGGATCAATAAAACTGATATTAATTCGCATTTCATTTTAGTAAGTCTCGCCCAGAGTTGATCACTTTCGGGATACTAACCAATGGAGTATGGCTAACTAGAAAAGGGTACGTGGACCGGGGCCCCTATCGTGAAACGGACACCGATGAGACGCTGAGAGAATATTCTGGGTCAACGTGGGCTGATCGTAGGAAAGGATAATGGATTGGGTTTGGCCAAGGCCAACGATATATAATAGGGACGCAGGTGATTCTGCAAGACCGAAAGTACACGTGGCCAACCAGTCCTGAACCGGAACCGAACGATCGTGACCTCTGGAACTAGTAATAATTTCTCATTCTCTCAATGATTGATATCATTACGACACGGGTAGCCCTAGGTCGATACGCGTAACTTCTAAATAGCCGCCCGTTAGAGAGAGACCCTGAAACTGAAAGTTTAGCGAGTTTTATTCACGAAATTGGGCCCGGATTTCGATGTCGATTTTCGAAGGCTTAAGAGACCATTTTTGGAAATCTGACGTCATATTATGCTAGCCACGCACATTTGGGGCTAATCTAGCCAAAGATTGAAATTTCAACGAAAATTGAGAAAAATTACGATTTTGCCCCTGTGGGTGCCGGTGTTGGATTTTGAGGCCATTTGAAGTTATTTTTCGAGGCCGACACCATTTTTGAGTGGCCACGTATACCGGGAGTCATTACGGACAAAAATTGGAATTTCGACAAAAATTAGAAAAATAATATTATTTTATTCCCGGAACTTTACAGTCGATTTTTGAGGGCTTAAAAAGTGAATTTTTCGATTCCGACACCATATTAGGTTGGCCACGCATATATGGAACGCGTATGTGCGAAAATTGAAATTTCGCCCCGGGATCGGAAAATTACGAAAATGCCCCTAGGCTATTTTTGATTAATTCCGAAAATTTAATTTTATTTTGGGATTAACCAAAGTGAGTTAGCTTAACTCAGGTCTGGTCAGCCCTTGGTTAGGGGCAAATGACCATTTTTTCCCTAAATTATTGGATTTGGATGAATATTAGCCCTTTGATCAAGGGCAAAAATGTCAAATAGCCATAAATATTGACACTTGGACTCCACTAATCAGCCTTTGACCCTTTTGACCGGATACATATCTCTCTCTCTCACGTGCAGAAGCATTCAGCCATTTTTACCCAGAATTTTCTCTGTTTCTTTGCTGTTTTCTGGTTCTGCAGCCTCCGTTTCTGCAATTTCGGTATTGTTCACACCGGAACAGTACCGGCCGGAGCAGTCCCCGCCAAGCCAGCACCACCAACAACCATTCCCACCTCTGTACAGCCACCACAGAACCAGTTTCAGTCAAAACAGAACCAAAACCAGCATTTTCTCTCTTTTTTTCTCTTTCTCGGTCCGCAAACAGTGACGCCGGAGCTTCGATGGAGCTCCGATCGCCGCGCGGTCACCACCCAGACGTCCAGCATCTCCATACGTCGCGCGTCCAACCCAGTCCGTACAGTGCCCCCGTAGGAATTTTACAGTTCACGTCCGTACGGATTAATGTTCATACCGTCGGAACACGTCTCGGCCGTCGTCGGCCATCGTTTTTCTGGTCTGTCTGTATAGTCCGTACAGAAGTACTGTTCCGGTACTGTTCACGCCGGTCCGTACAGTTTTACATTTCACCGTCCGTACGCATCGCCGCCCCCGGGAATTCCGCTACCGATTGCACTGTTCACCGGTGATCGGCCGCCATTCCCTATCGTCGTGACTTTGGATTAGGTGAGTAAAATTCCTAAACTCGGATTAGGACTAATAGTGCGTATTTCTGGACTGGTTTAGGTATTATCAGTATATTGTGGACTGGCTTAGATAATAGCCGTGTGTATTTTAGACTGGGTTGAGAATTGACTAGTAGAAATTATTGTTGGGAAAATTGTGGTAAATCATTGAGAAATTATTGGGAAGAGAAATTGAATTAATTGATCAATTTAGGAGCTCGTTGGTGAAATTGCCGGGTATGCCTGGGTCGACTGATTGTATGTCAATTGTGCCTAATTGTAGTTGATTTCGTGCTGTTATGTCGTATGTGGCGTGGCTATTTTTATAGAGTGCGACTGGCCATTGTTTGGTTTACAATGAATTACTAATTTGTGAAACGCACGTTAGGCCACACGGTATTAATTGGGCCAATTAAGCACGTGTTCTGACAATGGGTGTCTGAATTTCATTAGTGTTTATGGTGCATTGCATTGCATAACATGGACACGCATTATGTATGCTTAGAGTGTGGCATGTTGTGAAATTGTGCGAGAATGCGTGTCTGTCATGAGTGCGTGATCACCTAAATTACCCTGAAGCGTCATACGCTGGGTTCAGATAATAATGAGTTGTGTGATCACCCATGAACCTACGGGTCGTGACCTTCGGGTCGATACCATCCTCATGCACTTTGAAGCAGGACGATGCCCAGTACGTCGGGAAGGCGACCATCCTCATGCACTTTGGAGCAGGCTTTGGTTCGCAAGGAGAACAGTGTTGCGCCTCATGCACTTTGAAGCAGGCTAGATGCACCGGGCCGTGAAAAATTGAGGACTCGAGTCATAATAATAATAAATTGGGCAGTTTGCCAGTGTGCCAGTGTGGGCCAGTGGGCCCGGAATTGCACGTGTCAAGTCCATGACATTTGCATACATGAACATACATAGACTGGCATACGAGAATGTGAGAATCGGTGCATAAGCATGTGATTGGCATATATGTGATTATGAGTGTTACGTTTGTACTGTGATTATTATATATTGATCTGTCTAACCTGCAGGATCTAAGAATGATTTGTTATTGTTGATTTGTGATTTAAATATCTATTTTCCGGTCAAGAGATTGCATGTTAGCCTAGCCTAGGTTTAGGGGTTGAACTCATTGAGATTCGTCTCACGGTTGTGTAAACCAAAACATTTTTAGACCCCCAGCAGTAGGATGCCGAGGTCACCACCTCTTTTTGGAATACCGCATTTTATCCCGCGGTTGTCGAGCATGCACCCCGGTGGAGACGGAGCATAACGGAGAAGTGGCTATTTGGTTATTCCCAGCTGTTGGTGTTTCCTTTTTGGTTGGAGTGAACATTGTAAAAAGAATTTTAAAATAGTAATATAAGTATGTACATATTTTTTGCGTTGATTGTTGTTTGTCTATCCTTGGCTCATATGGTAGTTGTCTGGGTTTGTTTATTTAATGCTTCCGCTTGTACTTGATCTCTGTTTTGGGCGTGGGTCGGCGACGCTTCCTGGGAGCGTTGCACCAAAATCGACCGTGACGGGATATTGCGTTCCAGTAGGGTACGGGGCGTGACAGATCGTGGGTGATTCTGCTGAACCACGAAATGACTTGACGAATAATCTTGAACCTATACCGAACGATCGTACCCATCGGATCAAGTGATTGATCTTTGCGATTTTAATGACAATCGAGGTCGTCACGTACCGAACAAACTTGCACATGGCTTAATTCAGTATCAGTCATGAGTCAATTCTGCGAATTTTCTTAGCAAGCCACCCATTAGTTCAAGAAACGCTCGAGTTGCGTTTAATAGAATTTAATTATTGAATTTAGCCCAATTTGGACACCGGAAAAATTAGGAAGTCACGACGGAATGTTAGGACGACGTTGCAGGAGACATGTGTGATTTTTGGGTGCGCTTAATTTCTTCGGAAAAATTTGATTTCGATGAGAAATGGAGAAAGTGATGATTTTGCCCTTAAGGATTTATAAAGGATTAGTTTTAGGGGCAAGGGGCATTTTGGTCATTTTGGCCCTTGGATATTTTGGGTCAAAAACACTATTTAGTCAAGACCAAGCTTTCTCTCTCTCTCTCTCTCTCTCTCTCTCTCTCTCTCTCTCTCTCTCTCTCTCTCTCTCTCTCTCTCTCTTTACCGATATCCGCACAAGTCGCGCCGTCGCTGCCCAAGCCGATCGCCGCCACCCGGGAGCCATATACCATCGCCACCGTCCCCAATTAAGTGCCGCCGCTCTCCGTTCTAGCCACGATAGTCTAGAACGCGGGTAAGTCGCAATCTAAACCCAATTTAGGATTTTGGGTATCGACGGGCAATTTTGGACGAAATCGGAAATAGATTAGGTGTGGAATGGCATGATTTAGAGGTGGGATTAGGTGGCGGGCCTTAGAATTGAAACCAGAAAATTTTTATTGGAAAATTCAGAATAATAGGGACTGCGAATTACTGTTCACGAGCTATGATGGGCCGATTGGGTCACAAGTTGGATTTTTAGAACCGAGAATTTATGGAGAGAAAGTTTCGTGAAGGACCCGAATCGATTTGAGACCATTTGGTTAGAGAAAAATAGCAATTTTCGTGTTTTCGTGTGTTGAAATTATAATTGAGTTGGGATGGTGAAATTTACAATATGCGGGTGCGAAATATTGGGGTTTATGATTGGAAATGTTTGGCGGGCCTTGAGGATTATTTTTAAAATTTTTGAAGGACAATTTGAGGTGAATTATAAACTGCGAGTTACTGTTCACAAGCTGCGAATTATTGTTCGCGGGGCTATGATGATTTGTTCGGGACGCAAGTTAGATTTTTGGAACCATTATTTAATGACGAGAAAGTGTCGTGAATGATCGGAATTAATCCGATGCCATTTGGTTGGAGAAAATTGGCAATTTACGTGTTTTGGGCATGTTTGAATTATTCTGGATTGGGTTGATTTAATTGAGTGTTTATTTGTGTGTTATACGAGGTAACTTGAGGATGAAATGAGAATGTTTCGAGGCTGGAGTGAGACTGAATAGAGTGTCGGATGTTGTGGGATGGAATTGGCGAGAGCTTAGGGCTCGATTTAAGGACAAGTGGTGTCGATTTGGTGTGTGATAGTATGGTTGGATTGTGGTGTTTAATAGGCTTAGAAATATCAAAATTATGCCTATGAACGTGGCTGTGTTTGTGGGCCCATGAGCAGCCTTGTGTGTTTATTGAATCATGATTTGATGGATTAACATGTGCTTGATTATATGCACGCGTGGGCCAAATTGAATTAATTGTTGAAATTGGCCATGTTGAATGATGAGTGAGCATGTTTTACGTGCTAATTGCTGTGTGCACGGGCCACGTGTGATGAGCCAGTTGAGTGTGGTAAATGCTTGATGAGCATGTGCATGAGTAAGAAAGAAAAGTGGTGTGGCATGTGATTGTGGAAGTTATGTGAAGGTGTGTAAGAGCGAGAATGGGATCGGGCCGAGTATCATAAGCTAGGGCAGTGATCACATAGGTCTATTGCATTTGGCACAAGCTGTGGCTTGAAAAAGTAAGTACGAGAATCGGTTCGAGGCACGATCAACTTGGGTGAGATCGGGATTGTACTGAGGCATCATAAGCTCGGGTTCCAATCATGTAGGCCTGTCGCATTTGGCGCGGGCTAAGTTGGGATCAGGCCTGGGGCGTGTGATACTCAGGTCGCGATTGGGGCCCGAGGCGTGAACGGGTACACAGACTAGATGTGGTGAATGATCGCAGTGTACCTGAAGCGTGTACGTTTACGCGGGTCACTGGTGAGTGATGTGGGAAGAGGAATTGAAAACGGAAAGAATGTGTGCGAAATGAGAATTGTACAAAGCGTGTGCTTGCATCTGATGCAATTGTGATTGAGTGTGGATGTGCACATGATTGAGCCTGACCATATTAATTGATGTACCTGCGTTGTGATGATTTGATATGCGTGAACGTGTGTATTTGTGCAATTGTCTGGAGGTACGTGATAGCTTAGGTAAGGTTTAGGTTGCAACTTATTGAAAAGTGTCTCATGATTGTATAAACCAAACCATTTCAGATAACCCGCCTGAACAAGAAATTAGTTGCCGCCACTGCCGCCAGAACGTTTGGTACAGTCATACACACCGAGGATAATTTCGTGGAGTACACTCTAAATGGACGCCATGTCGAGGACGCAAGGACTAATGAGGAGGCGATGAGTTAATGTTCGTGTAGTACCGTTTTGGTAGATAGGGCGTCTACCTTTTTGGTGTATGATTTTTAAGGTAATCGTAGTGGGTGTACATATAGATTTTATGGACTCAAGAAATGGCGGACGGGTATAGGTGTACTTGCACATGGATGTTGTAAATTTATGTGGTAATGTAAGGTTTGTAATTGTTGGCGGTTGGGCGTGCTAGTTAATTATGGTGTTCTCCAATTTATTTGTCTGGGTTTAATTATTTGTTTCCGCTACAATTGACTCTGATGCGAAACCGTTAAGTCGGCGACGTACTCATGGGATGTCGCATCGTTCGACTCAGGGAAGTGAGGTGTGGAAAGCATTGGATTTGAGTCGGGGCATGACAACAGGTTTAACCTTCAACTCATTATATTCTATTTTTATGCCATTTCAACAACTAGACAATCAGTTTAGTTTAGACAAAAATGTAGTATATGAGAAATGATCATCCCATTTTTGCATGTCGTATTGTCTAACTCAAAGAATCAAACCCATCAATAAGATGATCTACTGCAGTTCACCTTGGATATTCTATCTCATTTTTCTAGCAGTTTAATACCGCCAATCATTTTCTTCATTGCTAAAGCAAGATGAATTAATACTTAAACCGATTGAGGGATATCACAAACAACATATCCAAGGTACACAATTAGGAGGAAAAACAAAATGATATTTTCACTAACCGCATAATAATTACACATGTTGATGTTGACATTGGGGTAGATCAGTAGACTATTCTATTGAGTAGAGAGATACAGAAATGAGGGTAGGATGAAGTGAAAGAACCTGAGGCATCAAGTCAGGTATCAAGTTCAGAGGAAACTGTAGCACCACAAAAAGAGAAAGTGATGTAAATGCTCTCGCTGGTGTCAAATCCCCACCAAGTAAAGTGAATGTCCCAAATGAGACAATGCTTATGATGAAGGGGATGCTGTTCAGTACAAGGCTGTTGAACTGCCACCAAAGTTTACTCTCAGACAAATAGAAAACCATTTAGCATTATGGAAGAGAAAATACCATGTCCATTAGCTCTCTTGCCCGCCTGACTAAAATGGTCCAAATTCATTTGTCTACTGCTAGTTGAGAAACAAATGGAGACTATTTTCCATGAACTTTTTGGTAATAAATCTGCCTATTCAAACAGCTAGTATAAGTCTATGACTATTCAGCTTACACAATATGGTTAACGGAGTCCAAGACCAGATGGATGATTTGACGCAGTAAATCTCACCTTTCTCGATTTTACAGTTACTCTCATGTATGAAAAGAATTAGAGAATTTGAAGAGCTAGCACAAACGTACTGATGAAAGTATTTGAACTGCTGTTGGTCGGTAAGTTTACACCAGACAGAAAGCCAAGACACGTCGTTCCATAAATAGTGTTTTCACAATTCTTTTTTTACACAAGCAATATACTGACACCGAGGGTTTTGAATCTGTATGGCTCTCTCTCTCTCTCTCTCTCTCTGCACGCGCGCACGCAAGCGTGGGTGTGTGGATGTGTGTGTGTGGGTGTATGTGTGCATGGGTGTATGTGTATATTATATACTGACATAAACATGCATATCAGGGAAAGCAAGAATCCTCCAACTGTCAAAACAGAAGATAATTCCACAATCAGAAGCCATAAGATCATCTAAATTTTGAAAACATCCATACTGCAGATAGTAGTTGTGCTCTACGGAACCATGAAAGCTCATCAGTTCGTACTTCTTGAACTCTCGATTGAAAGATCTTTTACCAAACATAACATCTGCAAGAATTTTCCGACGAATTTCAGTCATTAAAAAAAGAACACAGCCATAGAGAATGTAGGCCAGAGCTTCCCACTTATTCAACATAACCTAGTAGATTTCCAATTCTAGACTTGATTGAGCTAGGCAACTAAACCTTCAAGTGGCTATCATCTTTGACCGATCAAAATTAGTTTCACATTCCCAAAGTGAGATTACAGTGTCACCTTAATTATGGAAACTCAACAGAGACATGCTTCCAGAAAATACATACACAGTATGAAAGCTTTTAATGAAATAGTACTCCTAGCCACATGCGCCAGATTGAGGAAGCAATTTAACCATATTGCAAGACATGGATGGGAAAATCTTGCAAATATGTCTTTCCGCGATGATATTTTAACAATAGAAAAGTTAATTCTTTTAACTATTCTCATCAACCTGCATAGTTTGAAGAGAGAGAGAGAGAGAGATCATCTAATAACAACATTTAATTTCTCTACTTGCATTCAATTGTATATAAACGAGAATATGAGATGTATATATATTCTGAAGTATGAACAGTTAATTTTCTGCTGAAGGATAAAAACTAACCTATGATGTTGATAGGGGTCTCTCATCAAGAGGATGAGATTAAGCATCACAACTTCCCCCACCAGAACATCAATGAGTCCAAGCCGCAGGTACCACCTGAACTCCCGGATGTAAATGGGCATTTCTCGGCCAATCATAACTAGTACGGAGCGCCAAGCAAGAGACTCTATGGTTAACGAAACCATCTGCCAAAGAGAAAAGGAGGTGTTATTACAAAATAAATTAGACTCTCAGTTTGCCGGCCAATGTAAAACAGCAACATTTGAGATTGTTTTTTTTTTTTTTGGTAAGGGCAACATTTGAGATTGTTACAGACTGGTGATCTGAAGACTCGTAGTTTGACACAGATTGCAATATATTATGGTCAGACATTAGTTGGCAAACGGCATTGAAATGCACATTATGGCCAGCAGCAGAAACAGAGTTGTGAATTTAACAGTTTAACTATAAATGGTAGCCGTTGCCTACTCAGAGGGTTAAAATTGGAACCAACGAAAGTTGGGAAAACTCACATGTGCAAAGAAGGATGTTTTCCATTAAGTTCATCATTTTATCAAAAGACTAACTCCAGCATTATACAGAATGTTGCAACGATGAGGAATCCTATAGTCCTGCGAGGGTGCTGAGCTTCTTCCAAAAAGAAAGCAGTTGAAACAGAAAAAAGAATTACTAGCTACCAAATGTAAGTTTTTTAATATGGGACTCCGTCAATGTGCATGAGCACACATTAAACAAAATAACCAGCAAATCAAGGGTGTTCATCAAACGAAGAGATGTCATGTGAACGTTGGAGAGTTGAAGCTAGGTTCTCGATACAGTAAATTTCTACCTCATATGGAAGGAGGTTAGTCTGACCATCCAGATTGAAAACCGAAAAGCCTATCACCAACCTTAGCCCAGGCTCGGCAGTGCAGTAAACAGAAACCAATGCCAACATATAGTTGTAGCATTTCGACCTCAAATGGTATCTCTGGACTTTTGAAGTAGTCTTGATCAACCAAATTCAGTAGCGGCGGAGGCCCAGAACGACCAAATAGGATATGGAAATGACCAGTGAATTCATAGCGCAAGGTGTGTACGCACCGAAAGCACTGTCCGTGCTCCTTGCCCAAATCCCATTTGCCACCGGCCGGCAATACCACTCCAATGGCTCGAAACCCATCTTTTAAATGATAAGAGTAAGGTGTCCGTGTGAGTACTTTTTTGCTTTCCAGTCGAAATGAATCCTTTCCTACAACAGCAAGAGTCCATCACAACTGCTTCAGTTAGCATTGCAAATATCAACGCAGAAGTCTCATTAAGCAAAAACTTCCCCCGAAACAATGCACATGTTCAGAAACATCCATCATGAATACTGCAGGGAAATTGGAATTGAAAGAAGTTAAGAAAGAAAACCCACGATGACGAAATCACAAGAAGTCACAGTCCATTGAAGATTGCAATGCTAGCGAAGTCACAGTCCAATGCTCTTTGTTCCAAACTAAAAACCCAGTGAAATGTCCTCGACTTGAGCTTTAAAATGTCCACAATCACCAAAGCAACGCTTCGAGCTATGACCCAAAAGAAATTAGAACTCCCATTGATTTCATACAAAGTACCAAACAAGCAAGAACACTTAGGGAGTGCTTTGAGTGAGCCAACAAGAGTGAGTGAGTGTGAAATAGACCGTTAAAGGCAGATGAATTATCACCAAGAAAAAGAGGAAAAAGGACGAAAGAAGGGGCCAATGGGACGTTGGAAGTTTGTGGTAGTTTCTAAAGAAATGAGGGAAAGTGGTCCAAAGCTCATGTGCACCATTTGTGCCGTTATTTCATAAAGATAGGCAAATTAATTTGCCTGCACCATAAGATTTTTCTTTATAAAGTTGTTGAGCTTACAAATCATTGGGATGCAACCTCTTCTCAATTGATTTTTTGCACCACATTTTTCGGTATTGTAAGCGGCTCAAACATCCTAAACTCATTTATTAATTGCAATCTTTTGAGTCCAGGGGATGTCAATGGTTCTCCTATCATAAGAATTATTCTTTTGGTCTTTTGTTGCACTTGAGATGTACTAATTGCTCCACATAGTCCATTAGATTCTACCATAATCCAACTCTCAAGCCATATTAACCCACACAAAATCCCAAACTGGTATATATGTAACAAATTTATTCTTCGTTAGTTTTCGTTAAATTTTGACGTCAAATTGCTAAGTTGGATGACACGTAATAATTGACGGGTATACCAGTTTGGAGTTTTACCCCTCTTTTTGTCACAAGTTTACTAATTTGTGATTTTTCGTGACATTAATCTAATTTTATAGATTATAAATTTGTCATAAGTGTACAAATTTGGGGTTTTTTGTGGTTAAAAAATTAGTTCGGGATAAATCTGTGCCCGTGTACTAATTTGGAATTTTTCGTGGTATTGACATTATCAATAAAAAAGTGATTAACTTCTCATGTAGGGTACGTTTGTCTATAATTGGTATTCGAATAATTATGTTATCCTAGAAAAGTTTCTTAATCCAGAATTAGTAGTGTTAACCAATCTATAAATTGTCCTAGTGTGATCAATCATGTAGCCTGAGGATTCATTCTGTCTATGTTTAAAGATTTAAACCCAAGCTTTAACGAGTTCCCAGTTCTCTGAACTCTCTCCATCTTTTATTTTTTTTACGCAACCATAATCATAGGACTCTAAATTGTCCTTGTATGAATCTGATTGAGAGATGTCTCTGAACGATTTAAAGCTAAATCTAGATAGCTTATAGACTGTCCTAACATCTACCTCGGGCAACCTCCATTCTACAGTTGATACGAAGGATCGTCAAAATGGACAGCTTCTTCTGATTCCTGAGATACTGATTATAAAGGTACTGCACTATCATCTGAGTTCATCGTGAACAACTGTTCAATACATAAATTCGAATGTAGCTCGTCTGTCTTGTATTCCAAAAAGAATCTTCATAGATAAATTCAACTTCAACATCTGGATTTTCGAGTTCCTACTCGTACATAGAGGCATATAAGTAAGTTCGTCATCAAGATTTTCGTCTTCGATGAATGTGCTACAAAGATTTCCCCTATGCAGATACTTTTGCGGACAAGTATCGCCCTTATGGAGTATTTTCATCCATAACACAACAGTAGTCATAGCTGCTCAAACGTCTACCTCGAGAACATCAAGGTTCTCTTCCATGTTCCTTTTTGAAAACCTCGCGGCCTACTTCCTTTCAATACTTTTTGCAATGCACTTTCAGGGTGAGAGGCATCACATTTCAGGATGCAGCGCACTTCCTTGTGAGGGTGTGAAGGCGTTGTCCTTTAGGGTACGGCGCGTGTGATTTCAAGACATGAGGTGTTGCCTTTCCGCGTAGAGCACTGAGCACGCATCCTCTTGAAGGTACGAGGCGCCTCCTCGCAAGGTTAAAGGCGCTTTCTTTTTACTGAAAGTTTGTACCTTTTAGGCATTAATGGGAGTTTAGAATCATACTTGGTATTGGGGGTTTGTAACTACGATTGATCACCTCAACTTTGATCAGCGATTGACCAAAGGTTCGAGCCGCTATTTTTTCGCGCAAACGCGTTTCTTAGGTAAAAACATGACGTACCCCGTCAACCACTAGCTAAGGCCTGGGTCAACTCATGGTTGATTTTTTATTTTTTTTATTTGACTTTGATTTTTTGACTGTAGAGTTGACTGTTTGACTTTGACTTCGACTGTCTGGCTGCAGGGTTTGACTCTTTTACTTCGACGCTTCAAAGATGACCATTTTACCTGAGTTGGCTTTTTCTTTTCATTTGTTTTAGTAAGGAGTCAGAGTTTGACGTGACAACGAACCTCTAGCATTTCATTGACCAGTAAGGACATATGTTTTGCTAGAGTATCTGTCCCTTCGTTTGTATACGGATAACAATTTTTTCGAGTAATTTTTTTGAAAGATTATTTTACTTCACTTTGTAGCCAATAACAAATGTATTGCACAAGGGAGAAGATATATCTGACTTTCTATTGACCTTTTCTTAATAGCAGGTCAAATAGCATCCGGGTCAGTTTTCACACATCTCGATCAATTCATCTTCTCGGGTGATCGTAAGAGCGTATTAACCTTTATCAGTTTTGTGTGTTCGGAATTTTATTCCTAGGATGCTTGTGTACCACAAGAAGGGGAGCAAACTCTCTTGCCATCAAGATCAATAACTTGTTGATGTCGACATTATTTTACACAAGAAGAAAATGAAAAAAAATGCGCTTTCAACAAACTATAGGTTTGACCAAAAAAAAAAACAAACCATAGCTTTAATGGCAAATTTGTGAATATTGGAAACTCTAAAGGAGGAAAGTACAATTAAAAGGAACGTCGTGCAATTAATTGGCGCGTTTGAAAGTTCTTGACAAAATTGTCACAGTGACTAAAGGCCCGTTGTGCTTTTGTCTTGTATTTACCCTATTAGAAAGAGGATCTCTTTTTAATTTATAGTTTAAGGAGAGGACCCATAGTCTATTATGTGATTAAAGTTTCAAGGGATAAGCGAATTGAAAATCTTAAAACTTATCACGAAAGTACAATTTTTTTTTATAACCCAGAGAACTCCCGCACGGCTGACAGCCGAGTAGTAAACCTTGGGGGCGACACGTGCTAGCCACTACACACGTGCTACCGGTTAAGTTATTCTGTGGCGCCTGAAATTCGAACACTCAACCTTTTGCGAAAGGAAGAGTGCGCGCTCTAGCAACGCTACCTAGGCGGGTGGTACAAAAGTACAATTAAGTTCTAAAATTTTCAAAAAATTCAATCAAGTTCTAAAACTTGTCTCGAATGTACAATCGAGTTATAAGATTTTTAAAAGAGTACAATAAAGTCCTAAAACTTATCGTGAAAGTACAATCAAGTTTTAGAACTTTCAAAAAATGAAATCAACGGTAGGACTTGATCGAACCAATTTAACAAGTTTTATAACTTGATTTCACTATTTGTAAGTTTTAGGATTTGATTATATTTTTTAAAAGTTTTAGAACTCAATTGCACTTTCTTGACAAATTTTAAGACTTTTAATGCATTTATTCCAAGTTTCAATTAGTCGCGGAACATGATATTTGTTGTTTTGGTACTTTTAAATCATGTATGATAACATGTAAATAGGTTGCTATAAATCGCGAAGAAAAAAAGGAAAAAACATAGGGAAAATTTTGGAAACCATGCATTTCCCGCCCGTGTTCACATCAAAGACGATTTGTATCTTCAACTTTCGAACCTACAATTTACAATCTTACCTTTGTGAAGACACTTCAGATTGCACATCATTGTCTGTCAGGTTTTTTTTAAAATTTATTTATGGAAATAGCCGATTTTCTTTCAAGTTGCTCCACTCATCTCCGGTGCGGCGGACAGTCACCTTGTTGCCTCCCTGGCCCCCATTGCCTCCTCTCCTCGTGACTCCCATCTAGGCTCTTCTCTCTCTATCTCTCCCTTCTCCGCCCCCTCAGGTTGACCCCTCCGACGCCGTTGAGCCGGGTGGCTCCGGCAGAGCTTGACGTTGAGGTAAATGAGTCTTTTTTAAAGTGCTTTGCCCAAAGATACGAATTGCAGATTCTCAAAAATGGGGATGCAAATTATTCACTGTGTGAGAAGGACTGTAGCTTTAAAAATGTCTACCAAAAAATAATTTCATCTTATCAGCTTTGCCAAGCATTGATTCTCATACTTCAACAGAATAGAGATTTCTCATTTTCGCTCGTGCTAGAGCAGTGAAGCAAATTGGAACCTTGGGCATCATACACATGCATGATACTTGGAAGAACCTTATCTCAGTTAGTCCAAGAGATAGTGTGTTTAAGATGTTAGATGTAATTTAGCGAAAGACTAAAGATCACGACAGAGCCCGTTTCTTCGCAAAAAAGAGTCATTTCAATGACTTTCAAAGTCTTTCAAGTTCCATTACATTTTGTCTAAACTTAGCATTGATTTCTTCTATAATTCAAGGTTGATTTTTAAGTTGACTTTTTGGTCAATCTCGATCAGCATTTTTTTCAAAAAATTTGAGAAATTGAAAAATTATCAATTCAATTCTTTGCAAGCTTAATTAGACTTCCAATTGTTAATTTTTGCGAAAAAAACGTTCAAGAGTTAACTTTTCGGCCAAACCGAGAATTTTGACCCTCGACTGGCAAATTTCAAAATTCATTGATTTATAATCAATTTTTCAGAATAATTCCTTATTGACATTTGATCCAGTTACCACCCGCCTGGGTGGCGTTGCTGGAATGCGCACTCTTCCTCTCGCAAAAGGTTGAGTGTTCAAATCCCGGGCACCGCAGGGTGACTTAACCGGTGGCACGTGTGTGGTGGCTAGCACGTGTCGCCCCCGGGGTTTACTCCCCGGCTGTCGGCCGTGCGGAGATTCCTTAGGTTGCCAAAAAAAAAAAAGACCTTTGATCCAGGGATCATAGGGCATCATGATCTCAAGCCAATTTTGAGAGTTCAAACTTGAGACCGGTTGGCCAATTTTTGAGCGCCAATTTAAGGCCCCTATCGATCTTTCATAAATAACGCTAATTAGCCTAAAATTTGAATCTGACTAAGCCAAATTAACTCAATTTTAATATCAATTTCATGGTAACTTGGCTGAAATGATGAATCTGGATCAATAGGGTTGGGCTAGGTCAAGCCGATTGACCCAACCCGGTGAATCTAGGCCATCAAGATCACCAAATTAGTCGAGATGCATGACATTTGTTGTTTTGGTACTTTTAAATCATGTACGCTAACATGTAAACAAGTGGCCATAAATCACGGAGAAAACAATAAAAAAAAACATAGGGAAAATTTCGGAAACCATGCATTTCGCGCCTGTATTCATATCAAAGACGATTTGCATTTTCAACTTTCCAACCTACAATTCGCATTCTTACCTTTGTGAAGACAACTTCAGATTGCATGTCATTGTTTTGGTTTTCTTTTTTTTTTTTAAAGGAAATTGCCAATTTTCTTTCAAGTTGCTTGCCAATCTTCTCATCATTCCGAAACCTGCACGACGATACCTATCTGGTAAAATTTCATCTTCTGTTTTTTTTATGCTTTCACAAGTCTTCCTGTATAGTTTCCGTGCCCAAGCGCCGATTTTCGGATCCAAGCGCCGATACCTAATAATATTTTGGACATTATTTTCCGGTTTTTTAAAGATAAATTTATTTTCCTGAATTTAAGCATCGGTTTTTCGTTGACTATGATAACATTTTCCGTTGACAGCCGATGTCTACGTCAGCGATTTCCGGTCTAAATTGGCCAGATGGATTAAATTGGTACTAATGTAAAAAAGTTCATGACTAGATTGATATTTTTAAAAGGTTTAAAACTAAATCGATACCAATATAATATATTTATGATTTTTTTAGTACTTTTCCTTTCGAATCTCTTACAACGGAAAGAGGGATCCTATAATTTCAAATAGAGGAGGAATCATCATCTACCACACTTACAAGATTCACAAATTGTAATGAAATTCAAGGCGTACAGAGAAGTTACCTAAGACTTACGAGAAAATTCAAGCATTATACTTTAAATCACGAATAAAAAATACATAGACAAGTTGAACAGAATGTTAATTTAAAATACTTCCATTTTGGTGAAGTTAGCTAAGCCTTGATCCTGGATTCTCATACTCCAATTGAATAGTTTGAATTTTCAATTACAAGTACTAAAACTAATAAGCAAACATCAAGAAGAATTATTGCCCGCTTAACGGCTTCATGCACATTCACTGGTGTAAGAGCACGCCAATACAGAGCATCACCAAACTTGGGGGAAGATTTAACCATAACTCAGTTTCGGGAAATGTACAGGATACATTGATAGAAGTACACATGTACAAATTGAAGATTGTTTTCCACTTCTTTTATAACATTTCCACAGCATCCCAATCCGAGTTGTCTCCAAACTCATGCTCTAGTCGTTCGTATCTACGGTCAGCCAGTCTGCTCATCAAACCTAGGCCTGCATGAAGGAAGATTAATTAGATGCAATGTAAGAATGAAAATGCAGAAAAGGATAAATAAGAACAAAAAGTAGATACCACATGATCTTGGTCGTTTCTTTTTTTTTTTTATAAACTTTCACAATTCCATCCATCTGAGGCGGGAACAACCTTATATTTTGAAGGTCCAAGTAATCAATCTCACGCAGCGGCCTTTAGTGAGCAAACAGCCTAATTAAAATATACAATAAGGTATGTGCAGGAACGAAGCACTAACCTTCAACTATCTTGTAGAGAGCAGACCACCAGGTATCATCAGAAACTTGATAATTGCACAAAGCATTTTCTATATCTTCATTGTGCTTTCCTTCCAAGACGCCCTGAAGGGTTATAACTGCATCTTTTGTTCTCTTAAGGATGTTGTCGCTGCTGTTGTCAACGTCCTCGATATTCAAAATCTGTAGGGCATTGTTGGAATTGAGGCTGACCGCCTGAGCGACATTGGCAGCAGCAGCCCAGTAGGAAGAGGCTGATCTTCGTCTCTCGCTGTCTGGATGTTTTGTTTCCATCTGTAACCTACTCTCTTTCCTTTGGAGGACTAAGCCATGTAGATACTGTGCATTGGCAGAACCTGTGCTTTGAACCATCTTAGAGAATGCGCTTGCTTCATTTGACAGCAGATTCTCTGGAGTATCGTGTTCTGCTACCTGAGGTGAAAGTTGAAAGCATTGCAGTCGATACAACAATAAGAAGTAGAAACGCAGCGACATTGAAATGCATGAATAGTTCATTGGGGAGTCACGGTCCTTTTATGTTGAATCGAATGAGATGATTAATTTCACTTCTTATTTTTCAAGAGTGTTGAGCACCATAACAATCAAACTTCACAGATAAGAGTGGTTTTCACTTTTACATATTTATGACGACAAACCGTAAATATGCATTTCTTGCTAGTGCTGATGTGTGCATGATGAATAGCAATGTTAGAACATACTTGGCCAGCATCGAGCACAAGAATTCGGTCGGTGTCAATGATAGTGTTAAGTCTGTGAGCGATGATGAGCATGGTGCAGTAGTTAAATTCTTCACGGAAGGTTTTCTGAACCAGGGCATCTGTTCTAACATCGACAGCTGCAGTTGCTTCATCGAGAACAAGAATCTTTGATCTTCTTAGTAATGCTCGAGCAAGACACAGCAGTTGCCTCTGTCCGACACTGAAGTTCTCGCCGCCCTCAGAAACCTTGACAGGACACAACCAACATCAATATCAATGGAGATCTTTAACCTCGTCTTTCTTAACTTGTAAGAAAGAACCCACGAATACATTTTAAAGCCAATAGAATAATGCAAAGCATTACATCGGCCACTTGCATATAGACAAGTCCCCACCTGCGTGCGTGAACATCGGCCACTTGCATATAGATAAGTCCAGCACACACACATATGAATCGACATCTCAACTTCAGTTAAGACTAGACACTGTAATATTTTATGTATTGAGAAAACGCTATACAAGGGATCCAACAGTATTTTTCGCACGTAAAACAATTCAAATGATTATACATGCTGCTCACTATACCATTAAGTCCTGCCCAGATTGAAGGCTCTTTTACTCTTGCTTGTGGTTTATAATTTAGTCAAAAGGAGGGATATTATGCATTTCATGGAAATTCTGCAGGTATCATGAAATTAGTTTCAATTCAGAGATTTCTCCAGTGAGATGAGCTAACCGTAGTGCAAGCAGAGCATTCAAGCAAAAGTCTTTATGACCATACGTAGAAGATTATTGCTATTTATTTTTTACCAATCTTGTGAACAGACCTTTAATTTAAATAAGTTTTAAAATCCATGCTAATTTTAACTACATAATTCATGTTTCTAAAAGTATAAGATACATATGTCTGTTTTCCCTGAATGGTGGCTCATTGAGAATGCACTGCATATGCATGTAAAATTTTTTTGCTGAACTCTAATTCATGTCGCTTGCCTTCTTTCAATTTGACTCACTTTTTCTCCTTTCTCTGCCAAAGGGCATTAACCTAGTCAACTTGTTGGTGTCACCATCTCAAATCTTGCACGCTTTAGACAACGTCTAACAATCCTTGTCCTTCACAAGACAATTTTAAAGCTTAAATAATTTCCCCTTTAACATTGTTGGGTAACTACTTATAATTTCATCAACATAAAAAAAAATTTAATAGGAATTGCAATGATCCCTTCATTAACAGTTTACATCTAGCAACTTTACACAAGCTTACCTCAGCATCTAGGCCGTAAGAGTTCCTCCTGACAACATCCTTCAAATGTGCTCTTTCTAAAGCCTCCCAGAGGTCAGCGTTATTATGTTCATTGAAAGGGTCGAGATTAAATCTCACAGTTCCTACACAAAATTGGAAAGAAAGAAACTATTTGAGATAATATTGAGTCTTCACAAACATTGGAGTCTAAAGGTTATTTGGTATATACTGTAGAAGCTTCACAGTTTACAGTAAAGGAGTTCAGTGTACACAGTTGTGATTCATATTGTAGCCTTTTTCACGTTAAATATTGGACAGCAAATGAATAGAAAATTGATCATTTGTTATCAAAATGTTCCTCAGAATCAAATCAAATCAAATCAAATCAAAGTAGGACTGTAACAGCCCGAATTTCGACTAATTTTTGGGATTTATAGAACGCGTGATTTGTCAGTGTGCTTATAGTAAAATCTCACCCGAGAACTGATCACTCTCGGTTACTATTTTAAACTAGAGATTTCGCTAGAATCGCACTCGATCGAATTTTGTCGTTATTTAGACCCCGAACTTGGCAGTCGATTTTTGGGAGTTTCAAAAAGAAAAAAATTGGACGGTGTCGATATTATTGTGGCCAGCGTCGAAATTATCAGGAATAGTGGAAAAGTGTATTTTCGAACCGGGTACGAATTTGGACTGGTAGACCTCCCTTGCAGTGTGTTTTTATTATCTCAATTTTGGTCAAATCCTAAAATTCTTTTAATTAGAATTTTTCGGGGTCCGTCGGATCGTTTTCGGGTTTAAATTGTATCCTTTGGATCGCGATATTGACGAGTGTGACTTGTCTTTTCTCTCTCTCTCCCTCTCCTCAATTCCCGCCGGTCCCCCCCTCTCCCCTACGCCTGCCCACACCCACCCCTACCTACTAGCATCATGTCTCCCTTTTTCTTTCTTTTTCTTTTTCTATTTTTTTTTTCTCTCTCTCTTCTTCTTCTCTTCTCCTTCGCTGGCTTCCTCGCGCGGACGTTGCTGCTTCTGGTTTTCCTCCGCTGCGGTCCCAGCTCGCCGGAACCAGCCGTCGCCGTGCGCCGCCTTCTCGCCGGTCCGGTCGCCGCTCGTCGCTGCGACCGCCTGTCGCCGGCCACACCCGCAGCTCGCCGGACCGAGCAGCGCCGCTACCGTCTTCCCCGCGGCCCCTCCCTCGTCGCTGGCCTGTTCCGGCCAAGCGCGAGCCGCACCTCCCACGGCCAGCCGCCATCGCCGGCTCGTCCAGTCAGCCGCCGCCTTCCCTCAGTCTCTTCGTTTCTCTCTCTCTCTCTCTCTCACCCCCGACTCTCTCTCTCTCTCTCTCGTTCCAGCTCACCCCGCCGTCCACGGGTCGACTGTCCAGCCTCGCCGCCGCCCCAGCCGCGCCCGACCGTCGCCGGCGCCGCTGCGAGACCAGCCCCTCGTCCCCCTCTTCCCCGGTTTCCTCTCGGTCCAGCCCCTTTCGAGTTCGGCCGACCGCCCTTCGCCAGCCAGCCGCCGTCGCCGTGCGCAGCCCGCCGCCGCTCACCTCCGACGAGCCACTCCCCTGTTTTGGGCCGGAGAGACCGCGACCCCGCCGGCGCCGTGTGACCGCCGGCGCCATGTGACCGCCGGCTTGCCCCCGGAGCGCCGCCGCCGATTCTCACCGCGAGTCGGTAATCGGCCGCCCGCTCCCGTCGCCTCGAGTCAATTTTAGGCGAGTAAAAATCCCTAAACCCCTAATTAGCCTAATTGTGAATTTTAGGGGTAAATTTTAGGGTGAATTAAGCTAATTTGCGGTCTAATCGAGTGTGAAAGTTTGTGGACTGATTTAGGGGCTTAATTGAGACTTAATAATGTTGTTTAAGTGTGTTTTAGTGACAAATTTATGGCTGTTGGGTAATGTTCATACCCAAAACCGAATTTGGGAAAAATTGGCCTAGGTTGTGATTAATTGGATTCTTGTTGTGATTGTTCTCGTTGGGTGATCCAGTGGCTGAGTAGGACTTGATTGGATTAAATTGTGTGATGCCATGCTTGTGGGACTAATGACTGAGGTTGAATTGTTAATGATGGGTCCTAAGTGTATGGAATTATGTCGCGGTAAATATTTGAAATGAGTGTTATGCCAAGAAGGGCTAGAAAGGACTAATTTGGGCATGCCAATATAATATTGAATTGGTCAAGTGTGACTAATATTTCTAGACCATGTTTTGGCTCCGTCGACTCATACGTTCATAAATGATTTGAGTATCCATTATGCATAAATTCGTATACTGCATTTTGATGTGAGTTGTGATTTATGGTACTTGGCACATCGTGGCACGATAGTTAGATCGAGTCCCACGACAGGTGAAATTACATGTTAGGCTTTGATGTGGCTGAAATTAAATATGTCGATGCACGTGTCTGTTGGAACAAACTGTGGCCTTCGGGTCGAAACAACTGTGGCCTTCGGGTCGAAACAACTGTGGCCTTCGGGTCGGGCCTTCGGGTCGAAATAACTGTGCCATTCGGGTCGGGCCTTCGGGTCGAAACAAATGTGGCCTTCGGGTCGAAACAGTTGTGGTCTTCGGACCGGGCCTTCGGGTCGAAACAGTTGGGGTCTTCGGACCGGGCCTACGGGTCGGGATAGATTGTGGCTTTCGGGTCGGGCCTACGGGTCGGGATAGATTGTGGCCTTCGGGTCGGGCCTACGGGTCGGGATAGGTTATTGGCCTTAGGGTCGTGGCGTCGATATGACTGCATACTCTTTAGAGTGATATCGAAAGTCTTACCTGTAGGACGTTATAGTGAATTGGGGTTTGGGCCCGGGTGAATTGACATTTATTGTTGCACTGGTTCATTTAATTATATATTTGATTTACCCTCTGGAGGTACACTTTAGTCTAGTTTGGGATTAGCGATTTATTACTTGCTGAGTTTTCTCACGGTTGTGGTAAAACCGAACATTTCAGATCCCCGGCCATGAATTTTGAGGCTGAAGAGCAGGACCCTGAGCCCGAGACAGAGTCTGAGGCTATGAGCTCAGAGGAAGAGCCAGGGTAGTCCGAGAGTTCTTTTGAGACGTCCGGATCTAACCCCGACTGGGAGCCCTAGTTTAGGTCCCAGCCTTAGGAGTGAGGGCCAATACTTTTTTACTGTAGCCCTCCTGGTAGATAGCGACACCCCTAGGCCACCGACCCCTTTTTGCTTCGTGGCCCATTTGATGTACCTTTTGATTACTGAAGGAGGTAAAGGATGTAAGTTTGTAAAGATCATATATTAAGGTTTAATTTATCATTTAATGGTTATCTCTTGCTATTCATGGTTACTAATATTTTTTCTGGGTGTATATATACATTATATATACGTCGTTTCCGCATGTGGCGTGTTTTTCTCTGATTTGGGTATTAGGGTCTCTGTGATGCAATCCTGGGAGCGTCGCACTTCGTTTCGACCTTAGGAGGATGTTCATGCTCACGTTGGGTGCGGGGCGTGACATCCCAGCTCGAATTGGTATCAGAGCAAGGACAGCTCGGTCCAATCTAGCCGAACCCTGGAGTGATAAGGAGGAGTGACCATGGGTAGCCATAGGTTAACCTAGTGTGCTAAGTGTGCCTCCAGATTGTTTGTGTTTGAATGTTGTGGTGATTGTTTGAACCAGTATTATGCAGGTGCGTCAGGACTTGAGGTAAGTGCACGAACTTGTTGGTTGCGATTGGGTGCTATTTGTGATTGGCTGCCTGCTAAATGAATTGTGTTGTGATTCATTGCCTAGGGCTTAGACTGGTATAATTGGCCTAGGTCTTTATTTCCCGAGGGGGATTATAGCAGGTAAGTGGATGGTGTGAACCCTGTGAGTATGAGTAGCCAAGGAAGAGGTCGAGGTCGAGGTCTTGTAGGTCCGCAAGTTGGAGTTGTGGGGGAAAATTCCGTATGGGATGAGATTTTAAGGGCACTCGAGGGAGCTGAAATTTTAAAGAGTAGACAGACTGAGGAGCGAAATGCTACTGTTACTACTGATGCTGAGGCCACTAGTGTCGTCGTCAATGAGAATGACGAGATTAATGGGTATAATGGAAATGTTGGGAATCAAGGTCAATGGCAAGTTAATGCAGTCAGACGGATGCGTTAGTTGGGTGGAAAATTTTTGAAATTTTGACTTGCAAGGTTCGATAGGAAGAAGTGACCCTGACACTACGGTACTTTGGATAGAGGACTTAGAAAACGGCTTTTGAGATATTCGAGTGCACTAGTGAGGAGAAAGTGACCCTGGCAGTATATCAACTCCAAGGAAATGTGATTGATTGGTAAGAGGATCCCTAGAGTAGGCTATTTTGAAAGGCATCATTCCAAGCTGGGTGTTGTTATCGAGGCCTTCAATGGGAGGTACTTTCAGAGAGTGCGCGAGGATAGAAAATGACAGAGTTTCTTTGGCTTCGTTAAAATTGAATGTCAGTTGATCAATATGAGGTCGGGTTTGTAAGGTTGTCTAAGTACGCGGCAAAGATAGTCAATGATCGTGTGGATGGGACAAGGAAGTTTCGAAATGGACTGAAACCGAATCTTCGTAGTCAGTTGATGCTAATGAGCCTAAGGGATTATAATGAGCTGTATGGAAAGGCTTAAACAGTTGAAAGGGATTTGAATGAAAGGTTACCGTATATGGATCGTGGTACACGTCGGCTAGGGACAATAGGAACTTTGGAAAGAAGCCTATGACAGAGAATCGGAGATTCGTCCCTCTAGTAAGAAAGAGCTTTGGAAAGCAGAATTATTACTTCAATACCACATGTCGGTCTTATAGAAAGAGGCACGAGAATGACCTCTGCCCAAGTGGACCTGAAGCGTATTTTGTATGTGGCCAACATGGTCACCAAGTGAGAAATTGCTAAGTCAACAGGTTAGACTACTGATGCAATCGCAGTAACCGTGGGTAGGTCGTCAAACGGGAGCTGTCCCGCAGATTAATCTGAATCGACTACGGACGTAAGAAAGGTGTAGATTATGGTTAGAAAGGAAGTGGATGATGCGTCCTGAGGATCTAGATGCACTATGTGATGATATCGGGTGCAATAGTAGATGATTTTCTTGGACGAATTCGGAAGGATAAGCGATGCTTGGAAATTTCGAATTTTATAAAGAATCGGGGTAATTTGTTTTGGGAGACTGTTGGATTGAAATTGGATGGACTGAGCTTGTCCTTGAGGGGTATGATGATAATTATTTTGTGGCTGACTTGTTGGTTGAGGAATCAAGGCTAAAGGACATAGCCGAAGTGTATAATCTTCCCGATGTCTTTCCTCAGGAATTGCCGGGATTGCCACCTAATCGAGAAGTAGAAATTATAATCGAGTTAGCCTTGGGATGGAACCAATCTAGAGAGCACCCTTTTTGGATGTCGTTGTCAGAGTTGAAAGGATTGAAGGTTCAAGTGCAAGAATTATTGGATAAAGGTTTTATTCGCCCGAGTGCGTCTCCATGAGGAACGCCAGTTTTATTCGTGAGGGGGAAGGACGGATCGTTAAGGTTAGGTATTGACTACAGACAGTTGAATCAGGTGACTATTAAGGATAAACACCCGTTGCCAAGGGTAAATGACCTGTTCGACCAATTTCAAGGGGCATCAATATTTTGTAAGATCGATTTGAGGACTGATTATTATCAATTGAGGATCAAGAAGGAGGACGTGCTGAAGTCGGCATTTAGGTCGAAGTATGGACACTATGAATTTACGGTGATGCCGTTTGGACTGATGGACGCCCTTGCAGCCTTTATGGAATCAATGAATCGGGTATTTAAGGAATTGCAGGATCAGTTTGTAATCGTGATTCATAGGCAATATCTTGGTATACTCAAAGAGTTCCGCCGAGTGTGAGTTATATTTAGAGAAAGGTTCTACGAACCTCAAGAGAACACGCACTCTAAGCTAAGTTTAATAAGTGCGAATTCTGGCTTTACCGAGTAGCGTTCTTAGGACATATGATACCCGGGGAAGGAATTGTAGTGGATTCGGCAAAGATTGAAGCCGTCACGAATTGGCCGAGGCTGACAACAGTAACCGAGGTTCGGAGCCTCTTGAGTCTAGCAGGTAATTATAGACGTTTCGTGGAAAGGGTTTTCGGCATTAGCCACGCCGTGGATGCGTTTGCTAAAGAAGGAAACGAAATTTGAATGGACAAACAAGTACAAAAGGAATTAATATGAGACAGCGTCATTGGATGGAACTCCTTAGGGACTTCGACTACAATATTTTATATCGTCCCGAAAAGGGTGATAAGGTAGCGGATGCACTGAGTTGGAAATCAAGCATCGCGCATATGATGGTCGAGGAATGGATCCTGTTGGAGGGAATTCGGGATTCGGAATTTAAGTGTGAAGCGAGTCACGTTTAGAGTCTGTTTACCGTATTGAGATTAAACTGGAAATCCGGGCTAAGATTAAGGCTTTACAATCGATGGACCTAGAAATCCAGAAGATTCTGGAAATGGATGTCACAAAAAGAAAATCGGATTTTCAGGTATTCGAGGATGGGATTCTGAAGTTCCGTGATCGGTTATGTGTACCCAGTGATGCAGAATTAAAAGAAGAGATTTTGTCGGAAGTACACCGTAGAAATTACAGTATACACCTCGGCAGTATGAAAATGTACCAGAATCTTCGGCAACATTACTGGTGGAACGGAATGAAAACAAATGTGGCAAGGTATGTGGCTAAGTGTTTGACATGTCAGCAAATAAAGGCGCAACACTGTAAACCTTGAGGACTGCTGCGACCGTTGGAAATTCCTGAGTGGAAGTGGGAACACATCACCATGGACTTCGTAACAGGGTTACCAAGAAGCCAGAGAGGGCATGATTCCATTTGGGTAGTCGTGGATCGACTTACAAAATCGGCACATTTCTTAACAGTACGAAAGGATTTTGAACTGGTACGGTACGCCGAACTGTACGTGAGACAAATTGTTAGACTGCATGGAGTACCGGTAACAATTACGTCAGATCGTGACCCGAGGTTTACGGCAAATTTCTGGAAAAGTCTGCAGACGGCCTTGGGAACAAAGGTGCAGTTCAGTACAGCTTACCATCCGCAAACTGACGGTCAATCAGAAAGAACGATACAGACCCTTGAGGATATGTTGAGAGCTTGTGTACTGGATTTTCAAGGCAAATGGGAAGAACAGTTGCATTTGGTGGAGTTTGCGTATAATAACAGTTATCAGCAGAGTATCCAGATGGCCCCATTTGAGGCTTTATATGGCAGAGTGTGTAGGACTCCAGTGTGCTGGGATGAGGTAGGTGAGCGAAGCATTACGAGCCCAGAGTTAGTACAGCAAACAATGGAAGCTGTCGAGGTTATCCGAGAAAGACTAGAGACAGGGCAAAGTCGACAGAAAAGCTATGCCGATCGGAGACGTCGACCTTTAGAATTCCAAGTTGGAGACCATGTGTTTCTTAAGGTGTCACCTATGAAAGGGTTATCCCGATTTGGCAAGAAAGGGAAGCTGAGCCCGAGGTTTGTCGGACCGTTTGAGATTTTAGAAAAGATTGGCGATATAGCGTATAGACTTGCCCTGCCACCTAACTTATCCTAGGTACACAATGTCTTCCATGTGTCGATGCTAAGAAGGTATGAACCAGACTCAACACACGTTTTAAGATATGAGGAAATAGACGTAGACGACAAGGTATTGTATGTGGAGAGACCAGTCAGAATTGAAGATCGGAAAGATCGAGTACTGCGGAATAAGACAATCCCGATGGTCAAGGTAGTCTCGGAGCACCACGGGACAGAGGGCGCAACCTCGGAAAGGTAGTCTCGGAGCACCAATACCCCCATTTGTTTCAGTAGTTGGTTGGATTGTAAATTTCGAGGACGAAATTTTTGTAAGGGGGGAAGAATTGTAATAGCCCGAATTTCGACTAATTTTTGGGATTTATAGAACGTGTGATTTGTCAGTGTGCTTATAGTAAAATCTCACCCGAGAACTGATCACTCTCGGTTACTATTTTATACTAGAGATTTCGCTAGAATCGCACTCGATCGAATTTTGTCGTTATTTAGACCCCGAACTTGGCAGTCGATTTTTGGGAGTTTCAGAAAGAAAAAAATTGGACGGTGTCGATATTATTGTGGCCGGCGTCGAAATTATCAGGAATAGTGGAAAAGTGTATTTTCGAACCGGGTACGAATTTGAACTGGTAGACCTCCCTCGCAGTGTGTTTTTATTATCTCAATTTTGGTCAAATCCTAAATTCTTTTAATTAGAATTTTTCAGGGTCCGTCGGATCGTTTTCGGGTTTAAATTGTATCCGTTGGATCGCGATATTGACGAGTGTGACTTGTCTTTTCTCTCTCTCTCCCTCTCCCCAATTCCCGCCGGTTCCCCCTCTCCCCTACGCCTGCCCACACCCACCCCTACCTACTAGCCATCATGTCTCCCTTTTTCTTTCTTTTTCTTTTTCTCTTTTTTTTTTCTCTCTTCTTCTTCTCTTCTCCTTCGCTGGCTTCCTCGCGCGGACGTTGCTGCTTCTGGTTTTCCTCCGCTGCGGTCCCAGCTCGCCGGAACCAGCCGTCGCCGTGCCCTGCCTTCTCGCCGGTCCGGTCGCCGCTCGTCGCTGCGACCGCCTGTCGCCGGCCACACCCGCAGCTCGCCGGACCGAGCAGCGCCGCTACCGTCTTCCCCGCGGCCCCTCCCTCGTCGCTGGCCTGTTCCGGCCAAGCGCGAGCCGCACCTCCCACGGCCAGCCGCCATCGCCGGCTCGTCCAGTCAGCCGCCGCCTTCCCTCAGTCTCTTCGTTTCTCTCTCTCTCTCTCTCTCTCACCCCCGACTCTCTCTCTCTCTCTCTCGTTCCAGCTCACCCCTCCGCCCACGAGTCGATTGTCCAGCCTCGCCGCCGCCCGTCACCGCCCCAGCCGCGCCCGACCGTCGCCGGTGCCGCTGTGAGACCAGCCCGTCGTCCCCCTCTTCCCCGGTTTCCTCTCGGTCCAACCCCTTTCGAGTTCGGCCGACCGCCCTTCGCCGGCCAGCCGCCGTCGCCGTGCGCCGCCCGCCGCCGCTCACCTCCGACCAGCCACTCCCCTGTTTTGGGCAGGAGAGACCGCGACCCCACCGGCGCCGTGTGACTTCCGGCTTGCCCCCGGAGCGCCTCCGCCGATTCTCATCACGAGTCGGTAATCGGCCGCCCGCTCCCGTCGCCTCGAATCAATTTTAGGCGAGTAAAAATCCCTAAACCCCTAATTAGCCTAATTGTGAATTTTAGGGGTAAATTTTAGGGTGAATTAAGCTAATTTGCGGTCTAATCGAGTGTGAAAGTTTGTGGACTGATTTAGGGGCTTAATTGAGACTTAATAATGTTGTTTAAGTGTGTTTTAGTGACAAATTTATGGCTGTTGGGTAATGTTCATACCCAAAATCGAATTTGGGAAAAATTGGCCTAGGTTGTGATTAATTGGATTCTTGTTGTGATTGTTCTCGTTGGGTGATCCAGTGGCTGAGTAGGACTTGATTGGATTAAATTGTGTGATGCCATGCTTGTGGGACTAATGACTGAGGTTGAATTGTTAATGATGGGTCCTAAGTGTATGGAATTATGTCGCGGTAAATATTTGAAATGAGTGTTGTGCCAAGAAGGGCTAGAAAGGACTAATTTGGGCATGCCAATATAATATTGAATTGGTCAAGTGTGACTAATATTTCTAGACCATGTTTTGGCTCCGTCGACTCATACGTTCGTAAATGATTTGAGTATCCATTATGCATAAATTCGCATACTGCATTTTGATGTGAGTTGTGATTTATGGTACTTGGCACATCGTGGCACGATAGTTAGATCGAGTCCCACGACAGGTGAAATTACATGTTAGGCTTTGATGTGGCTGAAATTAAATATGTCGATGCACGTGTCTGTTGGAACAAACTGTGGCCTTCGGGTCGGGCCTTCGGGTCGGGCCTTCGGGTCGAAACAACTGTGGCCTTCGGGTCGGGCCTTCGGGTGGAAATAACTGTGGCCTTCGGGTCGGGCCTTCGGGTCGAAACAAATGTGGCCTTCGGGTCGAAACAGTTGTGGTCTTCGGACCGGGCCTTCGGGTCGAAACAGTTGTGGTCTTCAGACCGGGCCTTCGGGTCAAAACAATTGTGGTCTTCGGACCGGGCCTTCGGGTCGAAACAGTTGGGGTCTTCGGACCGGGCCTACTGGTCGGGATAGATTGTGGTCTTCGGGTCGGGCCTACGGGTCGAGATTGATTGTGGCTTTCGGGTCGGGATAGATTGTGGCCTTCGGGTCGGGCCTACGGGTCGGGATAGATTGTGGCCTTCGGGTCGGGCCTACAAGTCGGGATAGGTTATTGGCCTTAGGGTCGTGGCGTCGATATGACTGCATACTCTTTAGAGTGATATCGAAAGTCTTACCCGCAGGACGTTATAGTGAATTGGGGTTTGGGCCCGGGTGAATTGACATTTATTGTTGCACTGGTTCATTTAATTATATATTTGATTTACCCTCTGGAGGTACACTTTAGTCTAGTTTGGGATTAGCGATTTATTACTTGCTGAGTTTTCTCACGGTTGTGGTAAAACCGAACATTTCAGATCCCCGGCCATGAATTTTGAGGCTGAAGAGCAGGACCCTGAGCCCGAGACAGAGTCTGAGGCTATGAGCTCAGAGGAAGAGCCAGGGCAGTCCGAGAATTCTTTTGAGATGTCTGGATCTAACCTCGACTGGGAGCCCTAGTTTAGGTCCCAGCCTTAGGAGTGAGGGCCGATACTTTTTGACTGTAGCCCTCCTGGTAGATAGCGACACCCTTAGGCCATCGACCCCTTTTTGCTTCGTGGCCCATTTGATGTACCTTTTGATTACTGAAAGAGGTAAAGGATGTAAGTTTGTAAAGATCATATATTAAGGTTTAATTTATCGTTTAATGGTTATCTCTTGCTATTCATGGTTGCTAATATTTTGTCTGGGTGTATATATACATTATATATACGTCGTTTCCGCATGTGGCGTGTTTTTCTCTGATTTGGGTATTAAGGTCTCTGTGACGCAATCTTGGGAGCGTCGCACTTCGTTTCGACCCTAGGAGGATGTTCATGCTCACGTTGGGTGCGGGGCGTGACAAGGACAGTGAATTAAGACATTTGAACTGATTAGGACTTGTCAGCAGTTTATTTATCTCAAAAAGAAAGCGCCCATCCAAGAGTAGGTGGCTAAAGAATTGGATTGCAAGAACTGTAAGTAGTTCTTGTGAACTGATGCTTGCTCCAAGGAGAAAAGAGTTCTGGAGCTCCTTTATCGTACATAATTAGTGAGAAAGAAAACTCTCAGCTATGAATTCATTTGAGGAGATAGCAATATAACCAGTGTTAAAGGGTATAATGGTCTTTTGGATTTTGATGTGTATATATACCGTATTTTCTGATCAATAATACAACACATCATTATTATTCTACATGGTATCAGAGCCAAAACCCTAAACTTACCGTAATCCACAACCAACCACCGTAGACCCAAGACCGGCAACCTCATACAAGGCCGGCGACCTCATCCCGGCCAACCAGATCTGAGGTCGCCCAGGCCCGGCGAAGCGCCGGCGACCCAGATCTGAGGTCGCCCAGGCCCGGCGAAGCGCCGGCGACCCTGACCTGAGGTCATCCAGGCCCGGCGAAGCGCCGGCGAGCCTGACCTGAGGTCGTCCAGGCCCGGCGACCCATTTCCAGTGCCGATTTGAGTCCTTCAGGCGTCGATTGAAGGTTTCCAGGCCAGGTGACCCACTTCGACGTCTTCTGACGTCACTAGGTGAGGAACGGCCTCTTCTAATGGCTGCTGATTGAAGTGGAATCGAAGAAGAAGGAGGTGAATGTGTTCTTAAGTTTAACTTGATTGCTGATATGTTTGAGGGAAGGGAGACTATTGCTGTGGATGTTGGTTTGGCTAATTGGCTGATTATGTATGGTGCTATATACGTAGATTGAGAGAGGGGTGACTGAGAACTGTTGCGTAATACTGATGTGCTAAGCTGATGCGTTGATTGGTTCGGATTTGGTCAATCATTTTGAAGTTGTTGTGATAAGTTGTGGAGTTTTATTCCTGGTTTAGTGTGAGTGATTATGGCAGAGAAGAACAAAGGAGTATTGACTGAAGTCGTATCTACATCTTCTAATCGTTTGACTGAGGAAAAATTAGCTGGGATCACCAACTTTCAGCATTGGAAGAGAATTGTGGTGATAGTATTGACCGGAAGAGAGCAAAATCACCATTTGACAGGTGAACGAACTGCTGCTGATACTAAATGGGATACCATGGATGCTAGAATTCTTGGGCAAATGTGGGATTACTTGAACGTTCTTTATTCTGGGGAAAATAATCTCTCAAGGATCTATGAAGTCTATCAAGATTTCTTTAGAGCTGACAGGAAGAATCGGTCTCTTATTCAATTTTTTGCTGATTTTAAACAAATGTATGAGGAGTTTAATCATCTTTTGCCAATTACCTCTGATGTTAAGAAGATGCAGGAGCAACGAGAACAATTGGCTGTTATGGGATTTTTGGGAGCACTTGGACTAGAGTTCGATGCAGTTCGTTCACAAATTCTTGGAGGAAATATTGTGCCTTCACTAACGGAGACCTTTTTACGGGTCTTAAGGGTTTCACGTGAGCCATCTAAGGATATATCCCCCACAAGTGATAGTTCTGCCTTGGCAGTCCAAGGAAATCGAAGTGGTGGTCAAGGTCGTGGTGGTGGTCGTAGTGGCCGTGGCTTTAATAGTGGTGGTAGTGGCCGTGGATTCAATAGAGGCCAATCACAGTCATACGGTAGCATCTCTAGTGACAAAGGGAGTAACACCGGACCTGCACGAACATGTCATTATTGTGGTATGCCTGGACATATTCAGCATTTTTGCTATAAGCTTCATGGAAAGCCCCCTCATTCGGCTGTCGCTAATGTAGCCAATGCAGTAGAGTTGGGTGTTTCTTCGTAGTCTTATGAAGGAGGAACACTGATTAGAATGTCAGAAGAGGAACTTGCTAGGTACAATCAGTTCTAGATTTCTCAGCCAATTTCCTCTTCCACAGCTACTTTTGCTCAGACAGGTAATGCAACAACATGTCTTTCATCTACCTCTCGCCCCTGGGTCATTGATTCAGGTGCCACCGATCATATGACTGGATCTTCAGGTATCTTTTCTGTCTTTCATGAGTCATCATCTAGTGTTACATTAGCCAATGGCTCTCTATCCACAGTAAAAGGAATAGGCACAGTACCACTGACATCCTCCATATCTTTATCCTCTGTCACGTACCTCCCAAATTTTCCATTTAACCTTATGTCTGTTGGTCAGCTTCCAAAGAATATAATTGTTCTATAACCTTCTATCCTGATTCCTGTGTTTTTCAGGATTTGAAGACGAAGAAGACGATTGGTAAAGGACATATGTCAGGTGGACTATATATGTTTGATAATGCTACCAGTGTCGCTTGTTCAGCAGTTACTCCATATCAAGTTCACTGTCGCTTGGGACATCTCTCTTTAGCAAGTTTGAAGAAACTTGATTCTCAGTTTCATTCTTTATCTAGTTTTGAGTGTGAGTCGTGTCAGTTTGGAAAATTGCATCGTATTAGTTATAGTCCAAGAGTCAATAAACAGGCCCCTCGGCCGTTTTCTTTAGTTCATTCTGATGTTTGGGGTCCATGTCCTACTACTTCAAAGTTGGGTTTCAAGTACTT
Organism: Syzygium syzygioides; assembly: GCA_031216285.1. Lineage (NCBI taxonomy): Eukaryota > Viridiplantae > Streptophyta > Magnoliopsida > Myrtales > Myrtaceae > Syzygium > Syzygium syzygioides. Next base: position 14,399,444 of record CM062245.1, on the reverse strand, counting down.
CGTGACTTTTGTAGATGACTATTCAAGAGCCACTTGGCTATATCTAATGAAAAGTCGTTCTGAATTATTCTCTATTTTTTGTGCATTTGTTAATGAAGTACATACTCAATTTTCTGCTTCTGTCTGCATTCTTAGAAGTGATAATGCCTAGGAGTATTTTTCTAGAACATTCTCTGAATTCATGTCCCAACGGGGCATTCTTCATCAATCTTCTTGTTCGGATACACCACAACAAAACGGTGTAGCTGAAAGAAAGAACCGTCACCTGTTAGAAATTACTCGTTGTTTGATGTTTGAAATGAAGGTAGATAAATCCTTTTGGGCTGATGCTGTTATGACAGCATGTTATCTTATCAATCGCATGCCGTCCTCTGTTCTTAAGGGTGCCATTCCTCACTCTCTTCTTTTTCCTTCTGACCCTTTATTTCATTTGCCAACTCGTATATTTGGTTGTGTTTGTTATATTCGTGACCATCGTCCAGGACTTTCCAAAGTTGATCCTCGATCTCTTAAATGCATTTTTGTTAGGTATTCTCGTACACAGAAAGGTTACCGTTGTTATTGTCCTTCTTTGCATAAGTACTTCACCACTGCAGATGTTTCATTTTTCGAGTCTACTGTCTATGTTGATAATTCAATGGAGACTCCTACAGTGGATGATGATTCCTTAACATATGTTATTATGGAATCAACACCCACTTCGGACTCTCCAGTTATTCCTCCACCTGTCCAGTATGTTTATAGTAGACGTCCTCGTCAGCATGTGGAGCCCCCTGCAGATGTACCTCAGCCTATCTCATCTACTTCGTCTTCTCAACCTGAGGTAAGTCAGTCACATATTGATCTCGATATTCCTATTGCTCATCGCAAAGGAGTTCGTAGTTGTACCAAACACCCCATTGCCCAGTTTGTCTCATATTCTGGTTTATCTGCTTCTTGTCAAGCCAGTCTAATGACCATTGATAATCATCCTATTCCTAAAACTGTTGCTGAAGCATTATCTAGTCCAGGCTGGAGGGCAGCTATGGAAGAGGAATTACAGGCACTGGACCAAAATCAGACTTGGAATCTTGTTCCTTTGCCTGCAGGGAAAACAGCCATTGGATGTAAGTGGGTATATACTGTTAAAGTTAACCCTGATGGTTCTCTTGCTCGTCTCAAAGCTAGACTGGTTGCTAAAGGGTATGCACAGGCTTATGGGGTTGATTATGGTGATACTTTTTCTCCAGTGGCTAAGATGACCTCTGTTCGTCTTTTGTTTTCTTTGACTGCTTCTGCTTGTTGGCCTCTATTTCAACTCGATGTAAAGAATGCCTTTTTTCATGGAGATTTACAGGAAGAGGTGCATATAGAGCAACCTCCAGGGTTTGTTGCTCAGGGGGAGTCTGGTCATGTTTGTCGCTTAAACAAATCTTTATATGGTTTGAAACAGTCTCCCAGAGCCTGGTTTGGGAAGTTTACTGAGGTGGTACTCCAGTTTGGGTTGTGTAGATGTACCGGAGATTATTCTATGTTTTATCGAGTTTCTAGAGCTGGTCGGATATTCCTTGTAGTTTATGTGGATGATATTGTCATAACTGGAGATGATTCTACAGGGATTAAAGAGTTGAAAAAGTATTTGCAACAGCAGTTTCATACAAAGGATTTGGGTCTTCTTAGATATTTTCTCGGTATCGAAGTAGCACGGGCGAAGAAAGGTATTTATATATCACAACGAAAATATGTTCTGGATTTGCTTACGGAGACAGGTATGCTAGGTGCTAAACCACTGAATACACCAATGGAAGTGGGCTCTAAATTGACAACAGAAGATGGTGAGCTGTTGGATGATCCGCAGAGGTATCGAAGACTTATTGGAAAGCTAAATTATCTGACTATCACTCGACCTGATGTTTCTTTTCCGGTGAGTGTTGTGAGTCAGTTTATGTCTTCTCCCCGTACCTCACATTAGGCTGATGTAATCAAAATTTTGAGATATTTGAAGAAAGCTCCCGGTCGTGGTCTCATTTATCAGAATCATGGTCATAGAAGAGTGGAAGCCTTCTCAGATGCTGATTGGGCAGGATCTCCTATAGATAGGAGGTCTACATCAGGGTATTGTACCTTTGTAGGAGGAAACCTAGTATCTTGGAAGAGTAAGAAGCAAAGTATTGTGGCTAGATCAAGTGCAGAATCAGAATACAGAGCTATGGCTCAAGCTACCTGTGAGCTGGTTTGGATGCGTCAATTATTAGTTGAACTTGGATTTGAAGACCCTACGCCAATGAAGTTGTGGTGTGATAATCGAGCAGCTGTCCATATTGCCTCAAATCCAGTTTTCCATGAACGTACCAAGCATATCGAAGTTGATTGCCATTTTGTCCGTGAGAAACTTCAAGCTAGAGTTATTTCTACTAGTCATGTTAGGACCGGTGAACAACTAGCTGATATTTTTACCAAATCTCTAGGGGGAAGTAGGATTGAGTATATCTGTAACAAGCTGGGCATGCTTGATATCCATGCTCCAGCTTGAGGGGGAGTGTTAAAGGGTATAATGGTCTTTGGGATTTTGATGTGTATATATACCGTATTTTCAGATCAATAATACAACACATCATTATTATTCTACAACCAGCAAGGAGACTAATATGAACATATCAGCAGACTTTCCTATGGAATATCAGAGGTTGAGTGGAACGAGGGAGGGAAGAATGAAGCCATTTTAACAATCAAATTAAGGTGTTCAAAGAATTTCACAGTGCTTACCCGAGAAAAGAACTGGTGATTGAGGTATGATGCTAAGGACTTTCCGCAAATCTTCGAGTCCTATCTTAGAAGTGTTGCACCCATCTATCAAGATTCTTCCTTTCTCAAGCTCGACAATTCGGAACAAAGCATTTATCATACTAGATTTTCCGGCACCGGTTCTTCCGACTATTCCCACTTTTTCTCGGGGTGCTACTGAAAAGGACAATCCATGCAAGACGGGAGGAAGTTCAGGTCTGTAACGAAGGACCACATCTTCGAATTTAATTGATCCCAATGAAGGCCAGCCAGGAGGGGGCCGGTTGCTCTCTATTATAGCCGGAGCCTCAGAAGGCAATTCTATGTACACACCCACACGCTCTACAGCATTTAGACTATTCTCAGCTCTGCTTGCATGTCTCAGAACACCGCTCAAAAGGCTCGTTATATTCAAAGTGTAGCTGAGGAGGAGACCCATAGTTGAAGCAAACGCTGCTCTGTTTTCCGCTTTTCCAGTCTGCATGACTGCAAATGTTGCTGTCAACCAGATCATTATGCCTCCTAAAGTCTCCAACCTTATGGTGAGCCAACGATTGGAACTGACATTGGCAAGGGTGAATCTGATATTATTGTCCATGGCCTTGGCGTTAATGGTGGCCAACCTATCATATGCTTTATATGCACGTATTGTTGACAAGCCATTCAACGCTTCTCCGAATTGCGCATAAACTGGAGATCTGGTAATTGAATCCAAGCGTTTCACTTCACGAGAAGTAGTCTGTTAACAACCACAAGGAAAGCAATTAGAAAGCCAATTACGTCCAAACTTCTAAAGGACTCGGCTATGGGTTGAGGACAAAACATGCAATAGAACAAGAAGTGTAACACTATCAAGCAACTAAAAGAATCTACTGTTAGCCTTGATGATTAACGCACTCTCTGCCAAAAAAATGAAAAAAAGATGGCTAAAAAAATTTCATTCTGAGCCATCGGTGCTTATTACTCAATCACTGTTTCATATAAAGGAAAAAAAAGTGTTGCTTACTACTGTAGAAGGATTATGATATAATTTCCACTATGAAACATCTAAATGGAGGTGCGTAGCGTCACAAGCATCGCAAAAAATGCAAATACAACATTAAATTGTCAGCTTATGTAGCGGATGAAAATAACCTTGCTCACTTAGTGGGACAAGGCTCGGCAATTGTGGCCGTAAATAGCAGAGAACATGTCATTTTGTATGAAAAAGCATTATGGCCCGAACAAATCTGCACTCACCTGGTAATACAGATAGGCTGCATAAAACAAGATCAATAGCGGCATTATGGCCCAAAGAGAGATTGTGCTCACAATTCCTATAAGCACAAAAGTTGAAAGTAGCTGCCAGACTAGGCCCATGAACATATTTACAAATTGGGCGACATTGCGATCTATGTCACCCAGATCCTTTGCAAACCTGTTGATTATTCTTCCCACTGGGTTCGTGTGAAAGAAAACCATTGGAGCCCTTAATATAGACTGGAGCATAGAATCATGCATTCTTTTTGCCGCACGAAGACTCGAAATAATCAACCAATAAGCATTAGTCAGCATCACAGTCACCTGATTCATAGAAACACAGGAGTCATCATGGAAGTCGCTAGAAAGACCTACCCTTCAGTTGACATGTACCCTCATCCACCAAAGACACTATAATGCAGAAATCTAGAAAAATAGCAATGCTAGTAAATAGGCCATTATGTGGTTTGATAACTCAGTCTCTAAAATTACATTTATGTTTCTGCATTATAAACAAGAAGCAGTTATCCAAACTCAAGGACTAAGAGGTAATGTGGCTTTCCCATTTCATCATTAATCGAGAAAAAAAATTATAGAAGCGCAAGCTACTGCATAAAAGATAGTAAATTTGGAGAGATCCATCTACTGAATTTTGACGGACCTGACCAAATGACAGGAGTGCATAGATCAATATGTAGAATCCTGGTCTGTAGTTCGCCGAAGTGCTTTGATCTGTCCAGAAACTCAACCACGTGCTACTTGAAACTCGAAGAACTTCAGTTGAGATATAGCATATAAAGAGTACTGCCACCACCCACAGGCCTCCCAGTGCCCCTTTGTACCTAAAACGAAAATCGGTTCATATGTGTGAGATTTTATGGGACCACTGCCAACTATTCTAAAAGCTTAAACTATTAGATGAAGGCGTGGTTTAATATTTAATTACTCCAACACTTTCTCTCAAGCTTAGTCTGGTTTTTTTTACTAGTACTAAGTGTGGATATATTTAATTGGAAGGCAAATGGGGCTATAAAGATTTGAACTCGAGATCTCCTGGCTCTGATACCACGTGTGGTTTTGTGGTACTACTGCCAACTGTTCTAAAAGCTTAAGATGTTAGATGAAAGCATGGTTTAATATTTAATTACTCTAACAATATAAATGTCAAAGATAAGTAGCATTATTGCTATGTAATTCTATGTGGTGCAAATTAATTGAGTCTTAACAAAAAATGAGGGATAACAGCATTTTACCAAAAAAAGAAAACAGTGTTGAGGTTTTCAATAAAAAAGAATAGGCAAATGCATGGACCTTAGGTGTTTATAAGCATTTAACGATACACATGAAACATATTTATAATGTGAGAAAACATAAGCATCGCAGAAAAAGGAACTTCGAGACCACATTTTGAGTGACGTCAAGTGAAGCTCAGAAAGAAATGTTGCACACGCTTACACTGCATGAATATTGCCTCCATACAGTCTTAGGTATTAGATGGACTTACTTGAACTGATTGTTCAAGATATCACATGTATGTTTGAGGTCATTTAATTGGCTTATTTAAACCTTGTTCCACTGTAGAGTTCAAGAACAATTTTAGGTCATGTATTTCTTATCCATAAATAAGCCTTTTATTCTTTGTAAATAACCTGTCTACACAACAAGTGTTAGAAGGTGAAATTTAATATCATGCAGTTTAGTACCTCATCAGGACTTTCCAACTCACGATGCCTGTTTCCCGTTCCTCTTGCTTAACAAGTACCGACTTCCCTTGTTTACTTTTCTTCCCATGGCCTTGATCTTTTGCCAATTCATTAACAATGCCGTTAGTTGCTCGTTTGGATGTTTTCTCCTCTACATTTTTCTTCTCCCCCTCCTCGTCCTCTTCTGTTTGCTCCTCCATTTTTCCTGCATTCTCCATAAGTTTCTGGAACAGTACCCCATTTTTAGAGAGATCCTCAAAAGTCCCCTCCTCTTTGACCATTCCTTCATGAACCAAAATGATTCGATCGACTTGAGGAAGAAAATGAATCTGGTTTGTGACAAGGACCCGGGTCTTCCCTCGCAGTTCTTCCTTGATACAGCTATTAAACACCTGTATGTGACTGCGGGTTAGTATAAGCTAATACAGGAACTGGCCTCATTTCTGAAAATTCAGAAAGGAGATCCTACTGAATGTAAGATCTATAAATATGAAACTAAAGGTCACTTGAGACTAGTACGATAGTGCGGAGCCAGACATTCAGATACCCTATGTTATTAGAATTGAATAATAAAAGAAACTGGTGAAACAAAGACAATAATAGAAATACCCAAATTTAAGTTAACTCCCAAATCAGAAAATGCCTATGAGTTTGAAATTAACATATGTTGCTTCAATCATCCCAAGATTGATTGCAGCAAGTTATCTTAAGGGCAGGACTGTAGGATCAAACTCTTGTCCTTGTTTAGGTGAAGCTTTTGGACATTCTTCGCATAGAAAGCTTTTCGAGTATAAAGGTAATGTTGAAGCCCAACAACATTTATGCTACACCTGGGGGAAAAAGTGACTAATATTCTGTGTCATGAATTTCATACCTGTCGACCAACATGAGCATCCAGAGCACTTAAAGGGTCATCAAATATGTAAACATCTGAATTCGAGTAAACAGCCCTGGCCATAGAAACCCTCTGCTTTTGCCCTCCGCTTATATTCAACCCTCTTTCACCTATCTCTGTAAGATCACGACCCTGAAGAATAATTGAGACAGATAATTAACAGATGACATCCCATGTGAATAAGAGAATCTTGCAAAGCACTTAGTCCCACTTAACTGGAAGAAAATCTAGATCATGCTCCAATTCAGTAACGCTGACTGCCTTCCAATATCTTTCCCGTTCAAATTCGGACCCAAATAATATGTTGTCGCGCACCTAAAATCACACACTACAGATTAGGAAACGAGAAAAGATGATGATAAGGCGCTCGACATCGACAGAAAAACAAAAACAGCACTATGCAACTTACAGTAGCATTGAAAATCCAGGACACTTGAGGAACATAAGCAATGGTTCCCCGTGTGGTAACACATGCATTGGAGACAGGAGTGAGTTCCCCAAGCATTGCAGATATAAGAGATGTCTTTCCTTCTCCAGTACCACCAA